>CM053027.1:574847366-575180978 GCA_028564925.1 Lithobates sylvaticus
TAGATGCTATAACTTTTGCGCAAACCAATCAATATAATCTTATTGGGATTTTTTTCACAAAAAATATTTGTTTAAATTGATGAAGAAATTAGATTTTCTAAACTTTTTTATTGGATATGTTTTCGTTTTTTTCAAAACTGATTTGTCTTTTTTTTGTTTATAGCGCAAAAACATTAAAACCCAGAGGTGATCAAATACCACAAAAAAAGCTCTATTTGTGGGAAAAAAAGGACATCTTTTTTTTTTTGGGTACAGCGTTGCAGATGACTGTGCAATTGTCAGTTAAAGTATCACCAAAAATGGGCAAGTGGTTAAGGCTTAACATGTTTGGTATCTCTTTACTCAATGCAATCCCATCATTTATATTTTACCAAAAATTGGCCATTATATTATGTTTGCGTGCACTAAAATAAATTTTAATGTATTTAATTTTTTTTTTCAGAAAATTTTTATTTGATAAATAGTTGCGCAAATATTGTGCAACATAAATTGTCATTTCCACCATTTTATTTTACATGGGGTCTGCTTTAAAAAAATATATATATTTTTTGAAGGGTTTTAAGTAATATTCTAGCAAAAAATGCAGATGTGAGGTGTGAAATTTAAAAAAAAATTGCTCCTGATGTAAAGTAGTTAAACTGTGTGAATTGGCACAATTGAAAATGGATCCTGGTTCGTCTGAGCTGGCTTTTTTTTTTATCTTTGTCAAATAGACACCAAATTGGCTACCTCGTTTCGCTAATGATATAGGGCCCATTATCTGGACATACTAAGAAAATAAAGACAATAATTGGCTCATGCCACGCGTCTCGCAAAGCATGATGGGAGAAGGAATTATTGCCACTTTTAGCTAGTTAATGTTTAAACTTTTAGGCAAGGTACGATATAATATATATATATATATATATATATATATATATATATATATATATATATATATATATAATTATTTTCTTCTTTTATTCTTTCTACTAAATGTCACTATTACTAGACGATGGGTGTGAACTTGTCAGTGGAATGATAATTGGACGCGTATTCCAACGCTCAAGAATCCTAACTAAACGTTCTATCCACAGCATTTAAGTTGCTCTGTATTAACCTGTGCCATTCTGTCCTTTGAATTCCTGATAACAATAAGTCAAACTGCAAAAAAAGAAAAAATGACACAATGAAACAGAATGTGTTACTGACAGAGTATTGCTTTTATAGCAGACTATTGTTTGAGGCTCTGGTACTAAAATCTCCTATTTGATCATGGCAGTAACTCAAGGCGTTATTTTAGCCATAACTCACAGTGGGCAGAATTTCACTCATCCTCCCGAGCAGGTCACAATGAGCCAGATAATATCACAATCTGTTATCATTAGGCGAGATGGAAGGTTCTGAGGAGACTGGGACGAATGCAATGACCCGAAAAATTCACTCTATTGTATTTCTCCACTTTATTTTCATTGTCAAAGTCTAAACTGGTAATAAAAAAAAATAAAAAAATTGGATAGTCTTTAAAAGCCCATGAATACCAAACTGAGAACCCATTATAGTAACTAGAAATTGTTCTTGCTTAGAATTAAAGCGGTAGTAAACCGCAAGCATTTTTTTTTTCAACCCTGCAAGGTAAAAGGTACAATGTGCTAGTATGCATCACATACTAGCACATTAGGAAATACTTACCTTAAAACAAAGCCTTCCAGCAGCACGCTGTCACCGCTGACAGGGCTTCCATCTACAACCAGTCTTCCTTCCGGATTTCTGATTGGCCGTGCCGCAATGACGTCACTCCCGCACATTAGCGCATGAGTTCTCAGATCCGCAGCACAGGGCTCTGCAGGGGGATGCCATCCCTTCAGACCGCATGCACCGGTGACATCACCAGCTGCATGCAGTGTGAATATCTCCTAAACAGTGCAGGCATTCACTGTACCGATAGGTAAGCATTATTAAAGGCTTACCTGTAGATACAAGTGCCCAAAAAATGTTTAGTTCCACTTTAAAGTGGTTGTAAACCCACTTTGAAAAAAAGAAAAACGAACACCTGCAAGACAAAGCCATAATGAGCTAGTATGCATAGCATACTAGCTCATTATGTAATACTCACCTGAGATCAAAGCCCCCGCTGCGATGCCCGTACACATCACTGGCCGGCGACATCACTCCCGAGGGATACTTCCGGGTATCGCGGCTCCGGCACTGTGATTGGCCGGAGCCGCGATGACGTCACTCTCACACATGTGCGTGGTAATGGCAGGCACACTCACTGAAGCAACTGCACATACGTGCCATGGCTTCAGTTTGTGTCAGTGCGCACGTGCCGATGACATCAGCACATGCAAATACAGGGGATATCTCCCAAACCGTACAGATTTAGAAGATGTCCTGGGTATCTACAGGTAAGCCTTATTATAGGCTTACCTGTAGCAAAAAGTGGTCTGTAAGGGTTTACAACCACTTTGAAGTGTATCAAACCCATGAACAAAAATGCTTGCCAGTCTTAAAGAGGAGGTCCACCTGAAATATTTTTTTTAAAAGTCAGCAGCTACAAATACTGCAGCTGCTGACTGTTAATAAATAGACACTTGCCTGTTCCAGGTTCCAGCGATGTCGGCAGAAGATGACGAGCGTTCGCTCGTCTCTCGGCTGCCCCGCCGCAATCCTCTGTCAGGGAATCAGGAAGTAAAGTTGCGGCTTCACTTCACAGTTCCCTACTGCGCATGCGCGAGTCGCGCTGCGCGTCGTTATTGGTCCCCGTTGTGTCCTGGGAACTGTGTTTCCCAAGACACAACGGGGCATCTTCGGATATGGGCGGGGCAGCTCCGGCTATCTCGTCCCGGAAGTGGGTGCAGATACCTGTATTATACAGGTACCCCCACCCCCCCCCCCTCCCCCTGAAAGGTGCCAATTGTGGCACCGGAGGGGGGGAGGAATCCGATAAGCGGAAGTTCCACTTTAGGGTGGAGCTCCGCTTTAAGATTTGTCTGCAATAACTTTTTTTTTTTTACTAAGAACATTTCAGTACCTATAGATGATATCTGTTGATCCTACCCGAAATGCAGTGTCCCTGTCACTTTCTGTAAGCTGAAAGGACAGCAAAAACAATGTTATGTTTCTTATGTAGAACAATGACCCCATCTATCCACCATGTAATAGGCATGAATGTTTGAAATTCCGGCCTAGGTGACAACCATGGCTCTATTCAGAGATACAGTGGAGTAGCAAGTGTAGCTGCGAAAAGACAGGAAGTGTATTAATTGCATGTCTTTGAAAATACTTGGGAAAATAAATTATAAAAAGTACAGGGAAAAAAGAATGCTGCAATATATAAACATTTTTGCTTTAGATTACATTACATTTAAAAAAAATCTATTATCAGCATCTAACATAAGAACTGTATGTGTTGAAAAGAGCATGTAATTAACTTCTAAAAGATGCTTTCTAAAGTAAGGCTGTAAATAAAGCAACAAAATCTTATTGGTTGTTGGAGGTAATTTTTAAAGACCTTTGATCAATAAAGCAGAGTCTCATTTAAAGAGTTTTTCTTTATACGCGTTTCGGATAAACTGATGTTCTAAGCCAGGGGGTCTACAAACTGCAGCCCATGGGCTGGATGTGGCTCTTTGCTTGCTTTTATCCAGCCCTTGGGGCACTATTCCTTCCACTAATACATGACACTATTCCTCCCTCTGACACCAAGGATGGGACACTATTCCTTCCATTTACATCAGGGATGGGGCACTATACCTCCCACTGACACCAATGATGTCATTTTTTTAATCCCACTGACCACCAGGCCTATGGCATTGTTTACTCCCACCGATGTCAGAGCATTTTCTACTCTCACTGGCCACAGTCCAGCCCCTTAAAGTTTGAAGTCCAGTAAACTGGCCCTTTGTTATGCAAGTTTGGAGACCCCTGTTCTAATCCATGGCAGAGAAATAATCACCTTTTGTAAATAGTTTTCAATACTTAATTTATAGAGTGTCCAGAGATTTCTACTGAATCCGTCTTTAGTATTTTTGATATTTATCTGATTTACTAATAATACAAATGAACAATCATTTTAGTGCAAGACCTCCTCTGTAACTTTAAATTGGTTACCTGTAAAACATTTTAAAGCATAACCTATGGAGATTCTTAAGTACCAAAGTTTGGCACCATTTCACGATGGTTCCTGACGTAACATCATCTTTCACATTTTACAAAAAAAATCAGGCTAACTTTAGTGTTTTTTTTTTTTTTTATTATTCATAAAAGTGTTTTTTTTTTTTTTTTTCCCAAAGAAAAGTGTTTGAAAAATTGATGTGCTAATACCGTGTGACTTAAAAAATTGCAAAGACCACCATTTTTTTTGTTTTGAATATTTTTCTAGCAAAACAATTATGATTTTTTTCATGCAAGAGAGGAATGCCAGAGCCAGAGCAGGCCTGGGCTGGAAGTGGTTAATTGACTGTGCTAATGCTCGATGCATAGGTATGTTTCTCCATTGTCACCATCAGGGAGCTGGCCAAGAGCAATGACATGCAGCCTTGCTGGAGCAAGTCCACGTAGACATGAAGCAGCTGAAAGAAGAGGAGATCAGCAACACTGAGATGCAAGTGACGCCGTGTACACATGAGCGGAATTTCCGACAGAAAAAGTCAGATGGGAGCTTTTCATCGCATATTCCGATCGTGTGTATGCCCCATCGGACTTTTTACGTTGAAAATTCTGACGGACCTAGAAAGAGAACATGTTCTAAATTTTTTAGACGGAACCAATTCCTATCAGGAAAACCGCTCGTCTGTATGCTGTTCCGATGGACCAAAAAAGACACATGCGCTGAAGCAAGTACGAGAGGGAATCTATTGGCTATTGGCTATTGCACTTCCTTTTTCTAGTCCCGTCGTACGTGTTGTACGTCACCGCGTTCTAGACGGTCGGACTTTGGTGTGGCCGTGTGTAGGCAAGACCGCTTCAGCGGAATTCCATTAGAGAAATCTTCAGAGTTTATTCCGACGGCAAAACTGTTAGTGTGTACACCTCATTAGGGTTTAAAGAGTGACTGACAGCAGGTAAAACACACAGGTACCCATATTTGACAGATCAGAACTGAAAAAAAAAAATATATAAAAATCTGTGTGTGTTCTGCTTTAGCCACATAAAATATTTAAGGAATGTCCCACATATCTAAGCTTTACCTCCAACCTAGAGACTAAAACATTCCTACTGAAATGACATAACTTTGAAAGTCATTTGAGTTAGATGCTTTCAGAGCTGCTTATACAATGCAGAAATCCATTTAAATCAGAAAGAAAAACTATTTTAAAGGATAAAGGTTTTAACTCTAAGCTCCTCCAGAAAAATAATGTATTTGTAGCTTTAAAACATCAAAAAGAGCCAATGTAATAAAAGAGTACTTCACTAAAGTGCCGATCTGTAAAACAAGTGTGTTTCAATCACTGAGAAGATCCTTTAATACCAGTCCTGGATATTAATATTAACGAAAAGGATTTTTTTTCCCCTTGTATGTCCTAGTATTGAAAACATGGTGGTTTTGGCAGCCCTCCAAGGATATTAACTGCTGTGTGTATGTACTGGCTGGTTCCTGAATATGCTGTATGAATTATCAGTTAAACATTGCATTAGCTCGAAGTGAAGTTTGTTCTGCTGTTCTGATGTGAATTTACAATGTGTTTTTTTCCAACAGACATAGCCAAGGAGCAGTGTGCGGTGCCGTAATGAACACTATTCATAGAGGAAGGAGTCATTTTCACTTCCACTCTATTTTTTAGCTATGTGCTTGACTCTTACTCCGGCAGTTTGCCATTTAGTCACTGCAATGGATAATTCTTTTACTCTACTTTTTCGAGACTATACACTTTCTCGGGTCTTCTATTAAAAGACACGAGGTGGCTACTGGCACTCCTTGATCGTACAGCTTTAGGAAAACTACAGTGCATTTTCTGTGAGATTGTATTTTCAGTTAGTATTGTAAGTTTTGCCTTAAAGCAAATTTGTGGGCAGTCTATGGATATTTAAATATTCTTAAAGGGTAAGTTCACCTTTACAGAAAAATCTGTAAGGTGAACTTACACAGGACCCCCCCCCCCCCCCCCCCCCAGCCAGCTGACCTGCAGCACGGCGATCACCTGTTCTGAGCTCTGCTATAGCCGCCTCACCAGACCGCATATTAGAAATCCCCTTGGCTTAATCCTCAAAATGTCCCCCGTCAGGAGGTACATTTCAGAACATTCTAATTGGTCAGCGCCGTCACATGGGCGGCACGGACAAATCAGATCCCACGTAGCCCATCCTGTGAGCGGGGAGAGACAATGCCGAGGGGATTTCTTAGCCCCGATCCGGTGAGGCATCGATAGCAGGGCTCAGAACAGGAGATCGGCGTGCTGCATGTCAGCGGGACCGGGGGGGGGGAGTCCTGTGTAAGTTCACCTTACAGATTTTTCTACTATACGTAAAAGTATAACTGAAGGTCAAACTGTTTTTAACATTTGGATTTTGGAGTGGAGAGGGATTAGAACACATATCAATTTTTATTGCTGTCTGTGCCCCCATTAGGGAGATTCATTCTCTCTATTTGCCCTGTTTACCATTATCATTGAAGGTGAAAGTAAAAGAAAATCCCAAATTTTTGTCTGTCCCCAGAAAAGTAATGGAGGGGAAATCTGCCAATGGGGACACTAGTTCTGGTGAAATTTGCAGGGATTTCCTCTCACTTCCTGTTTGAGACAGGCAGTCATGGTAAAGTTCCACAATGGGACACAGCGGCAAAAAAAATATCTGACAGGGGTTATAACCTTCCCTTTCTCTATCCAAAATGAAAAAAAATAAAAATTGTGTCTATAGTTCTACTTTAAGAACTAGTAAATTACCTCTGTTGCTGCAGGGAATGTGGAGAAATTCATCCTTAACCACTTATATATATATATACTGCAGCAGGGCGGCTCTATTGCATGAAACTATGTACCTGTATGTCGTTTTATGCAATAGATAGTGTGGGTGTGTGCCCGCCGCATAGGAGGAGGCCACCGGCGACAGTGGTACAGAGAGGCAGTATGGGGCTCTGCCTATGTAAACAAGGCAGATCCCCGTTCTGACAGGGAACAACATGAAGATCTGCTGTTCCTAGTGATCAGGAACAGCGATCTCTGTGTTGTTCCTGTCAGCACTTAGAAACACACTGAGGGAACCCTTTTATTGCCCCTGTAGTTAACCCCTTCCCTGCCAGTGTCATTTATACGGTAATCAGTGCATTTTTTTTAGCACTGATCACTGTATTGGTGTCACTGGTCTCCAAAAAGTGTCACCTGGGGTCAGATTTGTCCACCGCGACATCGCAATCCGGCTGAAAATCACAGATCGCCACCATTACCCGTTAAAACAATAAAAAAAAATAAAAGTCCATAAATCTATCCACTATTTTGTAGATGCTATAACTTTTGCTCAAACAAATCAATATACGCTTATTGCGATTTTTTTTTACCAAAATTATGTAGAATACATATTGGCCTAAACAGATGAACAAATTTGTTTTTCTATATATTTTTTTGGATATGTATTATAGCAGAAAGTTAAATATATATATATATATATATATTTTTTCAAAATTGTCGGTCTTTTTTTTTGTTTATATCGCAAAAAATAAAAACCGCAGAGGTGATCAAGTACCACCAAAAGAAAGCTCTATTTGTTGGAAAAAAAGGACATCAATTTTATTTAGGTACAGCGTTGCACGACCGTGCAATTTTTTTAGTTAAAGTAACGCAGTGTCGTATTGCAAAAAATGGCCTGGTCATTAAGGGGGTAAATCCTTCTGGGGCTGAAGT
This sequence comes from Lithobates sylvaticus, assembly GCA_028564925.1. Lineage (NCBI taxonomy): Eukaryota > Metazoa > Chordata > Amphibia > Anura > Ranidae > Lithobates > Lithobates sylvaticus. The sequence continues at coordinate 574,855,184 of CM053027.1, forward strand.
GGTTAAGTGGTTAACTAGTAAATTGGTATCAAATAAGAGATATATATGTAACTCTAGTATAATGAAACCATTTTTTTTTACTAGTGACAATCCATCCTGTGGTACCAAAAAAGACTATTGCATTTCATAATCTGATGTAATGAGGATGAACTGACAACTTTGTGTATTCCTCTTTGTTCATTATAGGTGTTATTTTGTTTTATTATTTGATGTATTACAAAACTCACCCCATGCGACCCTCAGAGGGGTCAGTATCAGGCTTCCTAATCATACTTATAAGCCTGCTCACAGTATGTTCCCAATAGGGGTGACAGGCTTTGCCTCATAAACAGGACAGTCCATAATATACACCTAGGAACCCGACTGTGAACAGCAATGGTTTTTGTATATTTTGTATATACTGTTCCTCGAATGTACAATGTACGTATACAACATATCTACCTGTTCATTGTATTTGTACATTTTAAACTTCAATAAAAAATCTATGGTTAAAAAAAAAGAAAAGGAACTAGTAAATGACCTCTGTAGCTGCATGGAATGTGGAGAAAGTCATCCTTAAAGTGATACTAAAGTCTTGCTTATTTTTTAGTTTTTTTGCTTAAAAATAACAAACATGTTACACTTACCTGCTCTGTGCAGTGGTTTTGCGCAGAGCAGCCCCGATCCACCTCTTCTCGGGTCCCTCACAGGCTGTCCTGGCCCCTCCCTCCTGACGAGTGCCCCCACAGAAAGCAGCTTGCTATGGGGGCACCCGAGCCGCAGCACTGTGTGTACATTCAGACACGGAGCCGTGATTAGGCCCCGCCCCATCTCACCTCTCATTGGCTCACTGACTTTGATTGACAGCAGAGGGAGCCAATGGCGCTCCACTGCCAATGAGGAGGAGATTCCCAGGCATCCGAGTCTCTCCTGCAACGTCGCTGGATAGAGATGGGGCTCAGGTAAGTATTATGCCGCATACACACGTTCGGAAATTCCACCAGCAAAAGACCGATGAGAACTTTTGGTTGGAAAATGCGACCGTGTGTATGCTCCATCGGACTTTTGCTGGCAGAATTTCGGCCAGCAAAATATTGATGCCGCGTACATACGATCTTAATTTCGGCCAGCAAAAGGCAGATGAGTGCTTTTCGTCGGAAAATAAGACTGTGTATATGCTCCATCGAACTTTTGCTGGCCAAATTGCTGCCAGTAAAAGTTTGAGAGCATGTTCTCAATTTTTCCGGAAAATCTGATCGTCTGATCGTCTGTACCAATTCTGACGCGCAAAATTACTACTCATGCTCGGAAACAATTTGACGCATGCTCGGAAGCATTGAACTAAATTTTTTCGGCTCATCTTAGTGTTGTACGTAACCGCGTTCTTGGCGGTCGAAAGTTCAGCAAACTTTTGTGTGACCGTGTGTATGCAAGCCAAGCTTGAGCGAAAATTGCATCGGAAAAACCATCCAAGAATTTTCTGGCGGAAAATCCGCTCATGTGTACGCGGCATTAGAGCATTTTCTCGATTTTTCCGACGGAAATTCCGACGCGCAAAATTCCTACGCATGATCGGAAACGATTCCGACGTATGCTCGGAAGCATTGAACTTAATTTTCATGGCTCGTCGCAGTGTTGTCACCACGTTCTTGACGGTCAGAATGTGGTGTGACCGTGTGTAGACAAGACAAGCTTGAGCAGAATTCCGACGACAAAACCATCCAAGGCTTTTCCGACGAGAATTCCGATCGTGTGTACGCGGCATTAGAGGGGCTGCTGCACAAAGATTGTAAGCTCTAACAAGCGGGGCCCTCCGATTAATCCTGAATTTTATTGTAACTGTACTGTCTGCTCTCATGTTGTACAGTTCTTTCCAACTGTTGGCACTATATAAATCCTGTATAATAATAGCGATATATAAACTATAACGACTATAATGCCCCCTCAAATAGAATCCATAGTATTTTCTACATATATAAGTGAATGCTAATTTATCAGCCATTTCTAGCTAATTAAAAATAATAATCTAACAGCAGGCTGATTGATTTCATCTCGGCGGTAGTTCAGCGTGGATGTTGACCACACACCATGACTCCTTTATGTCATATGCCCTTCATTTTCTTCCAATACAAGGCTTCTGAAAACAGAGCAGAGGAGCCCAACGGGCATGACATCAACTTACCTACATCCGTGAAACGTGTAATATAAATCTCCGGGTGTGATAATGCATATGCAACCATACAAATAAGTCTTTGTCTCGGTAAATATTTATTTTCCCAGGCATAGCGCGAGATTAGGTGAAGGCTAATAAGGCATAAATCACATTGCTGCACGATATAATATGGATTAAACAGATATTGTATACATTACCATCCATCTCACTGTCAAGCGCTGTGCCTTCCTCAATGCAATGCATTATATTAATGGGCGCTATAAACTCTGCCTTAACAATGTAGGTTTGCATGATATACATTTGATCAGGCTCGGTATTTCAGACCGTTTCCAGCTAGCAATGCCTGTTGTATACAAATAAATTATTATTATTAATTGGTTACCAAGGAACTATTATGGGCGTGCTGTAAATACCGCTTTTGCTGACACTATAGAGAGTAATAAAAAAGTAATTGTTTCTAAGAAAAGCATTTATGAGTCACTAAATCATACATCTAAACAGTGTGGAAAACTTGCAAAATAGAGGCGCTAGCTTAAATAATAAAGACGCTGGCCGCACACTAATAGCTCATTTAAAATACACTGTTACCTTTTTAAAGGGGTCAAATTGTTTCTACTATAAAAAAATTAAATAAAAAAATCTATAAAAATTCAGTAGTAAAGAAACATACTGTACATGCCCAAGAAAACTGAAGAATACAGTGGAACCTCGGTTTGCGAGTAACGCGGTTAACAAGCACTTCGCAATACGAGCACTGTAGTTCTAAAAATCCTAGCTTGGTTTCTGAGTGATGTCTCGCAAAACGAGCAGGATTCAGGCCAGAAGCCGTGTGCAGTACCGCTTTTGGCCTGAGGTGGGGGGCGCCGGAGTTGAACAGCGCCGATCGTCGGCATTCGGAAATGCTCGGATAGGCCAGAGCACACTTTGGCTGACCTCAGCAAACCTCGGAAAGGCTCGTGAACGGAGTCTTTCCGAGGTTTGCCGAGGTCAGCCGAAGTGTCCTCGGGCCTTTTTGGCCATTTTTCGAGGCTCTCCGGCAGCCACCCCGCCTCTGGCTGCATGTGGTATTGCATCCCATTGAAGTCAATGCAGAAATGTTTTTTTTCGTTTCCATTGACTTCAATGGGAAAACTTGCTTTGATATGCGAGTACATTTGATTACAAGCACACTCAGGGGACGGATTATGCTCATAATCCGAGGTTCCACTGTATGTTCTTCCTACACAAGAAGTCTTGTTGTTATTGGATAAGTGTTCCTTTTATTAGCAAGAAATAGGAAGGGGCTGGACACTAAGCACTGACAAATAAATATATATATATTTGGGGGATGTATATTATAACAAAAAGTAAAAAATATTGCGTTTTTTTTTTTTATTGTCGCTCTTTTTTTTGTTTATAGCGCAAAAAAAAACAAAAATGCAGAGATGATCAAATAACACCAAAAGAAAGCTCTATTTATGGGAAAAAAAAGACATCAATTTTGTTTGGGTACAACGTCACACGACCGCGCAATTATCAGTTAAACGACGCAGTGCCAAATCGCAAAAAGTGCTCTGGTCAGGAAGGGGGTAAAATCTTCCGGGGCTGAAGCGCTTAACCACTTGCGGACCGCCCACCGTACATTAAGACCCCTTTCACACTTGGGTACTTTTCAGGCATTTTAGCATTAAAATAGCGCATGTAAAGAGCCTGAAAAGCGCCTCTCAAGCCACCCCAGTGTGAGTGCTTTTCACACCCGAGTGGTGCGCTTGCAGGAACGGAAAAAAAGTCCTGCAAGCAGCATCTTTGGGGCGGTGGAGGAGTCATGTATACACCGCTCCTCCACCGCCCCTGCCCATGTGCGTGTAAAGGCAGACGTCCCAATACTTTTGGTAATATAGTGTGTGTAATGCCGCGTACACACGTACGGACTTTTCCCGGCGGACCTAAGTCCAGCGGACAATCCGCTGGACTTTCCAGCTGGGTACGCTGGACTAAAAAGCGAACGGACTTGACCACACACGATCACGCAAAAAGTCCGACGGTTCACGCGATGACGTACAGCACGTACGACGGGACTAGAAAACGAAAAATACTAGAAAAATACTTGCTACTGAGCATGCGTCCTTTTTGGTACGCCGGACCATACTACACACGACCGGATTATCCGCTGGACTGCCAAGTCCAGCGGATAATTTGAAAACAAAACCTGAAACTTTAGTCCGCCGTACTTTGGCCAAAAAAAGTCCGCCGGCGCCCACACACGAGGGGATTATCCGCTGGACTTCGGTCCAGCGGATAATCCCACGGGATAGTCCCTTCGTGTGTACGCGGCATTAGATGCACTTACTGCATAATTGTATTGGAAGATTGTTGAAATTATTTTGGAGTTCTACATTCTGTACACTTTTGTAAAAAAAAAAAAAAAAAAGTTTGATGGGCTAAACAATACATAATGGTAACCTTGGGACCCGCTGCTAATTCTACCCACAAGTCTGGAAAAAGTACCGATATCTCATTGCATTGTGAATCTGTCGTGAGCGGTGATTTGTGCCTACTCAATCAGGCCCCATTAGATTGAAATGTTGACATTATCAGAGAATAGCAGACTGAACTTTTAACAAATTCCATTCACATTGGTATTTATTACAGAAGCTGTGACACTCTTCTGCACCTTTTGTAACAAGTTCTGAAACACTGAACATTCTGAAATCAACAATAACCATTGTGTGAAGAACACTGCCATGGAGGACTGCTATTGTCCTTAGGAACATGTTTACTCTTGTATAACTAGAGGAGACCTCAACTGCTTTCTTTTCAAGAGCAAATATTAGATTGGTGGTGAGCCTGATATACAAATACAGCATTGAAATGTATTTAACCACTTGCCTACAGGGCACCTTTACCCCCTTCCTGCCCAGGCCAGTTTTCAGCTTTCAGCGCTGTCACACTTTGAATGAAAATCGCGCCGTCGTGCAACACTGTACATATATGAAATATTTATCATTTGTTTTCACACAAATAGAACTTTCTGGTATTTAATCACCACTGTTTTATTTTTTGCTAAATAAACAAATAAAGAAGGAACAATTTGAAAATAAGGAAAAAACGTTTTCATAGTTTGTTATAAAATTTTGCAAACGGGTAATTTTTTCCCTTCATTGATGTGTGCTGATGAGGCTGCACTGATTGGCACTGATAGGCTGCACTGATTGGCACTGATAGGCTGCACTGATTGGCACTGATGGGCACTGATAAGCTGCACTGATGAGGAGGCACTGATGAGGCTGCACTGATAGGCGGCACTGATGAGCACTGATGAGCACTAATAGGTGGCACTGGTGGGCACTGATGGGCAGCACTGATAGGTGACACTGATGGGTACATATTGTTCAATATTCCTAGGAATATTGCACATTATTCATTTATGTGGCAGCTAATTACTTTATTTATTTAGTTTGAGATTCACACATAAGCGCAGTGGGGATACACAGAGGGTAGGGCAAGAGTGTGTATTATTGGTTTACAGATGGGTACATATTGGCAGAAATGGTGGGCACTGATTGGCGGGACTGGCGGCCACTGATTGGCAGCACTGGCGGGCACAGATTGGGCACTATTGGGATTGAACTGATAATCAGGACACTGATAACCAGTGCCCTGATTATCAGTGTACATGTCCCTTTTACAGGAGCCGGTTATCGGCTCTCTTCTCCCTTCCTTACACTGTCACCATGAGAAAAGGAGTGCCAATAACTGGCTTTTGTTTACATCTGTGATCATCTGTGATCAGCTGTGATTGGCTCTTTACCTCAATCTGTGATCGGCAGTGTCCAGAGGACACTGTGATCACAGACCGCTCTGCCCACATCCCGCAGTGGGCGCACGGTGGGCGCGATCACAGGAATCCGTCACATGACGGCCTCCCAGAACTAGTCAACTGCACTGTAACTGCCATACGACTAAAGCACAAAAAAATAAATAAATAAAATAAACAATTATACTGTATTCTTTTACCAGTACTTAGATGTGGTAGCAACATTGTTTTTTCCTTTATTTTTATATATTAGCTTTTGAACTGTATTTTATTTCATGACATTTTTTTTCTATGTTGTAAAATCTGTATTTCCCAAATAAACACTTATCACATGGTGTACTCATGACACTGACATTACAGAGCACTAAAGAAAGAGAATAGCAGAGGCTGTTTGTTTTCAGACTTTCTCTTTTCTTTTACTCTTCCTCATTTATATTTCATACAGCTTGTTTAAACAGAGCATGTGAGTGGTCACTCGACTGAATCATTTTATTTCTTGAGTATATTTTTAGCTTAAACAAATGAAAACAACACGCTTTGATGTACAAACCTCTGTAATCAACAGTTTTTTTTGTTTTTGTTTTTAACACAGAAGCTAAAAATAGACAGGCTTGCAAACTTTTGTGGAAAAAAAAATTGTAAAAAAATGAATAATAATCTATAGTAATATAGGATATATAATTGCCATGTTGTAATTAAATGTTATTGAAAATCAACTTCCCTTTTCAATTTGCAGTGCTATAATTTTCTACAAAATTCAATTTGGCAACCTGGAGGGCCTTCGGTACACAGTTGATGCACAGAACTTCCTCAGAGGTGTAATTTCCAGCTTGTGTGATTGGCTCACTGATCTTCCTAGAAGTTTGCACTAAGATACAATTTTAGGCATCCTCTGCAACAAAAATTGTATTTTTGATGATATACTCCCTAAAGGGTTGCCGGACCTGCAACTTTTCTCATTAGAACACTGCAAATGTATCAGCTGATTAATAATGAAAAAGCCACTCCCATTCAGATTCACTTTGCTCATTGACATAACAAAAACAAACAAGTAGGAATCTGCAACAAACTGTGTTAAATTCTTGTCAATGTACATTGATAACCCAGAAGGGATTGCTTTTTTTTATGAACAAAAGTAAAATGACTCTTTAAATATGAAATACTCATATGCAACATATTAACTAAAGTAAAACACATTTCTTTATTTAGTTCAGAACAAACAAAAAATGTACAAAAACACTAAACATTGATTTTAATGTGTTAGGGTTCAGGATTGCAATGCAATGGTTTTGCACAGAGCAGCCCCAATCCTCTTCTTCTTGGGTTCCCCACCGATGATCTGAGCTTCTCCCCCCACCGAGCGCCCCCATAGCAAGCGGCTTGCTATGGGGGGCACTCAAATGTGCTTGCTCCTGAGCCACGCTCTGTCTATAAGACACACAGAGCCGGGGATCGGTCCTGCTCCCATTCCCTTAACACTGGCTGTGATTGATAGCAATGGGAGCCAATGGCTCCTGCTGCTGTATCTGAGCCAATGAGCAAGCAGAGAGCCAGGACAGCAGCAGCTTGCGTACTCATCGCTGGATCAAGATTGGGCTTGGGTGAATATTAGGGGGGTCTGGGGGGGGGGATGAACTGCATACTGAAGGTTTTTTTACATTCAGAAAGAAACGTTTAGCATTTACAACCACTTTAAAGATAATTATTGCAGGGAGGTCACAGGTTAGTATTAAGGCCTTAACATTTATAGCTAGTTGAAAGGTTAGAGACACGTAAAGGTAGTATTAAGACTAACCCTATTTCCAATGCCAAAAATTATGTGCTGGGCTGCTGGTAATAAAAACAAATGTGCCTGGAAATGAAAGCCTAATTCTGGGCTTGAGGCTCTCCCACTCCAAAGCTACCCCTCCCCCTTGAGGTCCCTCAGTGGTATTTTATGAAAAAAAAAAAATCTTATCTTTTTTTAATGTTTTCTGGATGGTCAATTGACACACTGATTCCTCTTCCTCCCCAGTCTTTTCCCAGCAGTAGGTGATCCTGGATGATGTGAAGAGTAACACTAATGATCAATATGCTGTGAATACAGGGTGCCATCTTGGGGGGCGGGGCTATATAACCCTGAGTTGGCTGTCAAAGAAGTCATAGAAGTTGGAAGACCGAGGACATCTTTTGACTGAAAAGGGGTAATGCAGAGGACAGCTTTGAAAAGAAGGTAAGTATTGCAGTCTCAGCTGTCTTTTGGGGGGGGGGATTTAAAAATAAAGTCAGTACTGTCTTACTGTGGGTCCCAGTCACTATCCAAATATCCTAATTATTGGACACAATTCAGGTCATTCTATTATAGAAATTCCCCCATTTTTGATTAGCGGATTCTGCACTGAGCTGCTGTAAAGTGGTCTAGAACAGTGGTCATCAACCCTGTCCTCAGGGCCCACTAACAGGCCAGGCTTTATGTATTGCCTTGGGGAGATGGAGACTAGAATACTGCAATCACTGAGCAGCAAATTATATCAACTGTGATGTATTTTAGACATGTGCAATTTGTCTCGTTTTTTTTAGTTTTCCGTTAAAATTCGTTATATTCGTTCATTCGTTATCGTACGAATGAACGAACGATTCTCAAAAAAATGTAACGAATAACGACTGTTCGAATCGAACGAATACGAAAAACAACGAAAATCCGAAATAACCAAATTAGAAACAACGAAACTACCAAAGAAGAAAATACGAAAAACAAAAACAGGAACAACCAAAATCAAAATTAATGAAAAAATTCGTACATTCGTAACTTTTTTTTTTGTTGAATTGGTAATTTTCTGTGTCCCTTACAATGGCGCTGCTTAACGTGATTCGAATGGATTGAACGAAAAAATTCGTACATTCGTAACTTTTTTTTTTTTTTTCGATTCATAATTTTCCGTGTCTCTTACAATGGCGCTGCTTAACGTGCTTCTAATGGATTGAACAAAAAAAATTGTACATTCGTAACTTTTTTTTTTTTTTCGATTTGTAATTTTCTGTGTCTCTTACAATGGCGCTGCTTAACGCTCTTCGAATGGATTGAACGAAAAAATTCATACATTCGTAACTTTTTTTTTCGATTCGTAATTTTCCGTGTCTCTTAAAATGTAATAATAGCATACACATTACATAAAATTATGAATTATGCTCCGATTACAAATCTACGAAAACAATGTTACGAAAGTACGAATAAATCAATCTAACGAAAGTACGAATGTAACTAAATCTACGAAAATACGAATGCGTCCGAATTTCGAATAAACGGAAAAACTAATCAACGAAAAAATAACTCTTATGAAAATACGAATCGTTACGAATACGAACACCGACGACTTACGAAATTACGAATCGTTACGAATCAACGGAAACGAAAGAAACGAAACGAAAATAAACAAATTTTTCTATTGCGCACATGTCTAATGTATTTCAGTTATCTTGCAAACCTGGCCTGTTAGTGGGCCCTGAGGACAGGGTTGATGACCCCTGTCAAACATGTATTGCTGGTATTGCTCACAGCTCAAAAGAGAAAAAAAAAAAACATTTTAATGTAAGCTTATAGAGAATTTTTATTTTGACCAGCATTCTACTTTAATTAGTTGTTGTGAGTAGATGGTAGGTCTGCTATAAATGGGCCAGTAACCATTTCTTAGCAAAGTGTTGCACGGAGAAAAACATAATTTTGTGTTGTGTAACTTAATTGAGCCCACTGCCCTTAATTATCTGCATTCTCTATTTAAAACCCATTTCAAATGTATTTACTGGAGAACATTATCCCTTTTCACCCTTCAATAAACTTAGCAAGGTAATTTAGAGTTGGAGAGATTTTGAATGTCTGGCTCAGTCAATAGCTTGTGTTCTCAATTTGAATATCCTTTGTGACTTTCTGTTTCCATTTGCCACTCCAGTAACACAATCATTGACAGGCCGACACTGTTCGCCAAAGTGCGATCACTCCGTACTACAATACAACACACTTTGGCTTTCAGCCATTAGAGGCAGTAAGTGTAGCAGTGTCTGAGATAATGATAGGAGTATACAGTGTCTAAATATAGACCAAGAGGATTCACAAAAATCTCAACTTTTACCAGATTAAAATGAAAAAATACCCTTTTTACCACTTGAAGAACAAATGAAGGTGCAGTAATGCTTAACCACTTCAGCCCCGGACCAATTGGCAGCCAAAGGACCAGGCCCCTTTTTGCGATTCGGCACTGCGTCGCTTTAACTGACAATTGCGCGGTCGTGCGACGTGGCTCCCAAACTAAATTGGCGTCCTTTTTTTCCCACAAATAGAGCTTTCTTTTGGTGTTATTTATGGTATTTGATCGCCCCTGCGGTTTTTATTTTTTCCGCTATAAACAAAAATAGAGCGACAATTTTGAAAAAAATGCAATATTTTTTTTGCTTTTTGCTATAATAAATATCCCCAAAAATTATATAAAAAAACGTTTTTTTCCTCAGTTTAGGCCGATACGTATTCTTCTACATATTTTTGGTAAAATTAATTGCAATTAGCGATTATTGATTGGTTTGCGCAAAAGTTAGAGCGTTTACAAAATAGGGAATAGTTTTATAGCATTTTTATTAATATTTTTTTTTTACTAGTAATGGCAGTGATCAGCGATTTTTATTGTGACTGCGACATTATGGCGGACACATCGGACATTTTTGACACATTTTTGGGACCATTGTCATTTATACAGCAATCAATGCTATATAAATGCATTGATTCCTGTATAAATGACACTGGCAGTGAAAGAGTTAACCACTAGGGGGAGGGGAGGGGTTATGGCTCTGACGTGTGTGTTTTTTTAAACATTAGGGGGCGGGGCTGACGTCTGACGTCATTGATCGGCTTTCCTGATGACAGGGAACAGCCGATCAATGACAGGCAGAGTAGGAAGCGCAGGGAGAGGTTTGTTTACACAGACCTCTCCCCGTTCTTCAGCTCTGTGACCCAATCGCGGGACACCAGCGGCGATCGGGTCCGCGACCCATGGCTAGGCTCTTAAAGGGCCACGTACCTGTATGTGGTTCTGCCTAGCCATGCCATTCTGCCGACGTACATCGGCGTTAGGCGGTCGGGAAGCGGTTAAATAAAAAGTAAATTATAAAGAGTTGAGGCTGGTTCACACCACTGAGGTTTAGGTGCAATGCGTTGTCTGCAAGGTGCATTTTACCTCCCCTTCTTCCCGTGTCACAGTTGAAGTCTATGAATGTTTTTCTGAAACTCCATCAAAGACGGACCTAAAAATGCATTGGTTTGACCCTCAGATGCTATTTGTCATCGAAACAAACATTGTCTCCTTCACTAGGGATGAACAGATTGATTTTGGCAAAAGCAGAACTCTCAATTTCAGTTTGTTGAGATTCTCAGGTGAAATATTTCCTAAAGGGAAAAATAGCAAGGTATGTTGTTTTATTTATTTTTTTAACTGGCACTTTGCTGGACAGCTGAACAGACATATGGACATTCAAAGTTACGGACTTTCAGTTACGGACATTCAGTCCACATACAGTGCATCCGGAACGTATTCACAGCCCTTCACTTTTTCCACATTTTGTTATGTTACAGGTTTATTCCTCAAGATTCTACAAACAATACCCCATAATAACAAAACAAAAGAAGTTTGTTTAAAATCTTAAAATCTTAAAAATGTAAATGTATATAAGTATTCACAGCCTTTGTCGTGACACTCAAAATTGAGCTCAAGTGCATCCTGTTTCCACTGATCATCCTTGAGACATTTCTACAACTTGGAGTCCACCTGTGGTAAATTCAGTTGATTGGACATGATTTGGAAAGGCACTCACCTGTCTATATAAGGTCCCACAGTTACCAGTGCATGTCAGAGCACAAACTAAGCCATGAAGTCCAAAGAATTGTTTGTAGACCTCGGAGATGGGATTGTATCAAGGCACAGATCTGGGGAAAGTTACAGAAAAATGTCGGCAGCTTTGAAGGTCCCAATGAGCACAGTGGCCTCCATCAGCCATAAATGGAAGGAGTTTGGAAACACCATGACTCTTCCTGGAGCGAGCCACCAAACTGAGCGATCAGGGGAGAAGGGCCTTAATCAGGGAGGTGACCAAGAACCCGATGGTCACTCTGACAGAGCTTTTCTCTGTGGAGAGAGGAGAACCTTCCAGAAGAGCAACCATCTCTGCAGCACTCCACCAATCAGGCCTGTATGGCAGAGTGGCCAGACAGAAGCCACCCCTCAGTAAAAGGCACATGACAGTCTGTCTGGAGTTTGCCAAAAGGCACCTGAAGGACTCTCAGAGCATGAGAAACAAAAGTTAGGAACGAGGGGAAGATGAATGCAGCAATGTACAGGGACATCCTCAATAAAAACCTGCTGCAGAATGCTCTGGACCTCAGACTAGGGCAAAGGTTCATCTTCCAACAGGACAATGACCCTAAGCACACAGCCAAGATAACAAAGGAGTGGCTAAAGGACCACTCTGTGAGTGGTCCAGCCAGAGCCCAGACTTGAACCTGATTGAACATCTCTAGAGAGATCTGAAAATGGCTGTGCACCGACGCTTCTCATCCAACTTGATGGAACTTGAGTGGCCCTGCAAAGAAGAAAGGGAGAAACTGCCCAAAAATAGGTGTGCCAAGTATCATACTCAAAAAGACTTGAGGTTGTAATTGGTGCCAAAGGTGCTTCAACAAAGTTTTATTTTTAATAAATTTGCAAAGATTTCAAACAAACTTCTTTCATGTTGTCATTATGGGGTATTGTTTGAATTTCGAGGAAAACAATGAATTTACCCACATCAATACCCGGCCATAGTAAACTGACGTCCTCTAGTTTGGGGGGGGGGGGGATATCTGAATGATGCCTATAGCTACAGACATCATTCAGATATCAATCTTTCCGGCCGGTGATTTTTTGCACGATAAGAATGATCATAGCGGCAGTTCTGCCGCTTGATCGTTCTTATAGGCAACGGGAGGGGACGTCCCCCCCTCCCGCCGCCATCCGGTGCTTCTCCGGGCTCTCCCATGCCATTGGGGGCCCTGAGAAAGAATCGCCTGCCGCCCGATTAAGAGGATAGAGATTTCCGGTGACCAGATGGTCACCAGTCATCTCTATGACCGTCGGAGGCCTGTGCGCGACGTTATGACGTCATGCCCGGTACCTGGAAGTAAACAAAGCCGCGATCGCGGCTGTCAGCATGAGATCGTGAATTTTTTTTTACCGATCTCATGCTTTCCAGCCTGGAGGAGAGATGTGGGGTCTTATTGACCCCACATCTCTCCATAAAGAGGACCTGTCACATAGATTCCTATTACAAGGGATGTTTAAATTCCTTGTAATAGGAATAAAAGTGATCAAAAAAAAAAGTGTAAAAATAGAGTAAAAAAATAAATAAATAAATTATTAAAACGCCCCTGTCCCCGGTAGCTCGCGCTTAGAAGTGAACACATGTAAGTCCCGCCCACATATGTAAACGCCGCTCAAACCACACATGTGAGGTATTGCCGCGTGCGTTAGAGCACGTGCAACAATTCTAGCACTAGACCTCCTCTGTAACTCTAAACTGGTAACCTGTTAAAAAATTTTAAAGAGTCGGCTATGGAGATTTTTAAGTACCAAGTTTGGCGCCATTCCATGATTGTGCGCAATTTTAAAGCGTGACATATTAGGTATCTATTTACTCGGTGTAACATCATCTTTCACATTATATAAAAAAAATTGGGCTAACTTTACTGTTTTGTTATTTTTTTTCATGAAACCGTTTTTTCCCCAAAAAAAGGCGTTTGAAAAATTATTGCGCAAATACCGTGTGAGATAAAAAGTTGCAATGACTGCCATTTTATTCCCTAGGGTGTCTGCTAAAAAAAACATATATAATGTTTGGGGGTTCTGAGTAATTTTCTAGCAAAAAAAATATGATTTTTACATAAGGGAGAGAAGTGCCAGAATAGGCCCGGTATTGAAGTGGTTAATACATTCTGGAATAAGGCTGTAACATAACAAAATGTGGAAAAAGTGAAGAGCCGTGAATACTTTCCGGATGCACTGTATATGCATGTAAGTGAAAAAATGTGCAAACAATCCAAAGTAAATCTTCAAAGCACCGCTGTTACACTTGGCAACGAAATTGTATTCAATCCACTTTTGTGAACACCACGTGAGGTGTCACCATATAGTGCACAAAATTCCACATGGAATTAAAACGGAAGCATCCACATAGTGTAAATCCGACTAAAACCTGTATTGTGCTTCAAAGTACAAAAGCATCACATTAGTAAAACAGATATAGGCGGAGCTAACGCACGCAACATCGCCACGCCTCTCTGGACTGGTAACTTTGTGAAGTATTGTTTGAAGTGCTTACCATGCAGCCCGGGAATGTTTTATACTCAAAGCGCATATCTGTTTTACTCATTTGTATTTTCTCAGAGGATAGGTGCAGGTATTCCTCCCTTCCGAATCACCTCTTGTGTCCTCTCCCCACCCACCTTTGAGCACATCCCTTGGTACCACCCCCTACCCACCTCCCAATCCACCCCTTTTGGAGAATACAGAACCAAGTATCATTTATTATATTGTGCTAAGTAATTTGTATGGAATTTGTTAATTATAACAAGAAAAGCAGTCAAATAGATACCTCTAGCAATAACAGACCCCACCACCAACAATAGATCCCCCAGCAACAGTAGATGCCTCACCAACACAATAGATCCACTTCAGCAACAATAAACTCCCTCTAGCAAAAATATATCTTCTAGCAGCCAACATCAATAGACCCTCCAGCAGCCAGCAACAATAGACCCCTAACTCAACAGTTGTTCCCAGCCCCTTTAGACCCTTCCCTCAACAGGAGATCTCCCCACCCCTACATCAGCATGATTTCCTGGGATCCCTGCAATATAGGCCTTATCCCGAAAATAAGCCATAGTTAAAGTCCTTGCAAAATCATATAATCCATTCTGTAAAGATTAGATAATGTGCAGTGTGTCTCCTTGTGTAACTTTATTGTGGAAAATACCTTATTTACAACGCCACTGTGTCCTCACTTGACCCGCCAGAGCTCTTCTCTCCTCCCTCTGCAGTGCTCGGAATGGGTTGACGTCAGTGGGGATCTCGGCCCCTCCCTCTGCAGTATTCGGAGCGGGGAAGAAGAGCTTCAGTGGGTCATGTGAGTGCCCAGCGGCACTGTAAATAAGGTATTTTCCACAATACACAAGTAGACACACTGTACATGAATCTTTTTACAGAGCGGATTAGATGATTTTACAAGAAATTTTACCACTTGCCGACTGCCTTCCGCATACATACTGCGGCAAGGTGGCTCGGCTGCGCAAACCGATGTACCTGTATGTCGGTCCGTGCATGTAATAGCGTGGGCGTGCGTGCGCTAAGCGTGCCCACGGGTACGGCAGACTCAATGTCTGCCGACCACCCGCGATTGTGGTACAAAGAGGCAGAACGGGGATCTGCCAATGCAAACAAGGTGGATCCCTGCTCTGACAGGGGACAATACTGAGATCTGCTGTTTCTAGTGAACAGGAACAGTGATCTCTGTGTTGTCCCAGTAAGCCCACCCCCCACACAGAACACACCCAGGAAACACAGTTAACCCCTTGATGCCCCCTTCCATGCCAGTGTCATTTATACATTGATCAGTGCATTTTTTTTTAGCACTGATCACTGTAATAATGTCACTGGTCCCCAAAAAGTGTCACTTGGGGTCAGATTTGTCTGCCGCAATGTCGCAGTCCCGCTAAAATCGCAGATCATAGCCATTACCAGTAAAAAACAATAATTACAAATAAAAGTCCCTAAATCTATCCCTTATTTTGTAGACGCTATAACTTTTGTGTAAACCAATCAATATACGCTTATTGCTTTTTTCTTTACCAAAAATATGTAGAAGAATACATATTGGCCTAAACTGATGAATACATTTGTTTTTTATATTGATTTTTTGGATATGTATTATAGCAGAAAGTAAAAATTATAGTTTTTCTTTTTTTTCAAAGTTGTCAGTCATTTTTTGTTCATAGCGCAAAAAATTGAAACCTCAGAGGTGATCAAATACCACCAAAAGAAAGCTCTATTTGTAGGAAAAAAAAGGACATCAATTTTGTTTGGGTACAACATAACACAACCACGCAATTGTCAGTTAAAGCGACACAGCGCCGTATATCGCAAAAAATGACATTAAGGGGGTAAATCCTTCCGGGACTGAAGTGGTTAGCTAAGGTTTATTTTTGGGATTACAGAATTTCATAATGCTGACTCCTGATGTGACAGGGGGAGAGGGGTGAGAAGACAGGGGACACAGGAACTTTTTTGTACATAACGTAAATAAGACACCCCCTGAAAATAAGCCCTACTGTGTTATTTTGTAGCCAAAATTAATATAAGACCCGGTCTTATTTTCGGGGAAACACAGTAGGTGCATTGCACTGCCATCAGTTTAGAATGGTACTCATAGAAGGTATAAAGATCAGCACAACACACGTGATGTACACCGTGGTACCTTGTGTTGCCCAAAAAAAACTGCAGATACATTGAGTTTTGTTGCCGCTTGTTCAAAATTAATGTTATTGCATGTGTGATGGATTAGGGGGGTTAAAGAATTTGTCTGGAAATGGGCTTTGATCAGCATGTTCAAAGTGTTATGCCCTGTACACACGGTCGGAAATTCAGACGGAAAATGTCCGAACGGACCATGTTGTCGGAAAATCCGGCCATGTGTGGGCTCCATCAGACTTTTTCCATTGGAAATTCCGACAGAAAAAAAATTGAGATCCTGCTCTCAAATTTTCCGACAACAAAATCCGATCGGACTTCTTCCGATCGTGTGTAGAGAATTCCAACGGACAAAGTGCCACGCATGCTCAGATCAAATTACGAGACCATGTTAGGTATTTTGTACATTGGGGTCAGTTATAAGAGGTAAGTAGGGGAAAAAACACAGGTACTGCGGGACACGTTAGCCTATAGGGCCTCCAACTGGCCAACGCTAGTATGGGAGGGTGGAGAGGGGTTCAGCCCGCTTATCCACAAGTGTCCTACAGGGGGAACATAACAAGCGTGAAGTATTTAAAATGAGTTTGACTGGTTCCAGGTAGGCCAAGACCGTATCTTGACCAAGTAGGAGTGTCACACCTTTTCACTCCACTAAATAATAATTGTTTCTTACCTTTCTTCCTCCCCGTTCTCACTCCTGTCTTACTCAATCTCATTCCCTATCCATTTACCCCCAATAAACCCAAACCCCCCCCCCCCTTTCCACTACTCCTTTTTCTGCACTGCTATTACTATTTTCTTTTTTCTCTCCCCCTTCCCCCCCCCCCTTTCCACTACTCCTTTTTCTGCACTGCTATTATTATTTTCCTTTTTTTTCTCTCCCCCCTTCCTCACAATCTTTCTAAAGGAAACTTGAATGATTATATTTAAGTATAGTGACTTCATTGGAACCACTTTGTTACTATCTGAGCGTACTTATACATCAGCCTGTTAAATATTTCTATAGCGTGCCAGGTTGTTTATTTCCCAACAATCTGTTTTAAATTTATAATTTATTTTTATATTCTTTCCTTTTTATGTTTTTAATAAAAAACGTGTTATATCTATCTTACGCCTAAAAAGTCCATCATTCTCCAACATTAATTTGTTGACAAAATACCTAACATTCAGACTATAATTTTCGGGACGTGGCAAGCACTTTTATACACTGTACCGTATCCGCAACACCATTACGCGGTGATACGGGGATAAATTCAATTTTTCAAAATTACGAGACCAAAGCTATTGGCTACTAGCCTCTACGTAGTTCCGTCGTATACAACGAACGTCACCACGTTCAGAATGATCTGATTTTCCAACAACTTTGTCCGACCGTGTGTATGCAACACCAGTGTCGGACAAAATCCATCTGAAAAAATCTGACGGATTATGTGGTCGGAATTTCTGACCGTGTGTACGGGGCATTAGACTGCCATCACCAAGCAAAACAGAAGAGTCCTGACTGGTTCAGAGTGCTTACTCTCCATAGCTCCATCTCTTAGTGTTGTTATGCATTACAAGAATCAAATCCAGAGAGATGTTTACACTAGTTGCATTTAAAAATAAGTTTTATGATTTTTTAATGAGTACATAACTGAACTGAATGGTACTTTTTATATCTGGTTGGTATTCTGCTTCAAAGCAGTGGATCTGGAATTTTGAGCCAGGCCTCATCTGTGCAGCTTGATATTATAAACACTTTGACGTGAGAAGATTAAGTTGGCAGAGCTTTTCTCATTTTTATTATCTTTAGTTAAATTTGTTGTATTGAACCTAATATTTTCCCAAAAGAAATGTACTAATCTATTAAACCTGCAATGCAGGGCTACTGAAGGAGGTCTAAGACTGAGAGTCATTGTAAGAGAACAGTTTGTGGATAGTTGGGTTAAATTTGTCTGATAAAAAAATATTGGCCCAAATGTGGGGAAAGTGCTTCTACAATAAAGTTGAATTCAGCAGATAAGCACTATTTTACGGCATCTCAAAGGATACAACTTTGGGGTCCAAATTTTACTATATATAATTTAATCTTATATGAGATCCCAGGGCTTTTTTTTCTTAAACAGTAGCGCTCAACTAATATTAACTTTACACTAAGCAAAATATATAATCAAACATAGTGCAATCACAGAATAAAATAAATGAAATAAAATAAACTATGATATGTGCACACACCCATGTGATAAGTGAATTATACAAAATGAAAAGAAAAGCAATATATAATGTAAATTTCATTCAGGGAGATATATATTTTGCAATAATATTCCCAAAAAAAGTGATAAATTGTGCCACACTGTTAAACTAATGTTCCAGCAAAAAGTAATCAAAACAGAAAAAAATTATTGATCAAAAAGAAAATTTCCTCTGACGAAACCGTGAATCTTCTCAAAATAATAATTATATAATCTTCTAGTCTTCCACCACACTGTTGTGCTCAATGTGCCACTCCCATAGGAAATTCACTCACCACAATATATTGCCCGCACTTTCGCGCCGGGCAAATCAGCTTAAATGATCTCAAACAGCCAATCGGTGGTCCTCTTGTCTTATCCACTCAGTGCTTATAATGTTGTCCCACATGTAAAAATGAAAAAGTGCTCCAATAGTGTGATACAGTAAAGTAATTTATTGCACGCTAAAGTTAAAGTTTCAACCAATTCACTCACATTTGAACAGATTAAAATCAGCAAAAAATGAATTCCAATCCACCACAGCAGATATCACTCCAGTAAATTCAACTCTGCAACTCCACTTCTAAGCAAAGATATAAACAGTGGCCACAGCGGACCCGAGGTGTGTGCGACTATATAGTCTAGATCTCACCGTCTCCCATCCGCCAATGTCCATAAACGAGTAATAACAGCACCATATCTCTGTTTGCAAAAAAGCTCTTGTTCACTGCAGATGAACGCCGCTTAACCATGCCCCAGACATGTTTCGTCACATAGGGACTTATTCATGGGGTTGCTTTCTTCGTAAGTGGCTACTTTAGTCTTTTGCTCTCTTTCCCCTTGTCAGATCTGAGGCGCAGTGGTTGGAATTTGGATTGTGGCGTTTTTTTTCCTTATTCCTTTTTTTAAATTTTCTTTTTTTTCTTAGCGAATAGGTGCAGGTACTCCCCCCTTCCGAGTCATCTTGTCTCCACCCCCACCTCTGAGCTCTGTAGCTTGTCTCCACCCCCTTCCCGCCTCTGAGCTCAGTAGCTTGTCTCCACCCCCTTCCCGCCTCTGAGCTCAGTAGCTTGTCTACGCCCCCTTCCCACCTCTGAGCTCTGTAGCTTGTCTCCACCCCCTTCCCACCTCTGAGCTCTATAGCTTGTCTCCACCCCCTTCCCACCTCTGAGCTCTGTAGCTTGTCTCCACCCCCTTCCCACCTCTGAGCTCTGTAGCTTGTCTCCACCCCTGCCCACCTCTGAGCTCTGTAGCTTGTCTCCACCCCCTTCCCACCTCTGAGCTCTGTAGCTTGTCTCCACCCCCTTCACACCTCTGAGCTCTGTAGCTTGTCTCCACCCCTTCCCACCTCTGAGCTCTGTAGCTTGTCTCCACCCCCTTCCCACCTCTGAGCTCTGTAGCTTGTCTCCACCCCTTCCCACCTCTGAGCTCTATAGCATGTCAGCACCCCCTTCCCACCTCTGAGCTCTATAGCTTATCTCCACCCCCTTCCCACCTCTGAGCTCTGTAGCTTATCTCCACCCCCTTCCCACCTCTGAGCTCTGTAGCTTATCTCGACCCCCTTCCCAACTCTGAGCTCTGTAGCTTATCTCCACTCCCGTCCCAACTCTGAGCTCTGTAGCTTGTCTCCACCCCTTCCCACCTCTGAGCTCTGTAGCTTGGTTCCATCCCCTACCCCCCTTGAGCTCTGTCCCTTGGTTCCACACCCTACCCACCTCCCAGTACTGCCTCTTTTAGAGAATACAGAACAGAGTATAATTTTTTGATGCTAATTAGTTTGTATGGAATTTGCTACTGAAAGGCAGTAAAATAGATCCCCTGCAGCTTGCAAAAATTGACCCCCAGCAACAGTAAAGCCCCTCAGCAATAACCAATCTCCCCAGCAACAATAGATCTCTCCAAGCAACTAGCAACACTAGATCTCCCAGTAGCCAGCATTAATAGACTCTCCAGCAGCCAGCAACAATAGACCCCTACCTCAACAGTAGATCTCTCCCATCAACAATATTTCCCCGAAGCCACAATAGATACCACCACCAGCAGCAACAGACCCCCCCCAGCAACAATAGATCCTCCAGCAACTAGCATCAATAGACCTTCCAGCACACTCCAGCCCCCATTGGCATTATATACATTCAGCGCTGGAGGTGCCTAAACGTGTTCAAACTCAAAAAAAGCCCTGTGAGAAACTACTTAAAGTGTTTGTTACCCTAACACTTCATATTCCTGATATGTGCCTACTGTACCATGTACTTGTATGAGAAAGTCTACTGTTATTTTTGTATTGCTTCCTTTATGTGAAATCCCTGGTGTTCCTGCCAGTCCCTCTACTATCCTGTTAAAAACTGACCACACTAAGCAGGAGAGCACAATGTGGTCAGTTCTCTAGCTATGCAAACTCTCCTCCAATGATAAGACTTGTCCTGACAAGCCCCCACTGCACAGCCATTCACTGGGAAGCTCAGTATGCTGCTGTTTCCCCTCCCTCCAGCTCTTATGCATCTGAGAACAGAGGGAATGTGATCACTTATAAAAAAAGGGGGGGGGGGTATTTACAATGTTTTTTTTTTTTACTTTCATTTCTACTTTAAACAGAATGGGTTGTTTTACAAGGTGATCATTTACAATCACTTTAATTTATTTATCTTGTCTATGTTCATGTACCATAAACTGTAATATATTGTATCTAATATTAAACTGGAATGATGTTTGGGTGTTTTTGATCGCAGAACTAATGGCACGCCTTTGTGTCATTAGTATATTGTTAACTTTTGTTTTCTTGAATATAATAAAATAAGATAAAATAAAAGCAATATTATACAATAGATCATTAGTGTGTGCAGCCTATTGCATTGGGGTGTGCACCCCAGAGCACAAACACACATGCGTATATATCAGCAGAGCAGTAGACGTTGTCAGTAGTTTTTTATTTTATTTATTTTTTTGTTATTTTTTACAATATTATTTTTTACAATATAATTTTTTACAAAATTATTTTTTATTACCTTTTTTTACTATTTTTTAAGAAGCCCCATTATGGGGTTTTGGTAAAATATCAAGGGTCTAAACAGACTCCTGAAAGAAACCGAGGACAGAGATTCCCCAGTCCCTTTCTCTGCAGCCTGCAGTACACATAGTTTGCTATGCTTCAGTTAAGAATGAAGACAGGAGCAATTGGTACAGATTACTCACTGTGTTCATTCAGAAAAGGAAGGGGCGGTTAATGAAATATTTACCAGCCACTCCCCGCTCCTGAGAGGAGAGGAGGGAAGCTCACAGCACTGCAGGGGGGGAGACAGGAAGCAGGGGGAATCGGCACTGCATGGGGTGATTAAGGTGTGCCCAGGAACACCTGGCACACCCTGTGCGCACGTCTATGCAATAGGTACAAATATCCATGTACAGTGGTGTGAAAAAGTGTTTGCCCCCTTCCTCATTTCCTGTTCCTTTGCATGTTTGTCACACTTAAGTGTTTCGGAACATCAAACCAATTTAAACAATAGTCAAGGACAACACAAGTAAACACAAAATGCAATTTGTAAATGAAGGTGTTTATTATTAAAGGTGAAAAAAAATCCAAACCATCATGGCCCTGTGTGAAAAAGTGATTGCCCCCTAAACCTAATAACTGGTTGGGCCACCCTTAGCAGCAACAACTGCAACCAAGCGTTTGCGATAACGTGCAATGAGGCTTTTACAGCGTCCTGGAGGAATTTTGGCCCACTCATCTTTGCAGAATTGTCCTAATTCAGTTACATTAGAGGGTTTTCGAGCATGAACGGCCTTTTTAAGGTCATACCACAACATCTCAATAGGATTCAGGTCAGGACTTTGGCTAGGCCACTCCAAAGTCTTCATTTTGTTTTTCTTCAGCCATTCGGTGGTGGACTTGCTGGTGTGTTTAGGATCATTGTCCTGCTGCAGAACCCAAGTTCGTTTCAGCTTGAGTACACGAACAGATGGTCGGACATTCTCCTTCAGGATCTCTTGGTAGACAGCAGAATTCATAGTTCCTTTTATCACGGCAAGTCTTCCAGGTCCTGAAGCAGCAAAACAGCCACAGACCATCACACTACCACCACCATATTTTACTGTTGGTATAATGTTCTTTTTCTGAAATGCAGTGTTCCTTCTACGCCAGATATACTTGGAACACACCTTCCAAAGAGTTCCACTTTTGTCTCATCGGTCCACAGAATGTTGTCCCAAAAGTCTTGGGGATCATCAAGATGTGTTGTGGAGAAATTGAGACGAGCTTTGATGTTCTTTTTGCTCAGTTCCTTGGAACTCTGCCATGCAGGCCATTTTTGCCCAGTCTTTTCCTGATGGTGGAGGCATGAACGCTGACCTTAACTGAGGCAAGTGAGGCCTGCAGTTCCTTGGACGTTGTTGTGGGGTCTTTTGTGACCTCTTGAATGAGTCGTCGCTGCGCTCTTGGGGTAATTTTGGGCGGCCGGCCACTCCTGGGAAGGTTCATCACTGTTCCATGTCTTCGCCATTTGTGGATAATGGCTCTCACTGTGGTTCGCTGGATTCCCAAAGCTTTGGAAATGGCTTTATAACCCTTTCCAGACTGATAGATCTCAATTACTTTCTTTCTCAATTGTTCCTGAATTTCTTTGGGTCTCTGCATGATGTGTAGCTTTTAAGGATCTTCTGGTGGACCTTACTGTGTCAAGCAGCTCCTATTTAAGTGATGCCTTGATTGTGAACAGGTGTGGCAATAATCAGGCCTGGGTGTGGCTAGAGAAATTGAACTCAGGTGTGGACAACCACAGTTATAGTATGTTTTAACAAGGGGGGCAATCACTTTTTCACACAGGGCCATGATGGTTTGGATTTTTTTTCACCTTTAATAATAAACACCTTCATTTACAAATTGCATTTTGTGTTTACTTGTGTTGTCCTTGACTATTGTTTAAATTGGTTTGATGTTCCGAAACACTTAAGTGTGACAACCATGCAAAGGAACAGGAAATGAGGGCAAAGGGCAAACACTTTTTCACACCACTGTATGTCTTATCAAACCAAGCTTTAATTTTTGCTGCACCACAAAGCATAAACAGCCGCAGAATGTGTACAACCTCACCCAGCTGCCTTTGCAGCTTAAAGGGGTTGTAAACCTTCGTGTTTTTTCACCTTAATGCATCCTATGCATTAGGGTGAAAAAACACCTGTCAATGACCGGCCCCCCAGCCCTCTGTTTTACTTACCTGAGTCCTGGAACTTGACCCGACGGGGACGTGCTGTCTCTCTGCCCAGGGTTCTCGGCCCTTGATTGGATAGATTGATAGCAGCGCAGCCATTGGTTCCCGCTGCTGTCAATCAAATCCAATGAGGCGGGCGCTAGGGGGCGGGGCTGAGTCATACATTCAGCGGCAATGGACGCCAAATGCTGGAATGATGAACATATAGCAAGCTAAAAGTCCGTTTGTGATAGTGTACCCAACACCAAAAAACAAAATGCTTTTTAATGAAGCTTCTAGTTCTTCCACCACGAGTGTTCAATGGGAAGGTGGCAACTCACCATAGGAGTTTGACCCCTTTTTAGGGTAGGTCAAATTGCGAATTTGTAATACCAAGTTGATTCCTACTGCCAACACCACTCCGTTCCAAAGGCCTCTCAGGGTGAAGCTAAGACATTAAAAATGACTCCACTGGAGACGAGAGTAGAAGTCCCATAGTGTATTATTTTTAATATTGTTTTAAAAGCAATGACAAAAAAGTGGTGAATTGCACTCACATGTTAAAGTTCTTGGCACTGGGTGTAAACAGCGTGTGTGGATATGGCTATTCCTATGGCGATGGCGTGCATTCCGCATCTCGCTCGGGAAGGTGGAGCCTGGTGTTGGGGTGACAAAACAGGGCCCGGAAGTGACGGATCCTCCGCTCCTAATAATCCTAAAATAATATAGTGCACTTGGCTATTGGTACTTTTTGTTTAACCCCCCTGGCGGTATTCCCGGGTCTGGCTCGGGGTGGAACTTCAGTACCATACGCGGTAACCCCGAGCCAGACTCGGGATCGCATTGCAGGATACAGGGAGACTTACTTACCTTGTCCCCTGGATCCTGCGATGTCTCCCCGCTGTGTGTGCGAGCTCCTCTGCTCGATTCACACAGTGCCCGAGTGCCGCTGATCTCCGTTCCCTGTGACGTTAAGACGCACGGGAGCGGAGATCGACGCCAAATTCAAAAACACGAAAAACACACACAGTACTGTAATCTTACAGATTACAGTACTGTATAAAAAAATGACACATCCCCTTTGTCCCTAGTGGTCTGCCCAGTGCCCTGCATGTAGTTTTATATTATAGATACTGTTTTTTCTGCCTGGAATTTGGAGATTGTCCATAGCAACCAAAAAGTGTCCCTTTATGTCAAAAGTGATTTTAGACCAGCTAGAAAACAGCGATAATAAATTAGAATCACTTGCAGAATTGAGCGATAGCGATTTGTGGGGAAATTCGTCATCAAACACTAAATCTAATGACAGCGACAATTCTGCAACTGAGCAAATTTCAGTGTTTTTGATTTGATTAAATGATTTAATCATTTTTATAGTTATTTATTATATTTTAACTTATGATTTTGTGTTTATCATACCCGGGATGTCTACTGGACTCTGGTTTGGACAGATTTAATGAGTTATTCCTAAGAATTGCAGGTCTACAATATAAAACGCCAAATTTCCATGCAAAATAATTGTACCGCTTTCAGCACCTAAAATCAGAAATAATCATACCGCCAGGGAGGTTAATAGTGCTTATATGCTAAATAAAACTCTGGTGTAAAAAAAGCATCAAGAAAAGGAAACAGATAATCTGACAAAACAAAGTCTCGAGTCACAAAACTATAGCATTATATGATTAATTTTCCACAATAATCATTACTTTCATCAACTACATAATTGACTTAATCAGCCCTAATTATCGCAGATAATGCATGCCTTATTACACAGTACATTGAACCTAATTGTGACTTGGTATTTAAAAACCACTGTAGAGCCACAGGTTGTCAGTGGCTGCTGGTAAAAATACTTAACAAGTAAAGTTATGAGCTAAGAACTACAATTTCCAACCAGCAGCCAGTCCACCATTAATGATCACAAAAGGTGAACGCATACCTCCTACTCACCTTCTGTTTAGAAAAACAATTTTTACTCTATCTACATATTTGACTCCTCCATGTCTGCAGCAGCTGTTAATTGTTGGAAAATACTCCAAAAAAAAAAGAGTAATTTATTCCTTATTTTGTCTAAAATATGACAAGCTGACATTTTCTTTAATTACAGCCCTGATGTGTTTAATAGTATAAAGTTGACCTCCGAACTGACAGCTATCCCTTTTAAAAATCAATGGTGAGACTCCTGGGCACCAGTTTGGTCATCTGATCAATATTAGAAAAAATATCGCCTGTCAGGACCTTTCAGCCTCTCATTGATTGTAATAGGGAACAGCTTGCTGCGTGAGTAATGATATCAGGGCTTGGATCCAACCGAGCCGGACTTCTCATTGATTGCACCATAGGTAGGAGAAACTTTGATGAATAGCGGTAGAATAATACAAACATCTAAAACTAACGAGCTTACATTGGTAAACCACGGAAAAAAGCTGTTTTGTTAACTCCGTGTGCTATGAGGCCGGATCAAGGGGATTTCTGTTACTGTAGCAACAAGTTTGGACATTCTCTTGAGTAGCCTGAAAAGTGTTGGGGAGGTGTTCCTAGAAGGAGGTATTCTGTCATTACACCAATCTTATCAAGTATTGCAGAGTATTGCATAGTATTGACAGATTACTACATAGTATTGCAGAGTATTGCTTAGTATTGCAGAGTATTGCTTAGTATTGCAGAGAATTGCTTAGTATTGCTGAGTATTGCACAGTATTGCACAGTATTGCACAGTATTGCAGAGTTTTGCATAGTACTGGCACTGAGCAGCACTGTGGGCTGGATCTGTAGTGCCCACAGTGCTGCAAACGATCTCTCCCCTCTCCTCTGACACGGTACCGAGTGGTACAGAGAGGGGAGGAACCGGCGTCATGTCATGACACTGGTTTGTTTACAAGTGATGCTCCGTCATTTGACGGAGCGATCACGTGGTAAACGGCTGCTGGAAGCTGATTGGCTACCATGCTGCACCAGATTTTGCATTCTCCAGTTTTAGTAAATCAACCTCAATGTGTCCATGGTGATTCTATGCTGACAACGTGCTCACTATGTGCTCCCAGAACACGATCAACTGCCTCTAACAGCTCTCAGTCATAGCTTCTGATTGGGAGCCAGAAGGACGGGCTCCGGATACCATGATAGCTGTGACAGGCAATCACAGTGGTCACATGATAAAGAAGCCATTCATCCATGTAAACCAGTGCCAGGGCAAGGTCATCTAGAGCCCAGGGCGAACATACCAAACTGCGCCCCCCCCCCCCAAGATGCTTGAGCATTATATCCCCCCCCCAAAAAAAAACCTGAGCACTAATCTGCATGATTACCCCCCTAAGCATAAATCTCCCCTCCTCCCAGTACAAATCTTAGCCCCTCCATCTCCCAAATCCCCCCTCAAAAAAGTCACCCTTCTTAGCATAAATTATCTACCACTAAAATGTCCCCTCCAAGTATACATCCTCTCCCCCACTCCAACCCCCCCCTCCTCCCATCAAAAATTCCCCCCAATCTTCGAATTACCCCTACTAGCACAAATCCCTAACAATCATCCCTATTAACACAAATCCCCCCCCCCCAAACAAAAAACAAAAAAATGAGCACTAATCTGCATGATTATCCCCTAAGCATAAATCTCCCCTCCTCCCAGTACAAGTCTGCCCCCTGCTGAAATTCCCCCTCCCATAACAAATCTTTGCCCCTCCATCTCCCAAACCCCCCCCCCCAAATAAAAAATCACCCTTCCTAGCATACATTTTCTAACACTAAAATGTCCCCTCCAAGTATACATCCTCTCCCCCACTCCAACCCCCCCCCCCCTCCAGCACAAATTCCCCCCAATCCCCAAATTTCCCCTACTAGCACAAATCCTTAACAATCATTCCTATTAGCACAAATATCCCCCCCCCCCCCCAAAAAAAAAAAAAACTCACTTTTGTTGCCAGTGGTTTAGACATTAATGGCTGTGAGTTATTTTGAGGGGACAGCAAATTTACACTGTTATACAAGCT
Organism: Lithobates sylvaticus; assembly: GCA_028564925.1. NCBI lineage: Eukaryota > Metazoa > Chordata > Amphibia > Anura > Ranidae > Lithobates > Lithobates sylvaticus. The sequence goes on from CM053027.1 coordinate 574,883,034, forward strand.
GTACGCTCACTACTTTACATTGTAGCAAAGTGTCATTTCTTCAGTGTTGTCACATGAAAAGATAGAATAAAATATTTACAAAAATGTGAGGGGTGTACTAACTTTTGTGAGATACTGTAAAGACCAAAAACCACTCCAAAACCCCCAACAACACATTGCTGAACCGCAACTAAACTATTAGCACTGCAGGGACTGCTTCTTCAGCAGAAGAACATTCAAACTTGTTTAAAATTGTAATACACCTTTCTCCAAAAACAACATTTTTTTTTTTTTTTTTTTTTTTACATTTCCTTACATCTTGAACTGGAATTTTAAATATTAATTTTAATGAGCTACCTGTAGTTGGCAAAGAAAAAATCACATGAATACACTGTTATGTAATGCCTATGAAAACATTTCCAGTTTAGTTCCTGAAGCCAAAATATCAGCACCATGGACAGCTCATTGCTAGCAATGCAGTACCCTGCCAGCAATAGGATTTTGCTGTAACAATGGGGGGTTATTTACGAAAGGCAACTCCACTTTGCATTGCAATTGCACTTGGAATCAAAGACGCTGTAGATTCGAGGGGGACATGCAAGGAAAATAAAAAATAGCATTTTAGCTTGCACATGATTGGATGATAAAATCAGCAGAGCTTCCCCGCAATTCAGATCTACCCCACAGATTTACAGCGACTGCAATCCCAAGTGCACTTGTAGTACAAAGTGGATTTGCCTTTTTGCAAATAACCCCCCAATGTCTACTATGTAAACCAAGAAATCTATGCTCATGGTATGTGCTTTTCAAACAGTTTTGCAATGTTTTTTACAGTATATATAGTAAGCTGCTAGGAGACTAAATTATGTACCAGGTATTATTTTTAAGGTTGCGTTCACTTCTGCATGCAAGCTCGACGGGACGGGGTGCGTATAAGAAAAAATGTTTTCTTATTTATTTTACCTTTTATTTTTTATTTTTACACTGTTCTTAAAAGAAAAAAAAAAAATGGTGTCACTTTTATTCCTATTACAAGGAATGTAAACATCCCTTGTAATAGAAAAAAAGCATGACAGGACCTCTTAAATATGAGATCTGGGGTCAAAAATACATCAGATCTCATATTTACACTAAAATGCAATAATAAAAAAAAAATATTTTGTCATTTAAAAAAAATACAAAAAAAAAAAAAAAACATGTCCCTTTAAGAGCTATGGGCAGAAGTGACGTTTTGACATTGCTTCCGCCCTGCAATGATATGGAGACAGGTGGGGGCCATCTTCCCCCTCACTCATCTCCATGTCACACAAGGGAGAACATCTGATCGCCTCCACCGCTGCCGACAGCTCCGGTAAGCGGCGGAGGGCACAGGAGCGCAGCGGGAAGGGGTGGCGAATCCACCACAGAGACCACTTTTATATCAAAGCGGACCGCCTGCTGAAGAAGAGGATACCGGGGTTATGGGCGCTAGCTGCTACCATAACAACGAAATCCCTCTTCAAAGTACCGACGTATAACAATGGTGGGTGGTCCGAAAGTGGTTATTGTTGTGGTTTTTTTTACTGAAAATATGAAAAAAAAATGTGTGCTAATATCATGTGACATAACACAACTACCAACATTTTACTCTCCAGGGTCTCTGCTTTCAAAAAATATAGGGGTGTTAGTTAATCTTCAGGTCAAGGTTGCACATTTTATTAAAGCGGTCCTGCACACACTTATCTTACTTTATGTAATTGTTTTCATAATCATACAAAGAGTGCTAAATGGCGTTTTTTTTCAATGGTACTTTGTAATTCCTGCCCAGTCTATCCACACACCCCTCTGTGTCTGCGGCTGTGGGCGGGGTCTGTATCCTCATCACTTCCTTTTAGTCCTGCACTGTGTCCTGGGATCTGGTGACATTCATCCCAGGAGTCAATGCGGACAGCCGACGCAAAATCCCACGCGATTTCACGGACGTAACGTCATTACTCACGCTTCACAGCACAACGGGGGCGGGAACTTACAAAGACGCCGCCCGTTGTTATGGCAACATAGCTGTTTACGCCGCTCTGCGCTGTTGCCAGTGCGCATGCGCGGGAACCAGCAAGGCATGCTGGTAGGTAGAACGAAAGGGAACAAGGAAGTGATTTTGCTTGTGGGCTTCAAACGCCCACAAGCAAAATGACAATTCAGTTCTTTTCATTTTAAAAGTGCAGATTTAATGAAAAAAACGGACATACCGGACAGACACCAAATAAGTGAGTTTAAAGTTAGACTGAAAATACGTGTAACAGGAGAAGAAAAAAAAAATGAAGTGTGTGCAGAACCGCTTTAACACATGTACAAACAATTAAAAAATAGCTTTGGCAGCCAAAAAAAGGGTTAATAATACTGACCAAAAACAATTCCTATAAACATGAAAAAAGAATAATGAAGGTCCATATGACACCAAGCAGCTTTGTAAATACAGATATAGACTCTATCTCTTTTGGCATACAGCTTTTTTTTTTTTTTTTTCTACATTATAAAAAAAAGTCCTGAATCATGTTCCCACTCCCCAGCCGGCAGCATCACACCACCCGGACGTCTAGCACACACTTCTATGTGCCAATGGCTTCTTCTGCCTAACTGCTTGTTTCCTTATGAATTTTTTATAGGACACTTCTCTGTTGGGATGCAAAAAAAAAAAAAAAAATCTCCTCCATCCACCAGAACTGTGATTATATAACAAAATCTTGTGGATTCAAGGAACATTTAACCTGACAGATATTCATTCAGGTCTGTGGCACAGAAGATAATAGGATGAGGAAAGGCGAAAATATAGTTTATTGTTCCTCAGAAGCTTCATACTGGTAATTTAAAGTGAGACTTGGCCCTGTAAATCTCAAATGCTTTCCATGTGTTCATACAAGTACTTCAGGCTAAACTTTTCTTTGTGGAATATGTGAAAAAGAAGCTATGTCAAATTTTTAAAGCTGTCTGCATTCCTTTTGGGGAAATTTAACTCACTTACTGTCCAAATGATCACTGAGATAGAAAGTAAACCCAAATGGTCCCAATCATAGGAGTGTGTATGGGGTGTACCGGGTGTGCCTGGGTACACCCCAATCACCCTGTGTGCATACCTTCCAACTGCCCTGGATTAGATGGAACCGACCTGAGATTTCAATAAATTCCGGTGTCCCACCAACACAGGTAGAATTCCAGAGCCCAGTGCTGGAACACGTTCTGGCACTAAACACCGCTCAGTTCCCCCTCTCTGCGTCTCCCCTGCAGCTGCGCTTGGTACAGGCAGCTACAAAAGTAGCACTGTTTATTCCCAGGAGGGGACGGGTACTAAAGGCCAAAACAGGGAGTAGAGATGAGGGGCTATGCTTACCTGTAATTTGGGGAGGGGCGGGTGCTAAAGGGAAGTGCTGCAGTGGGGGCTGCTGTGGGTTAGCTGCGGTTTGCCATAGACTTATAATATATTCTATCGTTTTGATGTGCTTTCTGAAAGCGTACCAAAACTGCTCTTTCAATTTCTGGTTTTAGAAAGTGCACCAAGACAGCGGGACATAATAGAAGTCTATGGCAAAGCGCAGCTAACTCACAAGAAAACAATGGGTACATTGCGCTCAGACTGGTGCAAGGATTTTTGACACCCTAGGCGAAACCTAATTTTGCCGCCCTCCCTTGGTCCCACCCCTGTCTCCACCCCCTTTTCCCTGCCCCACCTTTTTAATGAAGCGCCCATCAAATGCAGCCCACCAGTACCCATCAAATGCAGTCTCACCAGAGCCCATCAAATGCAACCTCACCAGCACCCATCAATGCAGCCTTACCAGCACCCATCAATGCAACCTCACAAGCACCCATCAATGCAGCCTACCAGCACCCATCAATGCAGCCTCTCCAGCGCCCATCAAATGCAGCCTTATCAGCGCCCATCAAATGCAGCCTTACCAGTGCCCATCAATGCAGCCTTACCAGTGCCCATCAATGCAGCCTCACCAGCACCCATCAATGCAGCCTACCAGCACCCTTCAATGCAGCCTACCAGCACCCATCAATGCAGCCTCTCAAGCACCCATCAATGCAGCCTCACCAGCACCCATCAATGCAGCCTACCAGCACCCATCAATGCAGCCTCACCAGCGCCCATCAATGTAGCCTCACCAGCACCCATCAAATGCAGTCTACCAGTGCCCATCAATGAATGTTTGCTTGCTTCCATTCATTTGGGAATTGGGATACAGACACTGTCCTCCGCCGCTGTGCCTCTGACACTATGTCTGAACGGAGTTGGGCTGCCTGCTGATGCTGCAGAGAGAAGAGAGTAGGAACACCAGTGGCCGGGCGCCCTAGGCAGCAGGGCACCCTAGGCGGCTGCCTAGTTTGCCTAGTGGTAGCACCGGCCCTGACTGCGCTGCTACCATGGTGCAGGAAAACTGGATCGCATCAGTGTAAAAGTGCCCTACTGGGGGGAGGGAAGAACAAAAGCATCTTTTATGGGTACAGGAAGACTTTTGTTTTATTTAACCACGCCCCTTTGAGACCCTCCCAATGTGAACACAATTTGGTCCCACCCGCCTTTCACCGCGGCTTTGGGGTGCACACTCTAATGCAATAAGCTGTGCACACCTATGGTCCCAATAACACTTCACAGAGCTACTAGGATTTCAAGTTTAAAGAGTTATAGCTGAAATGCATAAAAATGTGTAACAATACAGTGGTGTGAAAAAGTGTTTCCCCCTTCCTCATTTCCTGTTCCTTTGCATGTTTGTCACACTTAAGTGTTTCGGAACATCAAACCAATTTAAACAATAGTCAAGGACAACACAAGTAAACACAAAATGCAATTTGTAAATGAAGGTGTTTATTATTAAAGGTGAAAAAAAATCCAAACCATCGTGGCCCTGTGTGCAAAAGTGATTGCCCCCTAAACCTAATAACTGGTTGGGCCACCCTTAGCAGCAACAACTGCAACCAAGCGTTTGCGATAACGTGCAATGAGGCTTTTACAGCGTCCTGGAGGAATTTTGGCCCACTCATCTTTGCAGAATTGTCCTAATTCAGTTACATTAGAGGGTTTTCGAGCATGAACGGCCTTTTTAAGGTCATACCACAACATCTCAATAGGATTCAGGTCTGGACTTTGGCTAGGCCACTCCAAAGTCTTCATTTTGTTTTTCTTTGGACACCCTCATTTACAAATTGCATTTTGTGTTTACTTGTGTTGTCCTTGACTATTGTTTAAATTGGTTTGATGTTCCGAAACACTTAAGTGTGACAAACATGCAAAGGAACAGGAAATGAGGAAGGGGGCAAACACTTTTTCACACCACTGTATATACAGGGGAGATTCAGACAAAGCATTTGTATGTATGTCTAATTCAGCTCTGGGATTCACATACCCCTTCAACAAAACACAATCAGCCTAGTGACCTGACTTTTCTCTGCTGGAGTTAAAAGCGTTAAAAGAGAAGTATGTGATTTATTCTGATGCTGCATTTGTCCCCCTCTGGCTTTAAAACTGGGAACTGAGTGATCAAACACTGCTGAGGGCTTCTCAGAGCTCTGTGAACAGAGAGAGCTGTGAACAGAACTCTGCCCCCCCCCCCACGCGCGCTCTCAGGAGCGCTGAGCTGTGGAGGGGGAGAGAGCGGCTGAGAGGCTGAGCCAGGTGCCAGTCCAGGGTTGTGGGTGGATCCCGACCATATTGTCTCAATCTTTACACAGCCTGGACAGGCTCTGTGACGTCAGCTGACAGTTGAAAATGGGTCACAGGAGTTCCTCACGAACTGCACTCCTGTGATCCACAGGAGAAGTACAGCCAAGCAAACTACAAAGTACAGCACCTCTTTGCCCCTAGCCTGCGATTGGACAGTGAAGGAGCAGAAACACACAACAATACAATCTTTTTCAATAAATACATGTTTTTTTTAATATCTGTTTGGAGTTCAGCTGTCACCCTTTTACTGCCACTTATGTAACTGCTGTGTCCCTGGCAGTAGTGGCATGCAAACAAAGTTATGGCAATGATAGCATCTGTGAGTTTACTTTTTAAAGCAGACTGAGTGTTGTATTGCTACAGTATATTGTAAACAGCTGCCAGAGACCTCATGTCAGCCAAAAAAGAGATTGTGCACAATGAAAACACGGGCATGCCCACCACAGATACTGGCACCTAGTGGACTATTTAAACCTGAGGCCTGAATGGAATCATTGCTGGATGGTCCATCAGCTTGTATCTCTGTTATCCTTGATCTTGAATCCTGCTTGACTCTGTTATTCACCCGGATTTTGTCTGACCTACCTCGAGATTACCCTGGCCTGTTTATGTCTGCTTACCTACCTGTGATACCAATCTCAGCTTGGACTATTGACCAAGGTTTTGCCTATCAGTTCTTTACCTTGTTACCTACAACCTCTGCTCATCTCTGACCTTGAACCTGTTTGTACCTGCTCGTTATTTAGTGCCTTCCTCGCTGACTGTTACCAAATGCAGCGTGTGACCCCGGTCTGCTCTCTATTGGTTTGGGTGATGCTGCGGTGCCCTCCTCACTGGCTTTTGCTTACCTGACACCAGTGCTCCTAAGTTCGAGTCCATGGTCCCAGATTCCTGGCACTTGTGCCCTTCCATTGCCCTAGTAGTCCTTGTTTTAACTTTTAGGTACATGACAACAGGTGCCCAGCCACTTCTGTGGGACTTTTTTCTTTGCCTTCCATTCCTGGTCAGGAATCTCAGTCAATTCTGACAGGCAAATTTTGACACTTTCTTATAAGGGCCAAACATTGTCCATCCCTGCCTACCTCCTGTACACTCCTATTGGCCAGTGATGCTGTCCATCATAATGATGGTCCAATAAGAATGTGTGGATTTGGGCTTAGCAGCAAGCTCTGAAACAACAAGGAGGTGTTTGAGCTTTGCCTGTCAAAATAGTCTGGAATTCAACCATGCCAGGAAGGTTTGGGAAGCTGCAGCAGGTATCTGTACCTCTAGGTCAAGGTTTCTCAACTAGGGTTCCTCCAGAGGTTACTAGGGGGGTTCCTTGAGCAATGAGCAATTGCTTCCTCTCAGATAAGTTACCACTAACACCACAGATCTTTTTAGCTATCTGTAAGGGGGTAAATCTACCCAATGACCACAAGTGTAAGGAACATTCTTCCAACTCACCATCACACTAATGTATCATAAGTTGTAGATATAGTAATTTTTAGCAGGGGTTACCTGAGACCAGAAAGTTATTTCAATGGTTCCTCTGTGTTGGAAAGGTTAAGAAAGGCTGCTCTAGGTGGTATATTTTGCTCCTCTTCCTCCCGTTAAAGAGTTTTTTTTAACAATGCTCTGCACATCTTAAAGATACAAAACTGGGTCAACCATGGGACACACAATGTGAACTTATATTTTAACTTTTCATTCCACATGCATATAAAACATACCAATATTTTCACAATAAGATAACCTTTCTGTTATCTCACAGTGTTACCACGCTGAGCTTTCTAAGGAGGAACAAAATAAAATAAATATTCCAGGAACATCAGATTTGTATGATATGTGCAGCCTTGTGCGGAGAACAAATAGCAATGACAGCAGAAACATTCTTCTAGAGCCTGAAAGGCGCAGGGTCACCGAGGCTAATATAAAGATAGTTTTGTGCATAGGTGACTTTTGCAAAGCAAAATTGGTCACAGTAGGTACAATGCATTCAATATATTTAACTCAGCTGCACAGAACGCTGTGTTTATTCTCTGGAATGAAGGTCGCTTATTGCGTGAAGGTGGAGGTTGCCTACTTTGCTGGCCCCCAAAATGCTCTAGGGCATATTTATAAAGTAGCAGGAGGTCCGTTTGCTAGTCATTTTTTTAAACTATCATATTTCAGAAGACACTTTTAGGGGCATAACTACAATTTATGTGGCCCCATTGCAAAGTGTTGATGGGGCTTTAAAGCAACCTCTCGCCGCTTGACACCTGGCAATGTCAATTGGCATAAAAAAACAAAAACAAAACAAAAACAAGAAAGAGGCAGCAGGAAAGTTGTTACCATAGTCAGTACACTACTAGGGACCAGAGCTGATAGAAGTTGCTAGAGAAGAGTAGTAATGCAGGAAATTAACGCTCAGTAGCTCACCAGCCTTTTCAGCATCAACTGATCTGAGTATTTTTTTCTTCTTAGGAGCTTGCAGAGCCTTTCACCCACGATCAGCAGATTACGAGTGCAGTGTCAGGATCCTGCCTACAACTTTCTGCCTGTACCTCTGTAGGGCTTTCTGTTAAAAAGCTGTAGGAAGTGTCAATGAACTATGAGAGTGATCATCAGCGCCCTCGAAGTTCAATGACAACTACAAAACATCTGCCACAGTAGTAAATTCCTGTGACTAAATGACATGGCTGCATGTGTGGCCTACTCTCAGGCCCCATAGCAACTGTGTGGATTGCTATGGCCATAGCTAGGCTACTGAACACTGACTATAGAAGAAACTAAGTGGACCTTAAAGGACCTTTAAAAGTCCAACCATTTAGTTTTTAGTTTCTTCTATAGTCAGTATCGGGACCCTTTAAAAGTCCAACCATTTATTTTTTAGTTTCTTCTATAGTCAGTATCAGGACCCTTTAAAAGTCCAACCATTTCGTTTTTAGTTTCCTCTATAGTCAGTATCGGGACGTTGGCACACTACTACCTGTGTACAATGCCTCCTTAAAAGGCTACCCCCCCCCCCCCCCCCCAAGCAAGCTTGCGCAAATTTTAATGCTGCCACTTTCCTATTTCTTTTGAGGCTTCCACCATTGCTATGAATAAGCAGAGATTCTTAGTATGGGGAATCATGTGACCTCTCCCATTTGACAGTGCTTGGGCCTGAGTGGCAATGGCCAGAATACTGCCATGCAGGAGCAAGTGACTGCATAATGATACACCGCAGCATGCATGGGTGAGTATACCTTGCTGTAGGAGTGTACTAACACATGTTGTCCCAATTGAGTTGCTTTTGCTACAGGTGGCCACATATTTAACAATTTAACTGTCTCCATCATTGTAAACAAATTGACAACTGTCACTTTCACTTGCCCCCACTTTTCTCAAGCACTTGCTGTTTTTTATATAGCAAATTATTAATCAATGATTAACCATCATTTCTACGGAAGCCTATCCGCGCTTGACCCCACTTGACTCATTACTGTCTACATCTGCAGTACCTGCTAAAAGCAAAAATTGCTAGGCAATGCAATAGATTCTAATTTGCTTGGTATGATACAATTTTTCCTACAATGAAAAGAATTAAACTTTTAGATAAAGAAATATCACCCCCTAGTATAAAGATTCTGCTTGTGCATTCCAACTGACTCAATGTCACACACATCAAATCTGTTTCCATAATTTCTAGCTAATTCTATCTCTGGTTTCATGCAATGTCATTCAGCTTCTACATAGTTACATAGTTACGTAGTTAGTAAGGTTGAATAAAGACACCAGGCCATCCAGTTCAACCTGAGTGAGTGTCTACAATTGTCCCTATCCCTGTACATTGCACACTCACATCGGTCCCTACCCTCAAGGAGCCCACAATCCAAGGTCCCCATTCATATACTACAGGCAATTTTGGACAGAAGCCAATTAACCTACCTGCATGTCTTTGGACAGATTGTATTGTATTTTGAAATTCAAAAGTAATTAAACATATGTTTAAAGCTGAGCCTTTTATTAAACTAATAGCTGGTGATCCTGCCATGGAGGTCTTTGTTCTGGCACTTCCTATTATAGTGTAACAGCACTGTCTCCTAACTTTGTTTCAGCATTGTTACCTTGTCACATGTATAGAATATAACTGGATATAAAAAATGTAAGTAATAATATTGTAAATTGTTGATCCAGGGGACACCCAATTGCTTTAGGATAATCAGGAAGGCATTTTTCCCCTGTTGGAGCAAACTGGACCATGCTTTATAAGAATGTGCAACAGGCAGCCCATTAAACCCCCAACCTTTAATTAAAATATAACTCTTTTGGTGAGAAAAAATCATTCCCCTCTGGGTGATCTATGTACATTGCATGGATTTAAACAAACTGATGCAAAGTCCTACCTATTATTCTGAAGAAATCCCTGTTTGTTCCTCTGAATCTAATGGGAATGGTTTCATAAGTATCAACCAGCTGCGGCAGCTGTAGAGCTCTAATGAGGCAAATTACAGGGTCTGCGTCCCTTTAGATGTCATTTTCTATTGGGCGAATCTCACCAAAAATTACATTTTTGTTGCAGAAGATGCCAAAAATCTGACTTGTATCTTATGTTTCTGGGGGGAGGGGTTCTTTACACATTCTGTGTACAGAACAACTCCAGGTAGCCATATTGCATTGCATTTTACTGAAAATTACAGTGATTGCAGATTGAAAAGGAAATTAAATTTTTAGTAACATTCAATTACAAAATGACTTGTGTCGTAATTGTATATGCTATATATATTTTTTTTATTTGCTATTTTTTCCCCCATGAAAGTGGAGTTAGCCTTTATTGCAATAGACCACAACTAGACATGTGCACTACTGAAAAATGTGTTTAGTTTTGTTTTATTTTATTCATGTTTTTTTTTTTTTTCGTTTATCAGATTATTCGTTATGATCGACATTCGTTACTTCGGATCATTTGTAACTTTGGATGCATTTGTATTCGTTACGTTCACTAATGCCCCGTACACATGGTTGGAAAATCCGACCACCAAATCCATCGGATTTGGTCCGACGGATTTAGTCCGAAACTGGTGTTGCATACACACGGTCGGACAAAGTTGTCGGAAAATCCGATCATTCTGAACGTGGTGACGTTTGTTGCCTACGACGGGACTACGTAGAGGCTAGTAGCCAATAGCTTTGGTCTTGTAATGTGATCTGAGCATGCGTGGCACTTTGTCCGTCGGAATTCACTACACGCGATCGGAATTGGTGTGATCGGACTTTGTTGTCGGAAAATTTTTAGAGCAGGAGATACAACTTTGTCCGTCGGACAATCCAATGGAAAATGTCCGATGGTGCCTACACACAGTCGGAATTTCCAACAACATTGTCCGATAGGACAGAATCCATCGGAAAATCCGACCGTGTGTATGGGGCTTTACAGTTACTTTAGCCAAATTTGAAAGGAAATTCCAATAAAAATGTAAATCTAATCTATCCCAAAATTAGCTGCTATGGTGCAGAGACATGAATAGAATAATTACTGACTTCAGCTATTTTACCTATAATTTAATAGTTTATAATAATAAATAATAATAATAAAAACTATAATAATAGTTAATAATTTAATTATAATAGAAAATACGAAAAAACTAAATTATTATGCCTCATACACACAATAGGATTTTCCGATGGAAAATGTGTGATAAGCTCCATCACACATTTTCCATAGGAATTTCCATCACACAAAATTTGGCTCTTAAATTTTCTGACAACAAAATCGGAAATTCCGATCGTGTGTACACAATTCCGACGCACAAAGTGCCACGCATGCTGGGAATCAAGCAGAAGAGTAGCACTGGCTATTGAACTTAATTTTTCTCGGCTCGTCGTACGTGTTGTACGTCACCACGTTCTTGACATTTGGAATTTCCGACAACTTTGTGTGACCGTGTGTATGTAAGACAAGTTTGAGCCAACATACGTCGGAAAAAATCCCATGGATTTTGTTGTCGGAAAATCCTATCGTGTGTACAGGGCATAAGACTGTAATCGATTTGTTAAACTCGTGATTCGTTGAACTCGTAGGTTGAATAATTTTTCCTTCTTTCAAATTTTTCCATTTTTGTATTTTCGTTCTTTTGGATTTTCGGGTTTTCGTTCTTTCGGGTTTTCGTTCTTTCAGATTTTTGTTCTGACAATTCGTTTTCGTATGCATTCGTCAAAAGAGTCTTTTGTTTATTCGGATGCTTCCGAATGAGCAAATATGCAGAGTTTCGTCCGAAAACAAATTTGTAACTAAATGAATTGCACATGTCTAACCACAACCCAAATTGTGTTGCACTATGCAATTTACTATACTTACTTTACAGTGGCACCTACTATACTTGTGCGTTGGGGTGCCACTCTAAATAAATGGCACTGTACAAAGTGCCATGCATTATTATGTGACGTGGTAACACTTGTTTCATTGAGTTTGAACAGGCTGATATTCCAAAGCAATGGACCAAAAACTATTTTTTTAATGCAATACACCACAACACACCACATGTATATGGTGATTGTGGCCAACCGGCACCTATTGTACTTGTATGTTGGGGTTCCACTTTGAATTAATGACACCACAAAGAACAAAGTGTCATAAGTTATGGTAATATGCATACTCCAATGCATATGCTTGAAGGGGTTCTTATACAAAAATTGTAGTGTAGAGTACCAATTCTGATGTCTGGCATAGAGCTGATAGAAGTGTCCACTTTCATTATCAATTAGTTAGCTTGCTGATTCCAATGATTACAAAGCGCTTTACTTTCAACCAATAGTTTTCGTGGAAATTAGAGAACATATGGATCTTTACCCACGTTTGTTTTTTTTTTACAGTGAAACCCCCCTATGCGTCAATACAAATCAGTCCTTGACTTGTTAAATCCCATTAACACATAGAGGCAGGAAGTAGGGGGGCGCATGTCGGAATGCTGACGGTAATATTCCAGTAAAAGTTTTTTTTTAATATAACAGAAGAGTTTCTCTGGCACTGATCTTTTCTGCAATCACAGGCTGATTCAGATCTTACTTCTATTTGCATTCTCTCATCTCACCTGCCTTTTTGGTAGCATGAATAAATCAGCAGAACAGATGGCGGAAGATTATCAATAAAAAGCGTTGTTAGCCTCAGTGTGAATCCACTATGCTCCGTCAACATGCTTTTCTAAGCCACCTGCTCATTTATTACATTCAAAACAACTTTTTCTCCACCGTCTACATAGCGTTTTGTCATAGCGCGGAGGAATAAATTATTTCCAAATATTTTACAGCAGCCTCTATAGTATCATTGCCGGTATTATATCACTTGGTGTACTTCCAGGTTTGCTGAATATCCACTGAGACATGAGCGAACGGCTTTGGAGTCATCGGTGTTAATAAAAGTCTGCCGACTTGTGTAACTGTACAGTACTGTGCTGGGCAAATGTTAGACTTGAACTTTATATATAAAAAGCATCATGTGGAAAATGTTATCACTTTGGCTAAGTACAGACACGGATCATTCGTTTTACATGATAAATTGCCATTGCAGAGTTTTCATCGCACATTTTTGGGCATAATAAATTTAGGCTCAAAACATTTTGAACGGTATTTTACTAAACTATTTATACTTAGGGCTGAATTTATAAAAAAATAAAAATAAAATTGCATAGCTGTTATCCAGTGAAACTGCATTTAAAATTCGTTCTGTGTGAATTGGGAAAAATCAAATGTCTCCAGGCTAATGCAGATCAATTGTGGGAATGGGAAAAATACCCCATCATGCCCCCCCCCCCCCCCCCCCGGATAGCCCCAAGTATCATAGGAAAACGGTACTCTCCTCAGCTCCATTCAGCAGTCTCAATGCGGTATTTTCTCACTCACATATTGGATCTGCAGAGAACAGCCTGAGAACATTTAAAGCTGAATTTGAGGCATTCAGACACTTTGTAAGATATGCAGACATTTATGACTTAAAGTGGTGTTTCCACCCAAAAAAAAAAAAATAGCTTACAAATCATAAAAAAAATATTATTATTATTGGAAAAAATGATTTTTTTTACTCACCTCTAAATGCCTGTTGCTAGAGGGTCCCTCGTAGTCTGTCACCTTCAGTGTCCGGGCACTGACATCACTTCCTCTCGGCGTTGCACAGTCATCTGGGACCTGTCACGTGTCCCAGATGACTGCGCGACGTATCACGGCGCGCAGACCTGCGAGCGCATGCGCATTGGATGCCCGGCTGTGAAGCCACAGCTGGATGCCCACAGTAAGAATGCCGGCACCGTGAGCGGAGCGGGGAACAAGGGGGGGCTTCGTTCCCCCACATCTCTGGACCCTGGGACAGGTAAGTGTCCAATTATTAAAAGTCAGCAGCTGCAGTATTTGTAGCTGCTGACTTTTAATTTTTTTTTTTTTTTTTTTTTAGGGGGCACCCCACTTTAAGTCCAACGAGGTGCATGCCACCTCCTGGACTTTAGTATTTGTGGCATCATGTCTCACCTCAATGTGCCCAGATTGTTTTAGTATTTTTAGTTTGGTTGGCATTATGCCTCATTGTATACAGTTTTCTTAACCTCCCTGGTGGTATGATTAGTTCAGATTTTAGGTGCTGAAAGCGGTACAATTATTTTGCATGAAAATTTGGCGTTTTATATTGTAGGCCTGTAATTCTTAGGAATAATTCACTTAAATCTGTCCAAACCAGAGTCTAGTAGACATCCCGGGTATGATAAAGTTTGAAACACAAAATCATAAATTGTAATATAATAAATAACTATAAATAATTATAACAAATAATAATATAATAATAATAAAAATTATTTAATAATGTAATCAAATCAAAAACACTGAAATTTGCTCAGTTGCAGAATTGTCTCTGTCATTACGTTCAGTGTTTGATGACGGTTTCCCCACAAATCACTATCGCTCAATTCTGCAAGTGATTCTAATTTATTATCCCTGTTTTCTAGCTGGTCTAAAACCACTTTTGATGCAAAGGGACGGTTTTGGTTGCTATGGACAATCTACAGTTTCCAGGCAGAGAGAACAGTATATATAATATAAAACTGCATGCAGGGCACTGGACAAACAACTAGGGACAAAAGGGATGTGAAATAAATTGATACAGTAATGTAATCTGTAGGATTACAGTGTACTGTATATGTATTGTGTGTTTTACTTTTTGAATTTGGCACCGTTCTCCGTCCCCGTGCGTCGCAGCGCTCACAGGGAACGGAGCCCGGCGATGTGATAGATCGAGCGGAGGACACGGCTTGCACACAGAGCGGGGAGGACATTGCAGGATCCTGGGGACAAGGTAAGTAAGCTGTACCTGGATCCTGTGATGCAATCCTGCGTGTGGCTCGGGGTTACCGCTTTTGGTTCTGAAAATCCACCCCGAGCCACAGTCGGGAATACCGTCAGGGAGGTTAAGCAAATTGCCACCTCCTGGACTTATCTTTATTATATACATCCAACAGGTCTACGGCACTCCCGGAGAAGACATTCGGGCTCTAAAGGGAGAGAAGCACACAGGGCAGTTCTGCCTGCCCCTTCCCTCTGCTGCCAATTCACAGAAACCTTTGTATTCTGTGAATGCATTTACAAACATTTACCTTATACTGTTAATACTACACCATACAAAGATATTTTATACTGTTATGTGCTTCCAACCCTGTAATAATAGTTTGGGGACAATTCTTTTCTGCCCCAGCATGAGTATGCTCCCAGTGCCGATTCCCAGTTCAATAAAGACATGGCTATATGAGTTTGGAGGAGTGTCCTGCATAGGGTCTTAATCTCAACCCTACTAAACTCCTTTTGGGATGAACTGGATGTAAGCCAGGTCTTCATCCAACATCAGTACCTGACCTCACAAATGCTCTTTTCGCGCAAGTGTGGGTGGAGTGATGGACCAAAGGGTAAGTGTAATTGAGGATGATCTCTGAAAGACAGCTCTACAACATGCGTGGTATCCTTATGGGCCCCTGGACTAGTCCAAAAAAACATATGGTACTGAGTTAGGGATGATACCAACCAGTGTTACCTCTTGTTAATGAGCATTGGATTGCTGACTTTTTACCTTATACTGTTAATACTACACTATACAAATACAATTTTGATAATTGTGTGCTTCCAACCCTGTGATAATAGTTTGGGGACAATTGTTTTCTGTCCCGGCATGAGTTTGGAGGAGCCCGGGGTGTCCTGCATAGATACTTGACCTCAACCCTACTGAACTCCTTTTGGGATGAATTGGAACTCAGGTCTTCATCCAACATCAGTACCTGACCTCACAAATGCTCTTTTTGCTCAAGTGTGGGTGGAGTGCTGGACCAAAGGGTAAGTGTAATCGAGTATGATCTCTTAAAGACAGCTCTCTAACATACATGGTATCCTTATGGGTCCCTTGACTAGTACAAAAAGAGTGCAAAGTATGAGAGAGCCACACGTTTGTAACCAGTCTACTGAGAGTTTATTAATTGTGCCAAAAGATTAGAGTTAATGTCAGTTATATCTGGTGCATTATGGCGTGTGCCTCAGACAGTCTCAGCTTTACAGCTGCTGGGGTAGTCCACACAGACTACATTTTGCAGGTAAAAGATAGATGTTTGTTCAAACACTACTGATGGCCATAGATTCAATGACACATTAGCGGACCATTGTAAAGAGGCTGTCTAAGGCACATGCCAAAATGCACCAGATATCCTTTTATGTATAAACCATTTATCATAAAAATTCTTCATAGAGGTCTTCATATACTATACTATATTTCTGAATCTCCCTGTTCCGTCCTTCCAGCTTGGGTGCTCACTTGTTTTCCCCCTATGGGATACTGGTCTGTCTCTCCCCACAGCTGATCCTTTCCAGTGAAGAGTATATATATATATATATATATTTATATATATATTCTGCTAATAAGCTCCTGGTAAAGTGGACCAAGGTCCAAGAAATTAGTTCTGTGGAGATTTTGACATAATGCATACTGCTTAAATGCACAACTGGATATAAGTCTGTAATAGGGTCGTTGGTGTAATACCTATGTATTGACAAACAGGTTTTGATTTTAATTAAAATGTTGTCTGTTTTTTTAGAAATGCACTTTTGTAATAAACTTTATATATTTTAACCACATATGGTCTACTGCCATTAAAATCCCACCATATTCCAATGGTCTCAAATTTCCTTATCATACCTTGGGATTCACCTCACACCCAACATACACACATTATTTCTCAGAAACTATCCCCCATGATCACCAAACTCAGGCAAACACTTAAAATATGTAAATTGCATGGAAATATGGAGTGATTGCAGCGATGATGACAATCTTACTAAAATTACTTTTTAGAGCTCTCCCTATTAAAATTGCTAAATCTTTCATTCTCACCTTTTAATGGGACTTAAATAACTTCATATGGGCCAATTCCTCTCCTAGATTTTCTAAAAGTGTGCTATACTCTTCCACCTCCACTGGAGGCTTAAGAGCCCCAAATTTATGGCACTATTATTTAGCCTCCAGGTTCACACAATTGGCACAGTGGCACATAAGCAATTCCAATAATTTTTGAAGCAGATTCAATCTCCCCTCCATTTCCTACTAGGCCTACTATGGTCTAAGGGAGTCTCTCTCTCTCTTCAATTTACAGCCTTTAAACTCCCTTCATTCCACCTGCGGAAAAACTATAAAACCACATTTTCTTTACCTATCCAGGCACCACCACTAGCAGCCTTCCTGGGAGACCCAGCCTTCCCTCCAGGCCTCACTAAACCTTTCGAATTATGCTTGGTGGATAAATTTGAATGTCTTCTCTTTCCACAAACTGGTGGAGAACTCTGAGTTTATCTCCTCCAAGCTAAATATCTTGCCCCGAACAAAGAAATATTTCATTATTTACAGATCAAACATTTCTTTATGTCTCAGTTTAAGATAGACACAATGTTAAGTCCATCTTTGTATGAGCATATTTGCTTGCATAATCCTAGAGGCAAAGGTCTCATTTCTGAAATCTATACTAACCAGAAGAATCAAATCACCTCAGATCCCCTTCCTTACAGAGTGAAATGGGAAACTGAATGCTCACGCATGGTATCTTGAACTGGAATGACTGTATAGACCAGTGTTTCTCAACTCCAGTCCTCAAGGCGCCCCAACAGGTCATGTTTTCAGGCTCTCCATTATTTTGCACAGGTGATTTGATCAGTTTCACTGCCTTAGTAATTACAACAGCCGTTTTCATCTGAGGGAAATCCTGAAAACATGACCTGTCGGGGCGCCTTGAGGACTGGAGTTGAGAAACACTGGTATAGACAACCTAAAGAATTGTACAAGGTCTCTTAATTTTAGAGAAACAGCTCTTAAACTCTATACAAGATGGTATCAGACGCCAGTTAAAATCCACTCTATTTTTCTCACAGTTTCACTGCTATGTTTTAGAGGTTGTCACTCACCTGGTACATTTCTTTACTCTCTTCTGGGAACGCTCACAGGTGACTCCGATTTGGAGAAAGCTGGACACCTTTGCCTCCAAAAAAGCAGGTGCTCAGCTCTCTCTTACTCCATCTCATTGTTTATAATTTCCTCAAAGAGGTCACCAAGCTACTTGTGTTGCCATCCATTGGGTAATCGCCCTACACTGGGAAAACTCAATCTATACCTCTATCCCAAATCAAACTCCGAATAGGCTCCGTAAGCAAGGTAGAAAAAAAATGTTTCATACCCTTTACCATACTATGCTCTATTATGATACGAAATGGTCCCCTTGGTTCAATCATCACACCATTTTTGAAGGATCCTCATAAACTACTCAGAACTCCATCTTCACTCTCATGTCGATATTGATGTTCTTTTATTCTCCACTCTATAACATAGATATCATTGACACCATTAATCCCTTTTTTCATTGTCTCTTTTAAAATGTCTAATAATGTACAGTTGTAGAACTGTTTTACAATTTCTGACATCATTTTAGACTACAATGCTATGCTGATATTGCAATGTGTTATTCTCTTTGTATCACCTTTTGCAATTTTCTAATAAAAAAAGCCTGTAAACAAAAAATCCCACCATATACAGGGGCTCAAAATTATTATTTTTTTCTATTTACTAATCTTTACTTTAACCACTTGCCGACCAGTGCACGACGATATACGTCAGCACAATGGCATGGCTGCGCAAATGGGCATAAAGGTACGTCCCCTTTAAGACCTGGCATTGTGGGCACGCACGTGCCTGCCGCGTGCTCCGTGAACGTGCCCGTGGGACCCGCGGACTTGATGTCCGAAGGTGTCCATCGATCGTGTCACGGAGGGGCAGAAAGGGGAGATGACAAACAAGGCTTTTCCCTGTTCTACCTTGTGACATGACAGAGATCTACTGCTCCCTCTCATCGGGAGCAATGATCGCTGTCATGTCAGTAGTAGCCCATCCCCCACAGTTAGAATCACTCCCTAGGACACACTTAACCCCTTGATCACCCCCTAGTGTTTAACCCTTTCCCTGCCAGTGTCATTTATACAGTAATCAGTGCATTTTTATAGCACTGATCACTGTATAAATGAAAATGGTCCCAAAATAGTGTCAAAAGTTTCTGATGTATCCGCCATAATGTCACAGTTGCGATAAAAATTCCAGATCGCCGCCATTACTAATAAAAAAATATAATAATAAAAATGCCATAAATCTATCCCCTATTTTGTAGACGCTATAACTTTTGCGCAAACCAATCAAAATATGCTTATTGCAATTTTTTTTTTCCAAAAATATGTGGAAGAATACATATCGGCCTAAACTGAGGAAAACTTTTTTTTAATATATTTTTTGGGGATAATTATTATAGCAAAAAGTTAAAAATATTGCTTTTTTCTCAAAATTGTCGCTATTTTTTTGTTTATAGTGCAAGAAATAAAAACTGTAGAGGTGATCAAATACAACAAAAAATAAAGCTCTATTTGTGGGAAAAAAAGGATGTCAATTTTGTGTGGGTACAACGTCGCACGATCGCGTAATTGTCAGTTAAGGTGACGCAGTGCCGTATCGCAAAAAGTGCTCTGGTCAGGAAGGGGGTAAATTCTTCCGGGGCTGAAGTGGTTAAGGAAGGAGGTGGTGTCGCCGCTTCAGGAAGCTCAAGCAATGGTAAACCTCTTCACCAGTTTAGAAGCCACAGGTGCTGGCAATGCATATAGCAATAGATAGGAAGTATTTCTGGACAGCCGCACTCCGAAAAAATTGCCTTTCATTAAAAAAAAACACAGGGTCAAAAAAACATGCCACAGCAGAACGGACAGAAGGGCTGACGTATTTCACAATAAAAACAGTGCTTACTCAAAGCTGAAGTGGTTAACTTTGCAATGTTTCTCTTCCTAATACATTTTTAGAATTTTGTTGTTTTCCTATTTAGGTACAGCCAGTATTTAGGTCCCCAATGAATGTAAACACAAAGTGCAAAACTTCTTCAGAACAATAGACTGCAATGTATAAATGTGATAGCCATGATCAGTCTGCAGACAATGCATTGAAAAAATGGAGCAAACACCGCGCTAATACTTAAACCAAGAAGAATGAATGAAAATTAATATAAAAAATTCCATATAGTGGAAAATTATATATATATGAAAAGATATATCAATATAGCAGCAGCTAAAAAAATGTGAGATATACACACTAAACAAAAGCAAACAATGAAAAAATAAAGTATAATACTAAATATCAAAAGGATGAAATACTGTGACAGTATTAATCAATAGAACATGTGAGGAAAATGTGACCAGTAAAAAAATAATCAATCATTACAGTCCATGTGAAAATAAAGAGACTAACAACAGAATATTGTGAAGTCCAATGCCAATTCGTGACTTGTGAGATAATCCACCAAAGAAAAGTGATCCACCACCGCTCTAATGATATGCTTACCAGAAGGCAAGCTTATATAAGCCTGTAACTCAATAATATCCTGATGGGACCTGGACCATCTGACCACAGCATCGAATCCAAGATATCCACGAATTTGATTAACCAAAGAACCGGATATACATGGTATTTCCCTTTAATCTGTCTTAGTATGGGATTTCTCCAGGGATGTAAAACCAGGGATCACCGTTCAGCCTCAGCATGAAATCATATAAAGACAAGGGATACTCCCATAGTGTAAAACCATAATATAATTTATTTAAACAAAGATTAAAGTTGTACTTACACAAAGTATGATAGGCAATCGCAAAATCTAAAACAAATACGCCGGCTGGCTAGCAGAACACCCGCTCTCACTGCGGAATGTGATGACGTCAGTCTCCCATGGGAGGCTGACGCACTGACGTCATCACGTTCCGCAGTGAGAGCGGGTGTTCTGCTAGCCGGCCGATGGGAACGAGGGACACCTATAAGTAATAATATGTAGGCATAGAAAAAAAAAACCTCTTTAAAGTAGAATTATACAAAAAATAAAAAATAATGATGAGTTAAACCCACAAGTTCTTTTTTTACCACTACTATTCCTTTATATTGGCTATTAATATTTACAAATGCAAAAAATTGGATGAAAAGTTTAGCACCGGTAAACACTTTTTAAAAGATAAAAAGTTCCTTTTTTTTATACAACTATATAAATCAGACCAAAATGAGGGACAAATGAAGAGGAATGAGGGGGACAGAGGGACTTTGTTCTGAATGAATAAAATCAGGGACAGTTGGGAGCTATGAACAATGTGCCACATGGTTTTCGCACAGTACAAGTAATCCACCTTCCACAAAGTAGCCTGTTCTCTTCATGGCTTGGCAAGATGACAGGTAAAAAAAAAATAACAAAGCCATTTTGTGCTAAAACCCTTCTAGTCATCCACTCATATTAAAATGCTTTTAGAGTAGATCTGTCAATCTTTCATGAATATTCATGAATATATAAGCACAAGGAGGACTGACAACTTCCTGTCTGGAACACTCAGCATTTGCAGGTCCCTGGATTGCAATTAGTTAGTTGTAAGATTTAAGCCAGCTCACGGGGTTAAAAGAATACCTAAACCCGAAACACCCCTATCAAGAGAGAAGGCATTTGTTGTGATTGATTAAAAAAATAAAAGCAGATGGGGATGTTTCTTTAACACCATGTTAATAGTTACACCATCTGCACAAGATGATATCCTAAAATGATTAACATAGCATTGGAAGATTAGCATTAGAAGCAAGGGGGGGATAGGGAAAATGAGATGCATAGGTTATGTAAATAAGGAGACATCATTAATGAACTGCATTCACTTAGTAACAATAAAGATTCATTAATTAATTTAAACAGTGTCAATATTTCTGTCTTTCCTTTAACACAGGTAGAGGTGGAGGGAAGTGTGTCACTTATTTGTTTCATGTCAACATACACTTATTTATCGGAACTTGTGAACTGGCCCTAAAAACACTTCTAGAGATAAAAGGTTCTTCCTTCTTATGCTTTATTCAAATAGGCACATACCATATATACTCGAGTATAAGCCGAGTTTTTCAGCACATTTTTTGGTGCTGAAAATGCCCCCCTCGGCTTACACTCGAGTCAAGCACTTTTCTGCAGCAGAGAATGACATTTTCCGAACCGAATTTGGGGCCCCGTATCTCGGTGCTAGGAACCCCATCTTTGGATATGTTGTAGTGCGAGTTCCTCTGGGTTTGCACACCAAATTTGGGGTTCCTATCACCAAGTGACCCCGAGATACGGGGCCCCGAATTCGGTCAACTGTGTCCACCTTCAGCAATGTTATTTCAGGACCCTTTGGGTCCAGAGATCCCAAATTTTGGCTGCAGCTAGGGGGCATCTAGGAACCCTTAACTACCAAGTTTGAAGTTCGGGGGACCTGTGGCTGCAAATGGGCACAGTGAGGCATGCAAATGGGCACAGTGAGGCTGCAAATAGGCATTGTTGACCCTCTTTTCCACTTACAGTAGCTGCGCATTTCTCACCCTAGGCTTATACCCGAGTCAATACGTTTTCCCAGTTTTTTGTGGTGAAATTAGACGCCTCTGCTTATATTTGGGTCGGCTTATACTCGAGTATATACGGTATGTTGTGTTGTGCTGCAACACACACAATGGTACCACAATGTGAACAGTGAACGTGTCTCTCGCGCTACTGAGAGTAACTAGTAAATGAAGCTAGTGGCAGAAATCAAGTGATAAAATTGTGTATCTAATGCAGCAAAACTTAAAAGTGAATCATAAAACACTAAAACATGATGAATTTATATAAAGTGATTTTGCGCAAAAAATAAATATCACTGTAAAAACACTGTAATGAAATACCCAACAAATATATCACAAAAAAAAAAGGAGAATAACTCCACATAGACAACAATGTGCAAAAACTGCAAATAAAGTGTGCCAAATGTGCAAATAGATATATAAGTGTGCAAAATTGCAATGAAGTGTCCCGGTGATCGGGTCACAGTAAACAAACCTCTCCCCGTGCTTCCTAGTGAGGCTGTCACTGATCGTCTGTTCCCTGTCATAGGGAAAGACAATCAGTGATGTCACATGCCAAGCCACGCCCCCTACAGTAAAAAAACCACATAGGTCTCACTTAACCCCTCCCCGCCCCCCCTAGTGGTTAACCCCTTCACTGCCAGTGACATTTTTACAGTAATCAATGCATTTTTAATCGCACTGATCACTGTATTAATGCCAATGGTCCCAAAAATGTGTCAAAATTGTCCGACGTGTCCGCCACAATGTCACAGTCACGCCGCCATTACTAGTAAAAAAAAAATTATTAATACAAATGCCATAAAACTATCCCCTATTTTGTAGACGCTATAACTTTTGCGCAAACCAATCAATAATCGCTTATTGCTATTTTCTTTACCAAAAATATGTAGAAGAATACGTATCGGCCTAAACTGAGGAAAAAAAAATAATATTATTTCGCTCTATTTTTGTTTATAGTGCAAAAAATAAAAACCGCAGAGGTGATCAAATACCACCAAAAGAAAGCTCTATTTATGGGAAAAAAAGGACGCCAATTTTGTTTGGGAACCACGTCGTACGACCGCACAATTGTCAGTTAAAGCGACGCAGTGCCGAATTGCAAAAAGGGGCCTGGTCCTTTAGCTGCAAATTGGTCCGGGGCTTAAGTGGTTAAGTACCGAAATTGTGGGTTCAACACTATCTTCCCTTATCTGCCTAGGTGTGAATCATTTATGTCACACTCACTAACAATTACATACAGCTAGAACAGAGCTAACCAAAAGCAACATATAAAAATCTTGAAAGTCCCAGGATGCATTAGTAAACATTATCTCTACTAAATCACTATATTGTCATTCTATCACTTTGAGGGATATTGAACCCGTCATAACGCAGCGTGTTATTGTTTAGTCATTGTCTGTACAATCTTTAGTATACCAATGCGGATAAACTCTTATTCTGTCTTTGTTCTTGTTGAAAACCTTCAATAAAAATATTGAACTGAAACGCCAGACTCTATTATGAAGATCTTTTGACTTTTAATATTACTGTCAGGATCACTTTTTTTTAACATTTCTCTGCTATGTTTACCCGATATTTCATGTCCAATTTTCAATCTTTTTTTGTATATTTATACTAGCCAAACCGCAACGGTTCCTTTTTATGTTAAATTTATAAGCCTTTAGAACCTCTGCTACACCTTTTATCTGAGAAAAGTGACATGTCGTCATGCAACATGTCACTGGTATTTAAATACATATCAAGTCACGAAAGCAAAATATATCAATATTTTTATTCCTTATACAGCTCAGTTTGCATAATTTTACACTCTCTCAATGTGCACCTCTGTGCCATTAGACATTTTACATTAACACTGCATAAAACACGGGATCCTTATCTCAAACCTACATACCTCCAGTCAATGAGTGTATGAGATGCAAGGAGGATCCTGCATATTGCTCTCTAATGTAATTTAACCAATGGGCCATACCTCCCAACTGTCCTTTTTCTGGGGGGGGGGGGGGGACTGGCCTTTTTTTAGAACCAAACCCCTCTGCCCTTTTTTCCTTCTCATTTCTCCCTGTTTTTTTTGGGTTGATTCAAAGATCTCTTTAAAAAATGTATTATTTACCTAATTATTTTAATTATTTTATTATTTTATCAAAAGTGTTTTACTGCAATAAGCTAAAATCATTCTGTTATTTTGTAAAATAAAAAAAAGCAGTGATAAAAAGATAAAAACATTTTGGGATAAACCAATCATTTTCATGCATCAATTATCATAGTCTGCATTAATAGAGGAGTGACAGGAATGTGGCAGCTGGTTATATATATATATATATACATATATATATATTTTTTAGCAAACAATCCACCGGACCGCAAACACCCCCCCTCTGGTGGGTCGGGTCACAGGCAATACCCCCACCCACCTCGGTCGTTCACCAGCCCCGCACTTGCCCCATCTGGGTCGCGGGCAGTGCTTCCTCCGGGCGGAGGGCAGCAGCTTCACCCTGCGTCTTCTCCTCCTGGTGCTTCACGGCGGCTTCCTCTGTGTCTCCTCCTTCCTCCTCCTTGGTGGTCAATAGAATCGCTTCTCCTCTCGGCCAATCGATGACGGTTCTCAGGACCCACTTCCTGATGGGCTGGGATGAGAATCAAGAAGACAGTAGCAAATATTTATTTGCTATTGTCACACAACTAAGCCTATTAGAGCCTCTGACTCTAATCACGTGCTTCTAAAAAAACACAACCCCCTATTGGAATCCATGCGTTCGGCATGGTTGATATTCTGTCTCTATCATTCAAAATACACCTATGATAAAAAAATATAGACCCTTCGTTACTTTGTAAGTGGGCAAACTTAAAAAATCTGCAACTTCATTCAGATGCTTTTGCAGCTTAAGGGGTGGTTGGAGGGCAGTAAGACCACAGCTTAACTGCCTAGTTTGACTGACTTCCCCCTTACCCCTTCCCAACTGCAAGTGTAAACTAAGCCTAAAGTAAGATCCCCTCTGGATTCCAGACACTCAGGAAAGCCCAAGTGACCTTGTAAAGAGTTCTGTACTAATTATATATACTTTGGGAATACCTATCCGGCAAAATTAATCTTTGCCCTCACTTTGTTGATTAGTTGAAACCAAGCTGTGCTTTGCTAACATTGCTGTATAGTATTTTTATATTTACTTTTATAGTATTGTATAGATGTTTGATTGAAAACTGTAGAATTAAATTAATATGAAATACATCCAATAAATTGTTGAATGGTTAAATAGGTTGTGTCTGTTCTTAAAATGTGGACATTTTGATTCCTTTAAGTGTGAAGTTCACTCGCAGCTTCAGTAGGCAAAACCACCTTTCCATGTTGGTGTTAAACCCCCGGTGAGAGGAGCAATATATTGTTTTTGTTATTCTTAACACCTTTTAGAAGGGTCTGAAGAGAATTTCACATTTCCTGCCTCTTCTAGAAATCAACTGTCTTTTTTATATGAATAAAAGTCACCTGCCAATTGTTTTATGTTTGGTGACTTGCGGTATATTTTGATTTGATGTTACTATAAGTTTAGACCATAACCAGCTGTAGTCCCCTTCTTGGAACTCTGGTTGATTGCTATGATCATACCATAATTATTTTAGGCTTACATTTCTTGTACAGAAGACAGTATAGCATCTCTGAAGGATGTTATTTAATAAGTGCATTGTTTTCCGGATTGAGCTATAATACTTGTTGCATTTTTAGATCTGTATAAACAGTTTTAGTTCCATTTCCTTTGACTTTAAGTCATGTCTAGTGTTTCCTAAAAGTATGTTATTAATTATTCCTAGTGGTGAAAAATATCTTGAAATTTACAATGTCTTTTTTTCCAATATTTATAGTCAACATAAAGGGCCCCTTCATACCTTCACCATAAAAGAACAGCGCTCATATTAAAGTGGTTGTAAACCCTTTACGTGCTGTTGCTTCAGTTGTACTGTGCCATTCCCGGTGGCTCCCGCACATGCGCGGAAGTGACGTCATCACGACTCCGGCCAATCACAGTGCCGGAGCCGTGATACCCGGAAGTAAGCTCCGGGATAGATGTCGCCAGGCCAGAGGGGGAGACGAGGATGGCTGCGGGGGCTTTGTTCTTGGGTAAGTAATTCATAATGAGCTAGTATGCTATGCATACTAGCTCATTATGCCTTTCTCTTGCAGGGTGTTTTTTTTTTTCCTTCCAGGAGGGTTTACAACCACTTTAATACCATAACAGGCAAAGGCAGGTCAAATACTGTAGGAAAGAGACAAAGATCCATACCCTAGAAAAACCCACTGTCTCCCCAACAGCCCACAATCATCACAAAGGTGCAAAAAAATGAAAAAGGCCTCATATAGTGTACTTTTGTTGATTTATGTAAAAAAAATTTTTTAAAACAACTAATAATGCACATAATGTATATATGCTATATATCACAACCATGGGCATCACAATATGACCATTGTAATTGGATTACAATATAGCACCAAGACAGAAAGGATTCTATGTCCTCCTCCCCCTTCAAATGGTTTGCATAGCACCAGTGGAATCCACCAGCATGCCATGTATAGCACGTGTGGTAACATCCCTCTGCCCTATACGTTCCACTATTACTTCTTCGTCAGGAGTCTATATAACACGTTATACCTATTTTTACTGTTGTGGTGTGTACTTGCATTCAATTAGAATAAGTTGCCAACACATGGTAACAGAAAAAAAAAAAAAAACTGTGCCATGCATTACCATGTTTTGTGGTAACACACAGTAAAATATGTATTACCAGAACGCATAAGTGTAAAGGGGGTCTTAACACAGCCTTTCACTGTACTGATCAAATCAATCCCTGGCAAGTGATGTTTACAATTGCCACAGACAGAAAAAAATATAGAACAAATGCCAGGGACATTTTTGTAAGAAACCTTTTCAACTGGAAAACATTTTTTCTTTACTCTGGGAAAACAAATCAAAGTCACACAAACAATGGTAGATCATATCAACTCTACACATATAGTGTATTTTAACCCAGGGCCCTAGCGTGGCAACATCAAATGTCTGAATACACAACCACTGTTCTGCACATTTTTCTTCTAATATTATAACCTTCCAAAAATAAAAAATAAACTGTATAGAAATCAACAGAAATGTGTTTCTGAGCTCCAGGTCATTCTCACAGTTACCAATCATATCCTGACCTGCTCTGAAAGATTAAAGAAGAACTCTCATAAGCAATACAAATTAAATACAGGTCCATACATTATGTTAAGAGACTGCATTCTTTATTGCTTGCTTTCCAACTTCTTTGCTCCTCCCCTGGTAATAGCCCAATTTGTGTCTGGTACTAAAACTAGGCTCAGGCTGAGCTCAGTTGCCACCCCCCTGTTCAGTGAGAACACCTGTGGAAAGAATGTGTCAGCTGGAGGGCTTTCACTTCTGTTTTACAGTTTTTCAGTTCTGTTTTACTCTTGCTGGCTTCTTATTTGTTACCAGGACATAAGCAGCCCCTGCAGCTTATTATGCTTGATTGCTAGGACACAATGGTTCCTGTCTCCAAGCTTCCTCGGCTGCATAATGTAGGTGTCCCCTGCAGCCTAGCGTCTATAGTTGCTAAGATGCAGGTGGCTACTACTGCACATCATCCTTGTTTTTATTTAGGACCAGGTGGTTCCTGCTGCCTAGTGTCTCGGTTGAGGCATCCCCTGTAGCCTAGCATCCATGGTCGCAAGGTGGGTCGCACAAAGTCAATTTTTGTTAAGATACAGGTAGCTGCCTGAGTCCTATTAACCAAGAATGCTGTGTGGCGAGGGGCTGCCTGCCTACTGGCAACCAAGAAAAAGAAAGAGAGGTGGAACAGAGGAACTAACTCACCCTATCCTATGCCTAACTAGTGATGCATAACTAGTGATGCATGGTTGGAAAATGGTGAGGGAAGGGTAGACCTTTCCATTTTGCAGTCATAGCAACAAGACAAAATATAAAGATGGGTCAGAGTGCTACATGCACCTTGTTGTCTTGGGGAGCTGAAAAATGAGGTCAGATGTCCTTTTTAAGCACAATTATTGATTAGACAGACAGCAGAAAATAAATTAGTTTAACAGTATAGACTACACTTCCATTGACTTTAACAAGCCAAACCTAGCTACAATGGATTACACAAAACGACTGTAAATTTAGTGAACTCCTAAATTATAGTGCAGCTGCAGTGTATTCAGGATAGCATTAGTGGCTCGCTGATTGGTTCCCCTGATGTTTGCAACTTCTCTTTATCCACCTATTGTTTGCATTTTCTATCCCTAGAATGTACCCAAAAAAAAAACTTCAGTTCTCTATGTCCATCAAGAACTTCCCACCACAATTCGACCTACATTGTCCTTGAGATATCCAGTCTTCAACCCCCCATGTTCTCTACCTCCTTCTTACTCCAGCTGTCACAGCTCCCTCCCTCACCCCCAACGGTTCGCCAAGAACAAACTTAGAGAAGTATTCTGCTGCTTTGGCTCCTTTCCTGTCAACCACTGACACATAAACAAAAAGTATTACAATAATGCAAAAAACATTCTGTATATCCTCGTCAGTTCACAATGTTTACTTAACAAATTGTAACTGACAAGATACAGTAGGAGGAGGATAATAAGAAAAGGTATTAAAATAAAGTGGGTTTCATTGTTTTACAAATATAACACTCAATTTTTGTTGAAATCGGATGAATCAAAACCTATTATGCATTCCCGTTCCGTAAGACGGAAATCTCAAATCTCAAGATGTTGCAAGGTGTTTGATAAAAAGATTAAAATATGTTCCTTTGTTTTCGCCATAGCATGTGTTCAATAGATGTGCTCCCAGCCATGTAATGCCCATCTGTTTTAGAATGTTTTAGATTGCATAAACGAGGTACAGAAGATTCACCAATTATTGAACTGTAAAAAAAGACAGATTTAGCCCAGGTGTTCCACTTTTCCCCCCCCATCAATTTTTTTTTCTCTTCAGCAGAAAACATTTATATCACTGTTTTTTGATAAATGTAGATATCATTTGGTTAAAAAAAAAAAAAAATACATTCATGAACTGTGGAACAAAAGATGCAAAGAGGGATTAGTAAAAATACAGCTGTTGTCGTATTGTTTTTAGCCAAGTCTAGCTAGGCAGCCTTGGGATTACTGCAATATGAAATGATATACAAAACACAGTAAAAATAGGCATACATATTCATAGCAATGAACAAAAATTTAAATGTTGAGCTTTATAATGGATGCCAGCTGTAAAGTTGGACATACAAGAGAAGATGTTGTTCGGTGAATCAGCCAGTCGTCAGCCAATTGCTCTATGTAGGACGGGCAAACTATAGCAACCGAGTCTGGCATTAGAGCACATGAATTGGATTTTATATTTAATCGCTGCTACTGATAAAGCAGGAATGAACAAAAATAACCTTCTAACACCATGTGATATTGTCTTATAGGCAAAGCTATCTTCAGATATCACACTGCCCTAGGTGCACCTTTAATTACAGGCTCTTCCATTTTTTGGCATGTGCCATGTTACATGATTATTAAAGAAGAAACAAGGGGGTTGATTTACTAAAGACAAATAGACTGTGCACTTTTCAAACTGCAGTTGCCCTCTACAAGAGCAGTTGCTCCAGAGCTTAGTAAATGAGCAGAAGCTGATGTGCAAGAAAAAATGCTGTTTTTTTTTTCATTTCCTTGTATGTGATTGGGTATTCTTTGTAAAGTGTAGCTTTACCATATTTACTAAGCTCTGGAGCAACTGCACTTGCAGAGTGCAACTGTCCATTGAAAATTGTACAGTTTCTTTGCCATTAGTAAATTAACCTCAAAGTGTTCATCTGGGAAAAAAAAAAACACAAAAGAATATACTCAGTTCTACAAAATATGCACATTTCCCTATGTGTTGCCTCTTTGAAAATGTTGGACCTGCCAGAAATCCACTGAGCTGCTAACTTCCTGTAACAAACTGACAACAGAGCGGGGTTGATTTACTAAAGGCAAATCCACTTTGCACTACAAGTGCACGCAAGTGCAGCCGCTGTTGATCTGAAGGGAAGATCTGAAATGAGGGGAAGCTCTGCTGGTTTTATCATCCAATCATGTGCAAGCTAAAATGCTGTTTTTATTTTCCTTGCATCTCCCCATCAGATCTACAGCGACTGAACTTTCAGTGCACTTGTAGTGCAAAGTGGATTTGCCTTTAGTACATATACCCCAGTGTGTCAGAGAATGGTTTGCAGAAGAACTGGCACATCTGCTAATTCCCAACGGAATCGCAGATTGGCACATAGGAATTTGCCAATGCAATTGTGCATGTGCGCATGGGTGCAAACTACTGTGAAGAGTAATGTGCAACAGCGTACGCGCATGCGCCAAGTTGCACGCAATGCGCGACAGATTTTGGCGCCCAGTGGCCTATTTAAAGCCAGCGGCATGAGCCCCTAGTTGCTGAATGATCTTAAGCCCCTTGTGTTCCTGATTTCCTGTTCCTGTTGTTATTGGATTTCCTGTTACTGTGACTTGTCTTGTCTCCATTTCTGGCTTTAACCCTCGGCTTGTTCCATTAACTCCGCTCCTGTCTGCTGACCAGTGTATGACCTCTGGCTTGCTCTTCTGACCTCCCGTTCTGCCTGATTACCAGTGTATGACCCCAGCTTACTCCTGACCTTGCTTGCTGGCTGTTATTCCATGTATGACTACTGGCCTGGCTTCTGACCCTACTCCTGGCTCTCTCCTCTGCCAAGTCTCATATGGTACATCTGAGGGACCCCTGCCCAGCAGTGCATCCTGCTCGTCCAGCCACCAGTTAGCAGACATCTCATCAACCAGCCTATCGCAGCTCGCAACCCCTACTTCTTTGGGCATAGCAGTTCCTGTCACCACCTTCAGGGGTGCCCTGCACTCAGCTGCAAGGGAAGGCCCCTCAGCACTTTGACCTCAGACCAGGTACGTGACACAGTGCCTCTGTTGCAGCGAAACCTCATCAGTGTTGTCAGCCTTGCCTGGGTTCTCCTATATGGACTACAGAACTTTTCCTCTCCCAAGGAACAACCACTACCCTCATTTCTTGTCCTGCTCTCACTGGGACAGGACGTGAAGTAAAATTTACCAAACAGGGTCAAAGGCGACAATAAAAAATGGCAAAAGTACTTTCTCATCCCAAGTAGGATAGCTAAAGCTAAATTAAAAAGGTTTTGGCTACAATTTGAGCTTTGATGGCTCTTTTTCTGGAGGCTGACAAAGGATGGAACAGTCTAATAGTCTAATGGCTGGTCTTTATAAAAAGCAGAAAACCTTCTGTAGTGTACTAGGGCTTTTAAGTATATGTTTAGGCAAAAAAACATTCATTACATCTCTGCAATACATGCACATTTCCCCATGCTTTGCCTCTTTAAAAATGCTGCAAGTACAAAGTACCTGTTAATCCTGCCAGAAATTCAAGTGACCTATAACTTGCTGAAACAAACTGACAACACAGTGCCTCTGTTGCAATGAAACCTTATCACTATTGTCAGCCCTGATGGGGTTCTCTATGTGAACTACAGAATACTCCCCCTCTCTCATCTTCAATAACAAAAAAGGAAGAGTGGTACATCAGAGGAGACTTCAGGCACTACAATACCTGGGAACTCCCAGCTGACAGCAGGGGTGAGTTATGGCTGTTAGGACAGATGTAAAAACTGATGTCAGCTGAATTCTAAAACTAGTTAGGTTACAGCTGAAATTCTACTGTCAGGACCAGGATCTAAACCCACAACCTCTAAACCGCCCAACAGTAGCTCTTCTTGCTGAGCCACCTGAAATGCTGGACAGCTCCTTGTTTAATCTTTTAGGACAATCTTGCTTTTTCTCGTTTCTGGTGAACTTTAAACTCTTTGTTCCTCCCATGAACTTCCTGATTGAGGCCATGTCTCTGCACGTCCTGTTTGCCAGATTATTGTGCTCTCTCCAAACGATAGCTTGCTCCTCAGCATTCCTGCAGCTGTCCTTTTCTCCACTACCACTCGTTACCAACCTTTAGCTTGTTCCTTGACTATGCTTCTGTTTGATCCCAACCTGCAACCATTTGTTACTGACCTTTGTCTTGTTTACTAATTATGCTTCTGCTTGATCCCTACCTGTTATATCTGCTTCTGGACCCTGGCTTGCTCACCTCCTAGTGGGGCGATTCTGGTACTAACACACAGCAAAACCCATCTTCATCATCAGGAGCTCTGGTAAATACCAGTTAGAGCTTATAACCCACACCTCAGGGGGGCCTGCCTCATTTGCTAGGGTGACCTGCTTGTGTACTTATCCAGCTGGTCGGTGGATGCCTCTCTACTGGTATAGCTACTGGTCTCCAAGTCTGACCCCTGACCATAACATCTACTTTAAGTCAACAAACACATATAAGTACAGCATTCCAAATGACTACTGGCCTGTGAAAGTTTGTATACCAAAAACTAGGAGCAGTTGTCTTTTACAAGTTTGTTCACAACGTTCCACTTTCAGATAGATGAGAAATTTATTTTTAATGCCATTTTTTATATAAGGCTTTTTGTGTGAGATGCAACAGGGAGGGCTTTCCAGCATCACATGCAGGTGTGCTCCAGGATCACATGATTAAAGACCAAAGGGTGTGGGGTGGAATGGTAAAGAATAGCTATGCCTCCATGAATCACTGAACTACCTAGCAGACAGACTATGTTTCCTCTATACACCTCAATTTTGTTTTAAAGAGTTATATTGAGGTTTAACAGTTACAGACAATCAAGGTAAGACACGAGTTCAAAGAATAACACATCATCAAATAACAGCAATGAGGTAAATACTCAGGTTGTTACAGTCAACTTACCTAACAAAAAGGTATGCATGTTATCCAGCAAAAAAAAAAAGGTCACATCTGGAAGAGTGCCTTAATGTTGAGACATTTTTCCATCGAACGAAGACTATATAATAATGAGGAAAACAGTCCACTTAAATCTATATCATACTGTGGAAAGAAGAGGGGGGGAAGTGTTGGGGTAAACTGGGGGGAGGGGGGGTAGATGGGAAGGATATAGCGGGTAGTGTCGGATTTCCAGTACTTCAAGAAGTATTGTGTGGGGTTTTATGGTGAGGGTGGACGTACAAAGGTTGGACTCATACGGAGATAGATGGGGAAGTGAGAATTTCTAAGCCAGAGTATTGGAGTTAGGGAGTATCACAGACATCTGTTCCCTTTTTTAATTTAATTTCCCTTTTCTTTTTTTCCTGTGGGTCAAGCTCCTACTGGTTATCATTGTTGTTATGGTTTACCTCAATGTTTAATTTTAACTTCGGACTGGAGTTTGTCTTTAACTATCAAGAGATTGAAGATTAAATTGGATAAACCTATAGGTAAAGTAGGAAAAACAACTTTAGACATCTAGACATTTGATGAAAAGATTTTAGGGTGTTGTAACAACCAACAGTATATTGCAAAACAAGTTCAAAGTGATAATTCATTCAGGAAGCAAAATGTTCAAATTAGACTTTATAATAAAATCGCATTTAAATCTGTATCTCCTGACACCATCATTAGGATGTAAAAGTTAAGCCGTCCTTTGTTTGTAGTTGGTTGAGTGATGGATGGTTTGTTTAATATTTGGGCAAAATAAGAGACGGAATCAATCCAATTGCCTGAAGTGTTACTGTGTAAACATGCCAGCTAATGAGTTTTCCAGCGACAGTGGCACAACCTCCAAAGCCTCGTTAACGTGTAACAAAGAAATTGCATCTGACAGATGAAACTGCGAGAGGATTACAATGCAGCTTTTAATTTATATGTATTATTCCATTTGTTTTCAGTGTGCAACATGCCATTTTTATATACTGGCTTGCAATACTAAGGGAAGGGGGTTATCAAACCATTTACAAATAATATGACCAGGGGAGTAGCCAATAGATCTGGATATGGGCAGCCTTAACCACTTGACCACTGGGCAGTTAAACCCCCTTCCTAACCAGACCAATTTTCAGCTTTCGGTGCTCTCACACTTTGAATGACAATTACTCCGTCATGCAACACTGTACCCAAACGAATTTTGAGTCCTTTTTTTCACACAAATAGAGCTTTCTTTTGGTGGTATTTAATGACCGCTGGGTTTTTTATTTTTTGCGCTATAAATCAATAAATACTGAAAATTCGGTAAAAAAATAAAATAAAATTCTTTGTTTCTATTAAAAATTATTGCAGTGTATTGGCAGAGTATTGGCAGAGTATTGGCGAGTATTGGCAGAGTATTGGCGAGTATTGGCAGAGTATTGGCGAGTATTGGCGAGTGTTGGCAGAGTATTGGCGAGTATGGGCAAGTATTGGCAGAGTATTACAGCGTGTGCAGTGTTGCACAGTATTGGTTGCAGAGCATTGCACAGTGGTGGCAGTGTATTGCACAGTGGTGGCAGTGTATTGCACAGTGGTGGCAGTGTATTGACCAGCACTGTGGGCACTACACATCCAGCCCACAGCGCTGGTCCCGTCTCTCCCCATCTCCGCTTCTCCCTTCTCTGTACCGATCGGTACAGAGAGGGGAGGGAGGAACCGGCGTCATGACGTGACGGCGGTTTGTGTACATGTGATCGCTCCGTCATTTGACGGAGCGATCACGTGGTAAACGGCTGCTATCAGCGGCTGTTTACCGTGATCCGTGATCCTCGGGACCCGGCGGTCACGGATGTTCCCGAGTGCGCGCCCTCAGGGGGCGCGCGGGAGCAAGTTTCTGGGAGGACGTCCGTAGACTATAGCGTGGTCGGCATGTGGTTAATGTGCACCATGTTGGGATGAAAAAACACTACACCCTAAAATATATTATCTGAGAATTGAACACTTCCAAATAAGATTCAGTTTGTTCACTCACGGTATAATTTAATGAAAGTCTATTGCAATACAATTACATAATTAAAGTGAAAAGGCCCCAAAACCCCTATATTGGATGTGAGAAGTGTGAATCTGAGAGCAGCTACATCATGATAGTTTACCCAGTAGAGGTGACTTTAAAAATCACTTTAAATATCCATGCAATGCCATAGTAATCTAATGTTTAAGACGGAAGAGAACCTGTTCTACTTTTGTTAAATGTAACACCAGTCAAGCAGGTTGATATTACGCAACACACGATTCCCTATAAAGTGGAAGAGAAAAGGAGGGGCAAAGATAAGGAAAAGAAAGAAAAGAGACGGGGAAGGAAGGGAAGGGGAGAGGGGAATAGAGGAGAGTAAAAGAAAAGAGAGGAGAGCACAATAAAAGAGTGGAAAAAAGGTTGTTTATACAGTGCATCTGGAAAGTATTCACAGTGCTTCACTTTTTCCACATTTTGGTATGTTACAGCCTTATTCCAAAATGGATTCAATTAATTGTTTTCCTCAAAATTCTACAAATAATATCCCATAATGACAATGTGAACGAATTTTGTTTGAAATCTTTGCAAATTAAATTTAAAAAAAAAAGCGGGAAAAAAAAATCATCAATGCCAGGAGCCTGGCGGACAAGATGGGTGAACTAGAGATACTGTTGAACGAGGAGGATTTAGATTTTGTGGGAATTTCAGAGACCTGGTTAAACAGCTCTCATGATTGGTTGGCAAACATTCAAAGGTATTCCCTTTATTGCAGGGATAGAGAGGGTAAAAAAGGGGGAGGAGTATGCTGATATATCAAGAATAATGTACAAGTGAATGTAAGAGATGACATCAATAAGGTAGCTAGGGAAGAGGTGGAATCCTTATGGGTACAGCTCCAAAGGGATGAGGCTAAGGGGAAATTAATACTAGGAGTATGCTATAGGCCCCCTAACCTGAGAGAGGAGGCAGAGACGGATCTCCTATCACAAGTTGGATTAGCAGCAAGGATGGAAAGTGTTATCATAATGGGGGATTTTAATTATCCAGACATAGACTGGGCGGAGGGAACCACACATTCGTCTAAGGCTCGCCAGTTCCTAAATGTCTTGCATGACAATTTCATAGGTCAGATGGTAGACGCACCAACTAGAAACAAGGTGTTACTGGATCTACTGATTACCAACAATACAGACCTGATCACGGATGTGGAAATATGGGGCAATTGGCTTCAGTATAAATCACACAAATAGGAAACACAAGGGAAACAAAAAGACACTGAATTTCAAAAGAGCCAACTTCCCTAAACTACGAACCTTGCTAGAAAATATAAATTGGGATAAAATCTTAGAAACAAAAAACACGGAGGATAGATGGGTTTACTTTAAGAGCATATTAAATAAGGGCATTAGCCAGTGCATCCCATTAGGAAATACATTTAAAAGAGTGAATAAAAGTCTTGGATGGCTTAACTCCAATGTAAAAATGCATATAAAAGCAAAGGAGAAGGCCTTCAAAAAATACAAGGCTGAGGAATCATCATCAGCATTCATACTTTATAAAGAATGCAACACAAATATGTAAGGGTGCAATTAGGCCGGCTAAGATAGAACACGAAAGACACATAGCGGAGGAGAGCACAAAAAAATCCCCAAAAATTCTTTAAGTATATAAACAGTAAAAAATGGAGAACAGACTATATTGGCCCCATAAAGAATGATGAATGACATCTGGTTACAAAGGATAGGGAGATGGCAAAGGTATTGAATTTATTCTTCTCCTCAGTCTTCACGAGGAAATTGCAGGGCTTCAGTAACCAAAACTGCAGTGACACATCACAGGAAGCACCCTCATGGCTAACAGAGAACAGAATTAGAAATAGACTTGGGAAACGTAATATTAATAAATCACTGGGTCAATTAATTACCAGACCAGTGTTCCTAATTTTTACTGATAGTCTACTCACTGGAATGGTACCAGCTGACTGGAGAAAAGGTAATGTAGCACCGATATTTAAAAAAGGGCCAAAATACATCCCTGAGAATTACAGACCAGTTAGTCTAACATCAATAGTATGCAAGCTCTTGGAGGGGATGATAAGGGACTATATACAAGATTTTAGTAATGAAAACGGTATCATTCGCAGTAATCAGCATGGATTCATGAAGAATCATTCTTGCCAAACCAATCTATTAACCTTCTATGAGGAGGTGAGCTGCCATCTAGATAAAGGAAGGCCCGTAGACGTGGTGTATCTGGATTTTGCAAAAGCATTTGACACAGTTCCCCATAAATGTTTACTGTACAATGTAAGGTCCGTTGTATGGACCATAGGGTGAGTACATGGAACTGGCTACAAGGGAGAGTTCAGGGTGGTGATAAATGGAGAATACTCAGAATGGTCAGGGGTGGGAAGTGGGGTCCCCCAGGGTTCTGTGCTGGGACCAATCCTGTTTAATTTTTATTTTTTTTTCAGTGGGGGGCATTGATAGTTTCAAAAAACTATTAGATAAGCACCTGAAGGACCGCAACATACAGGGATATACAATATAATACTGACATATAATCACACACATAGGTTGGACTTGATTGACTTGTGTCTTTTTTCAACCTCACCTATTATGTAACTACAGTGGTGT
The DNA here is from genome assembly GCA_028564925.1 of Lithobates sylvaticus. Classification (NCBI taxonomy): domain Eukaryota; kingdom Metazoa; phylum Chordata; class Amphibia; order Anura; family Ranidae; genus Lithobates; species Lithobates sylvaticus. The sequence continues at coordinate 574,921,111 of CM053027.1, forward strand.
GAAAAAGTGTTTGCCCCCTTCCTCATTTCCTGTTCCTTTGCATGTTTGTCACACTTAAGTGTTTCGGAACATCAAACCAATTTAAACAATAGTCAAGGACAACACAAGTAAACACAAAATGCAATTTGTAAATGAAGGTGTTTATTATTAAAGGTGAAAAAAATACAAACCATCATGGCCCTGTGTGAAAAAGTGATTGCCCCCTAAACCTAATAACTGGTTGGGCCACCCTTAGCAGCAACAACTGCAACCAAGCGTTTGCGATAACGTGCAATGAGGCTTTTACAGCGTCCTGGAGGAATTTTGGCCCACTCATCTTTGCAGAATTGTCCTAATTCAGTTACATTAGAGGGTTTTCGAGCATGAACGGCCTTTTTAAGGTCATACCACAACATCTCAATAGGATTCAGGTCAGGACTTTGGCTAGGCCACTCCAAAGTCTTCATTTTGTTTTTCTTCAGCCATTCGGTGGTGGACTTGCTGGTGTGTTTAGGATCATTGTCCTGCTGCAGAACCCAAGTTCGTTTCAGCTTGAGTACACGAACAGATGGTCGGACATTCTCCTTCAGGATCTCTTGGTAGACAGCAGAATTCATAGTTCCTTTTATCACGGCAAGTCTTCCAGGTCCTGAAGCAGCAAAACAGCCCCAGACCATCACACTACCACCACCATATTTTACTGTTGGTATAATGTTCTTTTTCTGAAATGCAGTGTTCCTTCTACGCCAGATATACTTGGACACACACCTTCCAAAGAGTTCCACTTTTGTCTCATCGGTCCACAGAATGTTGTCCCAAAAGTCTTGGGGATCATCAAGATGTGTTGTGGAGAAATTGAGACGAGCTTTGATGTTCTTTTTGCTCAGCAGTGGTTTTCTCCTTGGAACTCTGCCATGCAGGCCATTTTTGCCCAGTCTTTTCCTGATGGTGGAGGCATGAACGCTGACCTTAACTGAGGCAAGTGAGGCCTGCAGTTCCTTGGACGTTGTTGTGGGGTCTTTTGTGACCTCTTGGATGAGTCATCGCTGCGCTCTTGGGGTAATTTTGGGCGGCCGGCCACTCCTGGGAAGGTTCACCACTGTTCCATGTCTTCGCCATTTGTGGATAATGGCTCTCACTGTGGTTCGCTGGATTCCCAAAGCTTTGGAAATGGCTTTATAACCCTTTCCAGACTGATAGATCTCAATTACTTTCTTTCTCAATTGTTCCTGAATTTCTTTGGGTCTCGGCATGATGTGTAGCTTTTAAGGATCTTCTGGTGGACCTTACTGTGTCAAGCAGCTCCTATTTAAGTGATGCCTTGATTGTGAACAGGTGTAGCAATAATCAGGCATGGGTGTGGCTAGAGAAATTGAACTCAGGTGTGGACAACCACAGTTATAGTATGTTTTAACAAGGGGGGCAATCACTTTTTCACACAGGGCCATGGTGGTTTGGATTTTTTTTCACCTTTAATAATAAACACCTTCTTTTACAAATTGCATTTTGTGTTTACTTGTGTTGTCCTTGACTATTGTTTAAATTGGTTTGATGTTCCGAAACACTTAAGTGTGACAAACATGCAAAGGAACAGGAAATGAGGAAGGGGGCAAACACTTTTTCACACCACTGTATGTACCTATGTACATAAGTATTAACAGCCTTTGCTGAATACTTTGTTGAAGCACCTTTGACACCAATTACAGGATCAAGTCTTTTTGAGTATGATACTACAGGCTTGGCACACCTATTTTGTGGGCAGTTTCTCCCATTCTTCTTTACAGGACCTCTCAAGCTCCATCAGGTGGGTGCACAGCCATTTTCAGATCTCGCCAGAGATGTTCAATCAGGTTCAAGTCTGGGCTCTGGCTCTGCCACTCAAGAACATTCACAGAGTTGTCCTGTAGCCACTCCTTTGTTATCTTGGCTGTGTGCTTAGGGTTGTTGTCCTGTTGGAAGATGAACTTTTACCCCAATCTGAGCGCTCTCGAGCAGGTTTTCATCAAGGATGTCTCTGTACATGCTACATTCACCTTTCCCTCGATCCTGACTAGTCTCCCAGTTCCTGCCACTAAAAAACATCCCCACAGCATGATGCTGCCACCACCATGCTGTGGGATGGTATGGGCCAGGTGATGAGTGAACCCTTGTTTTCCTCCAGACATGATGCTTGCTATTCAGGCCAAAGAGTTCAATCTTTGTTTCATCAGACCAGAGAATTTTGTTTCTCATGGACTGAGAGTACTTCAAGTGCCTTTTGGAAAAATCTCCAGGTGGCTGTCATGTGCCTTTTACTGGGGAGTGGCTTTTATCTGGCCACTCTACCATACAGGCCTGATTGGTGGAGTGCTGCAGAGATGGTTGTTCTTCTGGAAGGTTCTCCTCTCTCCACAGAGAAACACTGGAGTTCTGTCAGAGTGACCATTGGGTTCTTTTTCACCTCCCTGACTAAGGCTCTTCTCCCCAAATTACTTAGTTTGGCCAGGCGGCCCGCTCTAGGAAGAGTCCTGGTGACTCCAAACTTGTTTCATTTACGGATGATGGAGGCCACTGTGATCATTGGGACCTTCAATGCTGCAGACAATTTTCTGTACCCTTCCCCAGATCTGAGCCTCGAAACAAACCCAGAGTCTCAGAGGTCTACAGACAATTCCTTGGACTTCATGGCTTGGTTTGTGCTCTGACATGCACTGTGGTACCTTATATAGACATATATTATGTGCCTTTCCAAATCATGTCCAATCAACTGGATTTACCACAGGTTGACTCCAATCAAGTTGTAGAAACATCTTAAGGAAGATCAGTGGAAACAGGAGGCACCTGAGCTAAGTTTTGAGTGTCATGGCAAAGGCTGTTAATACTTATGTACATGTGATTTTTTTATTTTTTTATTTTTTTATTTTTAATAGATTTCAAAGATTTAAAAAAAAATGGCATGTTGTCAATATGGGGTATTGTTTGTAGAGTTTTGAGGAAAATTATTAATTGAATCCATTTTGGAATAAGGCTGTTCTAATATAACAAAATGTGGAAAAAGTGAAGCGCTGGGAATACTTTCTGGACTGTAAATTGATGAACTGTTCATATACTGTATATACACATATATATATATATATACACATATATATATATATATATATATATATATATATATATATATATATATATATATATATATATATATATATATATGCCGGTATATAAGATCAGCCCTTAGCCTGTCCACCTTTAGGAGATCCCTGAAAACTCACTTATTCAGGGAAGCCTATCCCACAACGGACTACTGTCCCCGAGCCACCCCCTTTAAATCATTCCCTGCATTTATTACCTTTTGTATCACCACTCCCTCCCTTTAGAATGTAAGCTCTATGAGCAGGGCCCTTCTGGCCTTTCTGTATTGAACTGTATTGTAATTGTGATGTCCACCCTCTACATTGTAAAGCGGTGCATAAACTGTTGGCGCTATATAAATCGTGTATAATGATACACCTTACTTAGCATGGAGATTTCAAAATATAAGTGCACTTTTACTGTTCTATCCTTGGTCCTTCAACCTCCCCTCGGTGAGCACGTTTCTAATATAGGTATACTACTTACCTACACAGTAATTCCATGGAATTCTTTACTGTGATTTAATTTAGCCTGCTTGCCATTATCCAACCTTCTTTTAAAATCTTAGCAGTCTAGGTAACACCAAGCAGGGGCAGATTAACACACGGCCATGCTTTGCTAAATGTAGTTTTATTTAATGAATAAAGATCAAGGATGCATTCACCAAGTACATAATTCAAACTGTGACCCAATGACAGAATGTACTTTATGAAAATATTAATGGTTGTCTGCTTTGGAAATTGAATTGTGTACATTGTATCACACTATGATCTGCAAAACCTTATTGTGAATGACAATTGTGATAATGACATATACTGACATCTTAGATAATACAGGACGCTGTCAGCATTATCAAACAAAAACTGTTGCAAAACTAAAAGGGGCAGAGGGGCTTGAAATGTACTGAAACAAAGTGAAATAAAACAATCAGAAGCAATTTGCAATTGTGGAGATATATGCATTGTGTGCCTTCTTTTACAATTGTGACAATCGAGAAAGTATTTACAGAATGTAATTTTTTTTTTAAATATGAGTACATAAATAAATATGCTTAACTTAAAAAAAAAAATATGACTGAGATGTAAGTGGAACTAAAATTAAAGATAAACAAGTGTTTTTCAAACATCTAAAGCAAGTCTCCAGAGCTGATTTTTGCCTTCTACAAACGTTTCTAAGCATGTTTTTAATGTCTTCTATTTTACAAAAAAAGAGGCATATTTGTATATCTAATGGTAATTGAATTTCCTTGCTACTCAAGCAGTGATTAACAACTTAATGTAGAGTTTAAAAGCTAGTCTGTTCAGTCTAAATACCAATGGGTACTCTTAATGTAGTCACAGGTAACCAAAAAACTGACCATAATGTAAAAGGCTAAGACGAAACTTATGCCGTGTACACACGGCCGTACTTTGACAGCAAAGGTCCGATGGAACGAATCCGCCGGACAATTCGATCATGTGTGGGCTTCATCGGACCTTTGCTGTCGAAAAATCAGACTTTAGATTTAGAACATGTTTCAAATCTTTCCAACAGACTTGAGTCAGGTCGAAAAATTAATTCGTCTGTATGCTAGTCCGATGGATGAAAACCGACGCTAGGGTAGCTATTGGCTACTGGCTATGAACTTCCTTATTCTAGTCCGGTCGTACGTCATCACGGTCGAATACGTCAGACTTTGGTGTGATTGTGTGTAGACAAGTCTGATTCGACAGAAGTCCGTTGAAAAGTCTGATGGAATTCAGTCCGGTCGTGTGTACACGGCATAAGACAAAACTTAGATTACCAATGGTCAAGCACATCCCTCTCCAAAAGTGATGGACGGGGAGATCTGACTATGTATCTTTAAATAGTAATCCTGCTGTGACTTTTTTCTTCAACAATCCAGCTACCTCATGTAGTCAGAGGGGAAACTGCGCCATGATCGGACCTGAGTTTCCAGAACTTTACAGACAACTCTAGGTCTATAGACTTCTATTTTAGACCACACCACAGCCCCTGTAAGAGGGAGGACCACATCCTAAAAAGGAGAGGGGGGCCTCACCAACCACAGGGGAAGGGACTTTGAATGTGCCAGCAAATGAGGAAAGACAAAAACATCAATTTTATAAAATCATTGTTTTAATTATATCACAGTAAAAGATAAAGTCTTTACTAAAATGTACTTTATCTTTTAATGTGATATGATTAAAATAATGATTTTATATCATTAATGTTTTTGTCTTTCCTCATTTGCTGGCACATTCAAAATCCCTTCCCTTTGGTTGGTGAGGCCCCCCTCTCCTTTTTAGGATGTGGTCCTCCATCTTACCGGGGTTATTGTGTGGTCTGACATGTATTTGAATGGGATGGTGCCACTATGAGCAATAATTTGCTAATTTCTTAAAATAAAGATATTTTCTTGGAGTGCGGCCATCCAGATTATTTTTGCTTATGGGTAGATGTATAAGCCTGGTTATGGCCATGATTTTACCTCTACAGTATATCACCAAATCAATTCCACCATTACCTAAACCCATTATTATAGCCATAAATGCTGAAAGATAATACAAGGATAGCTTTCATCTAACTCTACCTAACCCAGTATTATGACTATAAAGAGCTGAAAGATAATACAAGAATAGTATAGCCAAAAAATTTGGGTTAGTAAGAGCTAGTATTGAAGCTGGGACCTAAAGCAATTGTACATGAGGTAGAAAGACTGAGCTTCAGTACATCTTTGAAACATTTATTTCACTCTATGAAGATGCCACTTCAAATACCTAGAACCTAATATCCATAATTGTATAATGTGTATTAGAGCTGCACGATTCTGGATAAAATGAGAATCACAATTCTTTTGCTTAGAATAAAGATCACGATGCTCTCACGATTCTCGCAGCATAACATCATCTTTCACATTATACAAAAAAATTGGGCTAACTTGTTTTTTCGAAGTGTATTTTTTCCCAAAAAATTGCATTTGAAAATATTGCAACGACTGCCATTTTATTCTCTAGGGTCTCTGCTACGAAAATATATAATGTTTGGGGGTTCTAAGTAATTTTCTAGCAAAAAATACTGATTTTAACTTGTAAGAAACAAGTGTCAGAAAAAGGCTTGGTCTTTAATTGGTTAAACTGACCTCATTTACAGACGGAAGTACATCCCTTTGATCTAAAAGAACTAAATGTTATATTGTATCTCTTCCCTTCTCTGTCTCTCAGCGCGGAGGAATGTTGATAAACATGCCTGACGAAGGGGCCCTGCCTGGCTCCGAAACGTTGCACTTATCTCTGTGACGTGATCTCTCTCAATAAAAGAAACCTTTGGATGGAAACGTCGATCCATGGTGTGCTGGCAAATATGTTCACTTGCTTGATGTTTCCAGGACCCAACTGGTAATCGCTACATCACCCACTATTTTAAGAGGTATACTTTCCAGGAACGTGTGCAAAAGGATTATTGACAAGACAGGTAAAAGAAGACAAGCGCATGTACATTCCTTCCTTGTATCAGCAGGAAGAAAGAATTATTGAGGAAGCTGAACATAATAATGAATGAGTAGAACCTTCACCATGGGCTGCCTGATGGAGGTGACTTTTATGATATTTTATATACAACTTCACTTTAAAATGTTGCATATACACAAAATAATAATAATCAACAATAAAAACATATCAATAAAAATAAACCAAACACCATAAACAAGTGTGCAATGAATAGTGTCCAATAGTTCAATGATTATTGTTCATATATTGAACGTTTTCCAAATAGAGAATCTATACATGGAACATCCAAATAAAGAAATCTCCAACCATCCATCAGCGAAAATGACCTTGGAATGAATAGATGAACACCTTGTGCCCTCCACCATAAGATTTAAGAGCCTCTTACCAGATGGTATTAATCCCTGATATAAAGGAGATCAATACAGCATATTATAGACAAGTCAAATTTAGACAAGTTTGGCTGTGTTCTGCAGCACACTACCCACTGTCAGGTCCAATCCACTTCAAAAGGTCAGACATCATCATACATTTAAAAAGGAACAGAGGCCCACATAGTGTAAAACCACTAAAATAACTATTGTTATAAATAAGACAGGTGCTTACCGAAATACCATAAAAACAGCAGAGAGTGAGAGTTTGTGTTCCTCTGACAATACTGCTTGATGGTGAAACGCGTTGGGTGGAGCCTGACCAGTGACGTCATCATACCCGCCAAGTGGTGGAGGTGCGGCACTTTGTGTGCTGTTTTTATGATACTTTTGTAAGTACCTGTCTTAATTTGAATAAATATTATTTTAGCGGTTTTAAACTACATGGGCCTCTTTTCCTTTTTAAATGTATGATGATGTCTGGCCTGGTGTGCTGACCTACATCATAACTAACAGATCAAACTGCCAACAGTCAGACAGGTGGAAAAAAAGGACATAGATAGAGTTTCATTAGGCAAGCGGTATATTTGTGGATACTGGGAAGGAACCCAGGTAACCTTTAAACTGCCTTTCCAACATTATCAAGAAATATACAGACAAAGACCAGAAACCATTCTATCCACAAACACTGGTAAACAATTTCTTATTTTTTCTTTAAAAAAAAAAAGCATTATTGGAGGCATGCTTCTCACACAACGGCTGTGGCTTCCCAAGTGTGTCAAAGGGCAAAGTTATAGGAATGGTCAGGTGCTTGGTAAAGTCATTGCTTTCAGGAAGCACAGAAAATAACATGACAAAAAAAAAAAAAAAAGTAGAATAGAAAAGAATAAACAGAAACAATATATAACAGTACAAAGGACGGATTATTGACATCAACTTGTAACAAATGGTACCCAGGCCACATTTTGTGTTACAACGTACTTTAATTTTCCTTTTCACTGAATGTTTATTGACTTTGTCCTACTTCAGTTTACATGTCTCCAATACACTTTTTATTAAATTCTTTTGAGGATTTATATTTATCTGTGTATCAAATCCTCAATATAATTTAAAAAAAGAACTCCATTTAAAGACGTGCCACTACATTAAAATATGCCAAGATGACACACTATTATAAAAAACAAACAAAAAACAAACTGTAAATGACTTACAAAACTACTGTATATTAACTACTTCAATACAGAACACTTTCACCCCCTTCCTGCCCAGGCCATTTTTTAGCTTTCAGAGCTGTCACAGTTTGAATGACAATTGCGCAGTTATGTTACACTGTACCCAAATACATTTTTAATAATTTTCTTCACACAAATAGAGCTTTCTTTTGGTGGTATTTAATCACCACTGGGTTTTTTTATTTTTTGCTAAAAATGAAAAAAATTCCAAAAATGTTAAAAAAAAAGTTTTTCTTAGTTTCTGTCAGAAAATTTTGTAAATAAGATTTTTTTCTCCTTCACTGATGTGCGCTGATGAGGCTGCACTGATGGGCACTGATGAGGCGGCACTGAAGGGCACTGATGGGGTGGCACTGACGAGGAGGCACTAATATGCTGATGGGCATTGATGGGCAGCACTGATGGGCAGAACTGATGGGCAGGCACTGATGAGCACTGATAGGCGGCACTGATGGGCACTAAGAGATGGCACTGATGGGCAATGATAGGCAGCACTGATGGGCAGCACTGATAGGTGGTACTGATGGGCAGGCATTGATGGGCACTATATGGCAGCACTGATTGGCATAACTGATGGGCACAGATTGGCCTCACTGATGGGCACAGACTGATGTCACTGGTGGGCACAGGGTGGCATCACTATAGGGCACTGCTGGGGCTGCATTGTAATCAGGGCACTGAAGATCAATGCCCTGATTACCTTTTCACATCTTCCCTGTGAGGAGATGCCACTGATCAGCTCTCCTCACCTCACACTTTGTCAGTGTGAGGTGAGGAGAGCCGATAAACGGCACTTCCTTGTTTACTTGAGATCGGCTGTGATTGGACAAGGAGATCTGGGTAACGCAACGTCCCATGAACACGGCACACCAGCGATCACCATGGTGCGTGCCTGCAGCTTAACTGGGCACGTCATATGATGTCGTCCCAGAATGAGAGCCGCACTGTTCCGCCCGTCATTTGACTGTGGGCGGGCAGCAAGTAGTTAAGCAATTATCGTGTTTCCTTTTAGTCTAAAATAAATTGATATTTTGCCTCTTTGTAGCCACTTCTTGTCTTTATGCACTAAAGTGATGGCTGTATGCAATTTGTAAGGATGGGCTACTAATGATGGTGACAACAGTAAACCATGTCTGTATAACGTGTGTTGATATGGCTACTTAAAGGCTCCATTGAGGATTATCAGGTATTATTTTATCAAAAACTGCACATTTTAAAATATTAAAATGTCCTTTTGAAACGACATTAACATGCTAAAACATATATGACATTTTACTGGTTCAGTTTAGGTATACTTTAAATATGAAATATGAAAACCCTTCTAAACACGTAGCATACATTTGTTGTTCATGTCTGTAGCAGCTTTACTTCTAGAGACAATTCTATCTTCCCCGTGTGGAGCACCTTCAACACAGCGATTTTTCAACCTAGAGACAATGCAATCTTTCTTCAACATAGGTTTTTACTCCTTTGCAATCCCTATCCCTTTCCCTATGTGCAGCTCCTTCAGCAGCATGTTGTAGAGAAAGAAACTCAAGTCCTAGAATGCCTTGAGAACTGGCCAAAGTGGCAAGAACAAAATGTGAAATCCCCTTTGCTTGACTCACAGTATGGCGGGTACTCTTTGCTGACCCCACCTTTCACCCACCCCTTTTAACTAATCTGAAGTTTTTAGTTTTTTTTTTTATCTACCTAAAAGCCTGATTTATGTAACTAATTTCAAAGTTATGTTAGGCACCGAACCTTGAGTGGCCTTTCTTTTGGACTGCAAAGTGGGGTCTCCGATCTTTTGGTGCCCATGTTGCTTAATGGTGACATAGACACTTCCCTTTGACTCCAGAACAACACACTCAAAGAGGCGCTGGGAATGTTTTGACTTGCAAGTGTAGTCAGATAAAGGAAAACTTCAAACAAGCTCAAAAGCTCTGGTGAAACAGATCTTACACAGCAAGGTTTCCCTTCATGGGCACCCACAGTAGTTTAGATCATAGAAAAAACGGTTGGTAGAAGTCATATAAACACTTACAACATATTGTGGGGGCAGCACCACTTTGTTCAGAGCTCAACAAAGGATAAAACTTGAATGATTTTAGAAAAACAGTGACTCCACAAAACATTATGAGAACCGATATTAAAGCGGAGCTCCACTGGATATTTTTTTTTTGGTACATAGTAAAATCAATGACACATAAACAGTTTCAAACTCACTTTTTGGTAGATTTAGATTGCCCAATGTCCGTTTTCATAGAAAATAATAACTTATAAAATAGCGGTATTCATCTTGCTTGTGGGCATGTGAAGCTCACAAGCATTAACTTCCTTATTCCCTAGATTCCAGCTTCCATCATGCCTCGTTCCCATGCATGCTCACTAGTACCTTTGTTGATCGTCGTAGTTGCCATCACAACGGACAGCGGCGCAGGAAGTTGTGATGCAAATAAAGATATAGAAGGATAGTGGATATTAGGAGGAGAGCGCGGCAGAGGACAGGTAAAGAAATAGAACCTGTCTGTCTGCCTTGCCCTCGTTTGCAATGGAGAAATTTGCGCCACTGCCTCGAAATCCTGCGAGAACTCGCGGCAGGCCTCCGCAATGACTCCTGGGAATGATGACTGGAGCTCCCAGGAGACATTGCAGCTAAAAAGGAAATTGCGAAATAGCCGCCCATATCCGCAGATAACCGAGACAGGAAGCAGAGAAGGACATTGAAAAAACACAGGTAGCGAAAAAAATAAAATAAAAAAAATATCAGTTTTTAACTAAATACATTAACGGCATGTGATTGCGCTAAACATATAAAATAGGGTGGAGCTCCGCTTTAAATTATCCACATGGAGTACCAACTTGACAGCAGTTATGTAGTTTTGGTCTGGTGCTCCTTTCTCTATTACTATGGTTTGATTTTCCAATTGTCCATCAGCAGGGTGCCCACAGGGTCCAGAAGACGATGTCACAAAGAGGGGCAGTAACAAAACTGGTCAGCGACAGCCCAGGACTGCAGTGATGGATCATTGCTCTCCATTGGCAGATGAGGTGCTATGTGTACGGAGTGTTCCACCATAAGTAAAATGATGTCGTTTCTTTTTTATTAAAACTTGTTTTAATGGTTATGGCCAGGTAGGATGGGAAGGAATTGAGGATGCTGGTTTTGCCTGGTAATGGGCTTTAACAATTTTGTCTCAGTTTTCCAGTATAAATGACACCCCAGTCTATGTAATACAATTGGGGGGGGGGGGGGGGGTTATATCAGGCTTCTTTATGTTATGATAATAATTTGTCATTGTCAAGAGGTTCACTTGTCTTTGGAGGTTCTAATCTTAGGTAACTCTCGATCTCTAAAATAAGACCAAGCTAGCAGTTTTTTTTAGGCCTTTGAAGCAATCCTAAAACTTAAAATCCTGCCCAAACAGAGCACTGTGATTCCCTGTAATAGTCAGAATATATTTTTCTGGCCCTCAGCTCTTGGATGCACAATGTGCTTCTTTGATTTTCTGCCTAAGCCCCAGAGATAAGCCACACGGACCCATCAACTCAGCTGTCACTATCCAGTGAGAGTTGCTCAGAGGTCAATTTGGGCCCTCTCATTGCACACTAAGAAAAAAGTTAGCTCGTTATTTAGTGTAATAAGGAACACTCTTCTCTTTTTGAGGATGTGGTCTCTCTATCGTGCTGACCCTCTGGCTTCAATACTTTTTGAGTCACTGGTTTCACATCCGGAAAGTCTATGCAATCCAATGCAATGCCGATGCAATGCAAAGGCAGCCGTTTTTTCTCAGACAAGGTTTCTCTTAAGGACAGCGGGGCTTACACTTTAAAGAATAGTTAATAAGACAATTCAAACACTTCATGAGCCGCACAAATGCGATGATCTGGCCTACAGTGGCCAGCTATTTACTTTTGTTTGATTAATTTACATTAGGCTGATAGAAGCTAATATTTGATTTGCATTCAAGCTAACATACACACTAAGTTCTGTTTGTGTTGTGTTATTAGATAAGTCTGATTAATCATCTTTTTAAAGGCTGGTTTCAATCACTCTAATAGATTTTTTTACTCTGTAAAGACCATTTAAGCTTGTTCTGTTTTTAATTAAGAAATTAGAGATAGAGAGCTCAATTTATGAGCAATAGGGTGTGTGTGCTTAGCATACATTTGTATGAATCAGCTAGCTTTTTCTGCTAAAACTATCATTAAAGCTGTGTTATAGTGGACAACCTAACCAGGCATTTTCTAGACACAGCTTGCTGCAGGACTGGTGCACTTTACCACCCAAAGCAACATTTAGGCATTGTGTTGTGCTGAGAACACTGAGCATGTATTTACAGCAGAAATAAACTTAAATTGGTTCTAAAGGCAGAAGTTTTTTTTTTTTAATCTTAATGCATTCTATCTATGGCGCATGCGCTGTAGACAGCGGTGCCTGCCTTTTGAAAATATCTCCTAAACCGTGTAGGTTTAGGAGATATTTCTTGGACCTACAGGTAAGCCTTAATCTAGGCTTATCTGTAGGTCAAAGTGGTCTGTAAGGGTTTACAACCACTTTAATACAAATAAAATTTCAGGCATCCCCTGCAACAAAAATTGGATTCTGAGATACTCCCAATAGGAAATCACATCTAAAGGAATGCAGGCCCAGCAGATTTCCTCATTAGTGAATAGCAGGTGCTGAATCTGGTTGATAATTATGAAACCACTCCCATTAGATACACGTTCCCCCCATGGACACAGACAAACACACAGGAATTTCTTCAGAATAACAAAAGGTAGGAATCTGCAACAAAGTTTGTTAATATCCTTGTACATAGATTTCCTAGAGGGCAATGTTTTTTTTTTTTCTTAGCAAAAGTGGAGTTAAAGCGGAAGTAAACCCATCGATTTAACAGTTTCAAAAAAAAAAGGCATGCCGGGAATGCTAAGTGCACATTGGCTGTGCTCTCAACCAAACAGTCAAACCATCCAATGGCTGGTGTCATAACGGATCACATGTGCAGCACCGTGGCAGTTGAAGATTAAACAGAGGCAAAGATGGCAGCTTCCTTGGCTGAAAACGATAGGGGGGTTTACTTCCACTTTAAGAATTTTCAAATGTAGCCTGCAGGTGGAGTTCGAGGCTATTGTCACATTGTATTTAGGCTATCTTTGTCTGCTTTGGTAAAAAAAAAAAAAAAGATGCATGTTTACAGATCTCAAAAGCTCAATCTGTAATTTACATACAGAAGTGGCTAAATCATAGCAGTGACCCCCACCCCCCCCCCCCCCCCCCCCACACACACACCCTTATGTTCCTCCCTTCAGTGAGCTCTATAAATTTCAACCAGAGACAGAGAGTCTGAAAGGAAACAGCTTTTTCTTTGCTATTTCCTTAGAAAATCCATAATGCTCTGTCAATCCGGTGCTGCAAGTGTACCCTGTTTTGAAAACAGATAGAAAATCTGTATTTAAAAATATATGCAGTAAATGTAAAATAAACAAATAGCTAGAAATATTATATTTTTCCATTAAGAAGGCCAATCAGCAAGCCTCGTGTTACATGACACACAATGCTGCTGATCTGATGGAGGGAGAAGCAGGATCCAGTATGAAATAGATATTGAGGGGAGAGGGAGAAGAGAAAAGCAAGACTGATGAAAATATATACACCGCTGCCATGGGAGAAGCAGAAGCAAAAGTTCAGCGTGAGATAGTATCAATGTAAGATAGTTTATTATCTCTCTACTGCTTCTCTCTCCCTCTGCCCACATACATCTGGTGTGAATGATCCTGGGAATGTACAGCTAATGATAGAATCGCCATATCTCAAGCTGCACAAAGATTGTTGGAGTCATTATACACATGTGTGAGCCTTTGGAGACAGGACAAGCTCTCACCAAGGAAGGTGACTACTGTCCATGGGCTCCATCTTCAACAACATGGCAGAACCCAGCAATAAGAAACATGGACTCAACGCAATGTAAAGCAAATACTGCTTAAGTAAGTATGACTCCAAAAGTGCTTTGAAAAATTCTTCTGATTTCAAAATAGTATATAAAGTTAAAGATCTGAAAATATTGCATTGAACACTTAATGGGGGTAAACTTAAAACGTTTCAAGCAGACCTTCACCCCCAGATCATCTAAGGCTCTGTGGCGGTGGCCTTAAGCTTTCAAGTAGACCTTCACCACCTATATCATCTAAGGCTCTGTGTAAGTCCCCTTCCCTCCACAATATAAATATATATTTTTTAAATTTTTGGATCTTTATTATTTTTAAATGTAGTGCCTGGCCCCACCCATCCATCTCCATTCTTGCATAAGTGACAATGTCATGACCCTGGTGCCTCAGCCTCCTGGGATGGAGCTGTGGTTGTCATCTGAGACCGGCAGGCTGAACTCGAAAAAGAGACCAGCTTCAAATGACTGACGGGGACCAAGATAAGACCTGGGCTGCTACACCTGATCAGTGGATTGCAGACGGACAACACTGGTTCCGCTAGCCAGGTGAGTATCTCAATCTAGGATAACACTGCATGACAGGTAAGTGGAGCTAACAAAGAAAATAAGTCAGAGGAGAAACTGAAGCTCCTCTTTAAAGTCAACATGAGTTTTGCCCATACAAGACAAATAAAATGATTCAATTTAAATCAATGGGCTTCCTCAATGGAATGCATATTAACACTCAAAATGCCACATGTAAAAGGGTTCTATTTTTATTTTAAGGCTGTGCATGGGGCTGTGTTCTTCATGTTTATGCCCAAGCAGGACTTTTAATGCATGTGCTGTAATGCAATGCAATACCCCTTAAATGCTTGCTGACCGCATAACTTACATATATATGGCGGCAAGGTGGCTCTGATGTGCAGGATCACTTACCTATTTTGTGATATTGCACTTCCAGGTCTGGGGTGCACATGCGCATTGGCGTGGCCCCTCCCACTGTGATTATACACAGCGGGAGCTGGTCTGTGGGTACCACGGTCTTGATGTCTGCTGGCACCCGCTTATCATTCAGAACAAGGTAGATCCCTGTTCTGTCAGTAGGGAAGGCATGGATCCTGAGTTCCTTCAAAGCAGGGACATGGATACATGCCTTCCCCTAGTAAAAGCACCTCGCACACAGTACACAAACACTGGTTTGGCACATAGTTATCCCTTCGATCCCCCCTGGTATTAACCCCTTCCCAGCCAGTGTATTAGTGTCACTGGTTCCCAAAAAGTGTCAAAAGTGTCAGTTAGTTTGTCTGCTGCAATATTGCAGTCCCGCTATAAGTCACTGATCGCCGTCATTACTAGTAAAAAAAAAAACAAAAATAAAAAAAAAATTACATAAATATGCCATAGTGTGTAGACACTATAACTTTTGCACAAACCAATCCATATACGCTTATTAGGATTTTTTTTTTTTAACCAAAAATATGGAGCAGAATTCAAATTGGCCTAAATTAATGAAGAAATTTGATTTTTTTTTATTTATTTCTTTTTTTTTTATTGGATATGTGTTATAGGGGAAAGTAAAACAGTTTTTTATATTTTCTTCAAAATTGTCTAACTTTTTTGTTTATAGCGCAAAAAATAAAAACTGCAAGGGTGATCAAATACCACCAAAAGAAAGCTTTATTTGTGGGGAAAAAAAGGACATCAATTTTATTTGGATACAGCGTCATACAATCGCACAATTGTCAGTTAACCACTTGCGGACCAGCCGCTGCAGTTTTACTGCGGCAGCTTGGCTCCGCTGCGTGAAATCACGTTATTGTACATGATCTTGCCAGGTCCGGCTAGCAGGCGCACACACATAGCCAGCGGTGCACGCCCACCGCAAGCTCCGTGAGTCTGACCGTGGGTCCTGCGGACTCAATGTATGCAGGGATACCCGCAATCGCCTCACGGAGAGGAAGAATGGGAAAATGCCGATGTAAACAAGCATTTCCCCGTTCTGCCTAGTGACAGGACACTGATCACAGCTCCCTGTAATTGGGAGTGGTGATCAGTGTTGTGTCACAGGTAGCCCCCCCCCCCCAGTTAGAATAACTCCCTAGGACACACTTGTAACCTCTAAATTCTCTATTTCTGATTTATCAATCACAAAATATGATATGGGTTAAATGAGTGTTCTATTGACCAGGAGGAAAGGCTTTGAATATAATAACATTTATTACAGGTAGTTAAAAGTCAAGCTAATACACCAATCTCTAGCTATGATCTTACATCAAGGCATAAACTGCTAGGTTTAAATAAAATATATATATATGAAGGAATATAGATTATATTCCTTCAGACCGTGATCTACAAGCATGTTTAGTTACAAGTAGCAGGGCATACCTTCCCCTGCTACTGGAGAAATTACCTTGGGTCCATATCGCTTGCTGGTTCTCCCGGAAAGAGCGAACTGCCTCCCCTTTCCCCAGAGTAACCAAAAACCAGCCGGATTTCTCATTGGCTGGCTTAGAGTCTAAGCCAGCCCCCTTACAGGCGAAACTCCCAGTGCTGCAAAATATACTTGAATGGTGTCACTTCATTCCCTATCCCAGCATGGGGTCGTTTATAGTGAATAGGTGACAAACAATGGAATTGGCTAAACCATTGTTAGTGTCAAGTATCGGCCCCGCAATGTCTGCAATTAACTGGAGCTTGCCCAGCGTTCATAACTGCAAGCAAAAGGAGACATATTCATAATTACAATATTTCACAGATATTAATGGAAATTTCACATAAACGCCATAAGGCAACACACTTAACCCCTACAGCGCCTCCTCCTGGTTAACCCCTTCAATACCAGTTACATTTACACAGTAATCAATGCATTTTTTATCGCACTGATCTCTGTATAAATGTGAATGGTCCCAAAATAGCGTCAAAAGTGTCCGATGTGTCTGCCATAATGTCGCAGTCACAATAAAAATTGCTGATTGGCGCCATTACTAGTAAAAAAAATGTTTTAATAAAAATGCCATAAAACTATCCCCTATTTTGTAGACGCTATAACTTTTGCACAAACCAATCAATAAATGCATATTGCGATTTTTTTTACCAAATATATGTAGAAGAATACGCATCGGCCTGAACTGAGGAAAAAATATGTTTTTTTATATATTTTTGGGGGATCTTTATTATAGCAAAATGGAAAAAATATTGCTTTTTTTTTTTTTTAAATTGACGCTCTTTTTCTTATTATAGCGCAAAAAATAAAAAAAACGCAGAGGTGATCAAATACCACCAAAAGAAAGCTCTATTTGTGGGAAAAAAAAGGATGCCATTTTTTTGTTGGGAGCCACGCCGCACGACCGCGCAATTGTCAGTTAAAACGACGCAGTGCCGAATTTGCAAAAAGTGCTCCGGTCTTTGGCCAGCCAATTCTTCTGGGGCTAATGTGGTTAAAGTAACGCCTTTAAAGGCACTACCACATAGACAAAAAGTTATAGAAAAATAGAAAATATTTGAATGAATAAATAATGTTTCCCATAGCCATGGATACAATTGAATATACACAAGAAGTGCAAAGGGAAATGATACAACTTCCTTAACCCTAGGGGGGTCTTCCTCTTTCTATGTTATATTTGGGATGTGGCACACCCCTTTGAGCATTCCTTATCAGAAACCCTTTTCATTGGTCATGAAGGGGGGTAAATCTTCTGGAGGTCAAGTGGTTAAAAGTGTGTAAAAGCCTTTAAGCAAACTTTTTGGTTTAGGGAAGTCAGCCAGAGGTGTGCTCTCAAATTGAAGAATCACTATGAGGGGAAAATGAGAATAGAGTTGGGGTGCTTTTCTGGAGGTGTCATGTTAGGCCAATCTGAATGTCGCATGCAGTGTTCACCCTGGTGCTTCCCTTTGATTTACATTGATTCCCCTGTATTTACCAATTTTATGCATTCATCACCCATGTGAATCTTACTCAAGGAAATTCGTAGGAACAGACCCCTCCTTCTGAAAAGGTCTCCCTGTCATGCTGACCGAGCGTCTTCTATTCATTCACTGACCTGGAATAGGGAATAGGACATCAATGGACCTTTGTTCACACCACATGGGTTTTGCATTCTCATGCAGCTTTAAGCAGCCAAAATGAAGGTCATCAGCACAGGTCAACTGAGTTATCTCAGAAGCATCTCATACTGGTACCCCTGATGACGTCAGTTGTTGACGAAACGATCGTCAGGTAGTGACACCCACACGCTCTGCGCATGAGCGATCGCTTTTTTAACGTCTGTATACAGGACTTTTTACTTGCTAGCAACTCTTTGTTTTAAACCTGTTTCTATGCTAACTGGAGACTTGTGGAAGCTCCCAAACAGCATTGTATCATTTACTCCAATAAATCTTTTTGATGAGACAATATTACACTATTTGGAGTATCACATCTTTTTTTGCAAGATGTACACAATCTTTTGAACACTTGGGATACTTACCGTGATTGAGAAACCTTTCAGGACACAGAGGTTATTGACAAGAGACGCCCAGGAGATCAAGGCGGCCCAGGAGATCTGGAGTCCATTTCTGGGGATGTGTGATCCAATTTGCGCTCTTTGACCTCCCTGAGTAAGGGGGGGTCGCTGGCGGTCTGGTAAGCCTTCCTTTTACTAGAGGTGACGGGTATCACAAGGTCAAGCAATCGCACCAAGTCACATATTCATATGAAGATTTTTTAGTCACTTTTATGGACTTCCTTTAGATATTAACTATATATTTTTTTTCACCATATTCTTTGCACTTTTATTGTAGCACTTTCCATATATATATAATCTGTTGGTCTTGTATATTCCTCAGTTTTGCTTGATCTATGTAAGTTTTATTTATTTGCAGTATTTAGCGATTTTATATGCGATTTATGCAAGTTTTTTTTTTTTTTTAATTCCTTTATTTAAGTAATACAAAGTACAACAAAACGGTATAGACAACATTGTCAGAGTGCATGTAACAGGTCAGAGAATGCAAAAAACATTACAAAGTAAGAAACATCATGTGGGCTAATCAAACCACTTCCCTGCGTAAGGCACAAAATAGGATCGAGTGAAATATCAGGGCAATGTTACTGCCCGCCGGGTCGAGTGGGTGCTAGTTTGCAAGTTTTTTTGCAGTATTTAGCATTTTTTTTGTTTTATATGTGATTTATGGTAACACTGTTCACATTATATGGTAACTAATTTGCACTTTTTTGTAAGTTGCGTCCAAGAACTTTCTTCATATATTTTAGCGCTGCACTTTTTTCTACACATCTCATACTGATGCCAAGAACACAAGTCCAAAGCCTCTTGACACAGGTCTTTAGGCGGTTCTAACTTCATTAAGCACTGGCTTGTCGTGGAACAAACCCCAAATTACTGAAGCCAGAGAAACAACATGACAGCCAGGCAATTTGCACTTTCAGAAGAAAGGTCTGCAGTGGTAGCCTCAGTATTCTTCAAACATTGGTTTCCTTTTGCTTCCTATTTTATATCTACAAAAATCATGTTAAAATGTTGCTTTCCCTCTGTTATTATTAAAACGAAATGCAATATGTAGATCTATGCATTAAAATCAGTGGTACACATGTCAGGCTGTGGGTAATTTGCTCAGCATGTGGTAGAACACTGAATATTTGCTATTTGAAACTCGGCGTTTCAAGCATGCTAAATATTCACAATATGGGAACGGCATTAACAACTGTTAAAAACCATTTACTTAAACTGTTAATAGATTTTGTACTTTACGGCTGAACTTTATGCTGCTTTAAAAACTAAGTATACTGGCTTGATTGCTGGCATACAGTTATACATTTTGTACTATGGTATTTGTGTATTCTAATGAATAAAACATGGCATTGCTGCAAAGGTGACAGTGAAGCATCCACATCTACATTCTAATTCTGTCAGGTTTTTTACCAAAGCTGTGCTAAGTGCAATGAAGTTGGTTAACATGTGGTGACCTATGTTAACCAGATTTCAACTTCAGTTTGAAGAAAACTTGTACTATGGAAAGACGCATGCCTCTTAATTAATTTTTAACCATCAGTGAGCCTAGGATTTAAAAAAAAAATGGGGGCTGGGTCAAGGAGGCAGACCTTACATCTGTGTTTAGTGGGCTTAAGGTCATATATTTATATACACTATATTACCAAAAGTATTGGGACGCCTGCCTTTACATGCACATGAACTTTAATCCCAGTCTTAGTCCGTAGGGTTCAATATTGAGTTGGCCCACCCTTTGTAGCTATAACAGCTTCAACTCTTCTGGGAAGGCTGTCCAAAAGGTTTAGGTGTGTCTATGGGGATGTTTGACCATTTTTCCAGAAGCGCATTTGTGAGGTCAGGCACTGATGTGTATGAGAAGGCCTGGCTCGCAGTCTCCGCTCAAATTCATCCCAAAGGTGTTCTATCGGGTTGAGGTCAGGACTCAGTCAAGTTCCTCCACCCCAGACTCACATATCCATGTCTTTATGGACTTTTCTTTGTGCATTGGTCCAAATCATTTGGTGGACGGGGATTATGGTGTAGGGTTGTTTTTCAGGGGTTGGGCTTGGCCCCTTAGTTTCAGTGAAGGGAACTTCTAAGGCATCTGCATACCTAGACATTTTGGACAATTTTATGCTCTATCAGGTTGAGGTCAGGACAACACTGGATATGAATACCTCCATACATACCTTCCATACACGTCCTTGGTCAGCAAGTATTTTAACCCCTTGGCGCAAGCCTCATGCAAATATGCAGCCTGTCGAGCGGTTGCATATTTGCACAAATTGGTGTAAATACAGTTGTGCCGAGAGCGTTCGTCCTGTGCGCTCCCTGCACAGTTACCGGCAGCTAACGGAAAGTTCCCGGTTGCTACTTGTGATCCGGAGCTTTCCAATCATGTGATAGCCAATCACGGCGGTCACATGATCATAACCCCCCACACCTCCCGTCATCCTAAACCTCTTAAACGGCCAGGAGGTGCAGGCACCAAGAGGTTAAAGGAGATGTAGAGATGTAGGGCCAAAGCTCTTTTGGTCATACTTTTCCTGTGGGTCACAGGAATGCACTTCGTTTTGCACTTCTGTGATCCAGATTCAGCTGACAGCGGGCCTAAAGGGTGTCGTCACTCAGCTGGTCCAGGCTCTGGAGGGATCCCGACTTAAAAGGCTCAGCCTTTCATTGTGCAGCTGCCGTTCTCTCTACAGCATGGCACTCCAGTAAGTGCTGGAGGGGGCAGAGCAGAGAGCTGCTTACTGACAGTGACCTGTTCTCTGGAAACTGAGTGATCAGTAGTCTTTGATTGCTCAATTCTCAGACTTTAAGCCCCATACACACGGTCGGACTTTTTCATCAATTTGGTCCGATCGGACAAGGTTGTTGAAAAATCAGACCGTGTGTATGCACCATCGGACAGTGTTCGTCGGTTTGTCCGTCGGACAAAGTCTTATCTCCTGCTGGAAAGATTTCCCTTCAACCCGGTCCGATCACACCAAATCCGAGCGTGTGTACGCTTGTCCGACCGGACAAAGTGCTACGCATGCTCAGATCACATTACAAGACCAAAGCTATTGGCTACTAGCCTCTACGTAGTCCCGTCGTAGGCAACAAACGTCACCACGTTCAGAATGATCGGATTTTCCGACAACTTTGTCCGATCGTGTGTACGCAAAACCAACATCAGACAAAGTATGACGGACATGGTCCGACGGACCTGGTCCACGGATTGTCCGCGCGTGTGTATGGGGCTTTAGAGGCGGCGAGGGACAGATGCAGCATCGGTCCAATGCTGCATCCACCTAGGTTAGTATGACTGTTCATTATTTGAAATCCCTAACTTCTCTTTTATATCTCCATTTTAAAATACCTATCATTGAGTACTAAGCGGTTACAAAAAGCTTGTTGTAAGCTGCAATTTGCACATAGAATTAAATTACTCATCAGTAGTAACTTATTACTTTTTTCAAATTGCTTAGTCTGAAGTAACAGCAAGACAGAGCCAGCTGCAAGAAAGGCTGCTACTCCTTCTCTGTTTCTGTGGTTATCCCATAATTCTCTGAGAATCCTTTGTCATGTATTACATGTGTATATGTAAAGCAATGATTTATACATATAGTAAAAATTAAGATATAAAAAAAAACAGAAAAAATGGAATTAGCCAAAAACCATTACAGTTCTCCTTTGAGCTAAGGCAAACTACAAATTTCGAGAAAAAAAAAGAAAAGAAAACATACTGCAAACTTTTCATACAGCAAACTGGAAATGCTAGGGAACCCAAATCTTATGAGAAACTCCTCCAGCACTGTGCAAAAGATTTGGATTTAAGGAAAATAATAAGATAACCTTTGCTTAGATGAGCTTTACGAGATCTAAGATAAGCAATTTTTTTTCCCCTTACTTTCCATTTCTTCTTACTTTCCTAATGGGAATGGGGATAGTTTTACAAAATAAGTGGACCTTGGATTTCCATACGAGGTGCATTTAAATAATTTAATACTTATATCAGAAAAAAATGAAATACAAGTAATGCATGTATAATAGTAGCACTATGTATAAACATCTGCGTTAGCAAGCCATTGAATATATCTAAAACATAAAAAAAATATATACTTAAACAATAGCAACACATGCAATGAAAACCAATGGACAAAAGAAAACACGTTGGAGTCAGGGGATGGGGGGCTTCTTTAAGGCTTTTCATTCAAAGATTAAAAAACAAGCTTTGAAACTGATATGTGAAAGGTTTACATGAAATATGTGAAGGACAAATCTGTTGTTGTAAGATGTTTTCTATACATGTGATATACAGTACTCTTTTCAATCAAGCAGGCTTTATAAAGACAATGCAAGTAGAGGTTTTATATGGAAAAAAAGCTAACTATGGCCTTTGGCTTTACTGGACCTGTTGTCCTAATGCTAGATTGTATTACATCTCATAAATCGTCAACCTTCACATTTTCTCCTTGGTAAGACAATAGCTTATTCATAAAACCATCAAGCAATAGAGCAAGTTTTAAAATGGATTGTCTGAAAGACAGATGACTGGGGCTAATTTGCTAAAGAATAGAGATCATCTTAAAACAGCCTTATTATTTCCTATTGAAACGTCAACCATACTCCTCCACACTAGACCACTGTTGTCAGCTCCTGGAAAGCTCCTGTCAGCTCCATGATGAATACAAATCAATGATTTTTAAAAAAAAATATAATAAAAATCAGATTTTTATGATTTAGATCAGATTTTTTTGATTTAAATCAGATTTTTTTTAGATTTTTATCAAATTTATTTCAATGGTAGAGATTATGGTTAGGAGGTCGTTCCCTTAATATCTATGCAAATTAATGTACCGACATCCCTTTGAGTAAAATATTAAACGAAGCAGAGATATGGTATTTTAAAGGTACATGGTAAGTATATATTCGTCTAGTCAAATCTTCTGATACACAGATTCAATAATTAAAGCATGTTTTATTAATCAAAAAAGAAAAACAGAATATAAAAACAAATGAACATGCACATATTCACAATCCTAGGAAAATACATCTATTTCCATAACAGATATAGAGAATGTGAAATTAATTTGTATATGATCACGTGCTCAGTAAACTTCTACATGTTTCGCCTGAAAAGGCTTCATCAGGAACACTGACATGATCGTGAACGTTTAAAACATCAAAGGTAAGGATATGTTCAAAAATGGAATCTTGGATGTATGGAAAAAAGACAACATAAAAGAAAAGACAAAATTAATTTGGCATACAAAAAGAGGCAATATAAAACATTCTGTCATCTATCATAATATATGGGAGCAATAGAACATGACAGGAGAGAAAAAAAAAAACAACCCACACCCCCCCCCCCCAACAAAAAGAACACCGCCGCCACCCACAGCCCATGGATATATGCCCACCCCAGGTAAACCATAGAGCCCAAAACCTCCCCATTCTTTATGGAAGTACCTCCCTTGATGTAAACAAAGAAAAGGGGTTTAATCCAGTTAACCCTCATATGGCTGGTGGGGCAATACCTGAAATATTGGAAAGGACCCTACCTCTCAAAACAGGTCCAAAGCAAATCGTCAGGAAACTCTCATGGGATTCTAACCCCTAATAATTATGGGTTAGAATCCCATGAGAGTTTCCTGACGATTTGCTTTGGACCTGTTTTGAGAGGTAGGGTCCTTTCCAATATTTTCAGGTATTGCCCCACCAGCCATATGAGGGTTAACTGGATTAAACCCCTTTTCTTTGTTTACATCAAGGGAGGTACTTTCATAAAGAATGGGGAGGTTTTGGGCTCTATGGTTTACCTGGGGTGGGCATATATCCATGGGCTGTGGGTGGGGGCGGTGTTCTTTTTGTTGGGGGGAGGGTGTGTGGGTTTTTTTTTTTCTCTCCTGTCATGTTCTATTGCTCCCATATATTATGATAGATGACAGAATGTTTTATATTGCCTCTTTTTGTATGCCAAATTAATTTTGTCTTTTCTTTTATGTTGTCTTTTTTCCATACATCCAAGATTCCATTTTTGTACATATCCTTACCTTTGATGTTTTAAAAGTTCACGATCATGTCAGTCTTCCTGATGAAGCCTTTTCAGGCGAAACATGTAGAAGTTTACTGAGCACGTGATCATATACAAATGAATTTCGCATTCTCTATATCTGTTATGGAAATAGATGTATTTTCCTAGGATTGTGGATATGTGCATGTTCATTTGTTTTTATATTCTGTTTTTCTTTTTTGATTAATAAAACATGCTTTAATTATTGAATCTGTGTATCAGAATATTTGACTAGACGAATATATACTTACCATGTACCTTTAAAATCCCATATCTCTGCTTCGTTTAAAATTTATTTCAATAAAATGCTTTTGGAGTAAAAATCTAAAGATAGTTTTCTATTTAAGATACATTAGTAATTGAATTTATTCAGCATGACATGGAGTTTAGTTATGTAGCATGAGGCTGTATATTCTACAATATTTACATTTTTTGTAAACTCACTCAATGAATCCAAGCTCTGCAAGCTGAGATAACATGCACTGCATTGATGCATTCACACAATTTCACAGTAACCATGAGATAAAACAAAGTTCAGGAATATTCTTTTATCTCCTATATCTCATTGTTTTGCAAATCTATGTACCCTACAAACTGTATTGGTTCTGATGTCCCTGTTTTACTAACCTGACAGCTTATCATTCTAAATAGGAAACCTCCAATTTGTTTGCAAATATTAACCACTCGCTGCACGCCGATATACGTCGGCACAATGGCAGCGGTGGGCAAATGGGCTAACCTGTACTTCCCCTGTAAATGGCGGAGCTAGCGGGCACCGCATACAGGGTGACCGTGCCCGCGGGACCGGCAGACTCGATGTCCGCTGGTCTCCCGGCGATCGTGTCACGGAGCCGCAGAACGGGGAAGTGCCTATGTAAACAAGTTCTGGCTTGTGTCATGACAGAGATCTACTGCTTCTTTCCATCAGGAACAGTGATCGCTGTCATGTGAGTTGAAGCCCACCCCCCAGTTAGAATCACTCCCTAGGACACACTTAACCCCTTCATCACCCCCTAGTGGTTAACCCCTTCCCTACCAGTGTCATTTACACAGTAATCAGTGCATTTTTATAGAACTGATCGCTGCATAAATGACAATGGTCCCAAAATAGTGTCAAAATTGTCCGATGTGTCCGCCATAATGTCGCAGTCACGATAAAAATTGCAGATCGCCACCATTACTAGTAAAAAAAAAAATGCCATAAAATTAGCCCCTATTTTGTAGACGCAAACCAATCAATAGACGCTTATTGTGATTTTTTTTTTACCAAAAATATGTAGAAGAATACGTATCGGCCTAAACTGAGGAAAAAAAATGTATATATTTTTTGGGGATATTTATTATAGCAAAAAGTAAAAAATATTGCTTTTTTTTTTTCAAAATTGTCGCTCTTTTTTTTGTTTATAGCGCAAAAAAAATAAAAAAATCACAGAGGTGATCAAATACCACCAAAAGAAATCTTTATTTGTGGGGGGAAAAAAGACGTTGGTTTTCTTTGGGTGCAGCGTCGCATGACCGTGCACATGTCAGTTAAAGCAACGCAGTGCCGTATCGCAAAAAATGGCCCGGTCATTCAGCAGGTAAATTTTCCTGGGCTGAAGTGGTTAAAAAAGTGAATGAAGACTCTGATTGTTGTACATCTTAATTCAGCAATGCTTCCATAAAATTCCTGAATTGCTTTGACATGATTTGTAAGTGGTAACTTACTGTTAACATTAATGTTTACATTAAATACATTAAATGTTTACATTAAAATGAAAGACTTAAAGCGGTGTTCCGGCCGAAATTATACTTTTTAAATAAAAATACCCCTATAATACACAAGCTTAATGTATTCTAGTAAAGTTAGTCTGTAAACTAAGGTCTGTTTTGTTAGTTTTTAGCAGTAGTTTGTTGTTTTATAAACTTGCAGCAGGCCGTGGCCATCTTAAGTGTGGGCATCTGAAGGCAGACTGTATTTCTTCCTGGATCTCATCCTTGCAGATCTCGTACATGCTCAGTGCAGCATAAGCAGTGTAATAGGTTTCAGGTCAGGTTTCCATAGCAACGGCAGTTTGAGAGAAAGTTGCTGCCCCTTCCCAGGAGGCATTGCAAACAGGAAATGATGCGATGGGCCACGGCCAGGGAGGAGGAAGTGAAAAATGAATACAGCAGATATACAGTCTGTGCTGACAAAAAAATTAAAAAAAATATCCAATTTGTTTACAGTGAACAGTTTAGTGAGGGATGCTGAAGAGTTGTAAAAGTGGGTGGAACTCCACTTTAAACGCCAACTCCAGAACTTCAAACCAACCTCTGCCCCGCCTTGTTTGCCTATTATCTCCAATGGAACTACCATGTATCTTTGTCTGGCCTGGGGATGGAGTAGGCTCACTTTACCCTTTGTCGGTGGGTGGATCATTAATGCTGCAGAAAACGTTACCATAAAATGACTTGACAACATTCTCCTGGCGGTTCTGGTTGACTTGGTGTAACCTTGAGACCTTGGGTCCATAGAAGGAGGGTTGAAAGGTACTGGGCATCATTTAACCCAGAAGGTGAGCAGTTCAGATTGGCTAGCGGTTGAATCTGTTTGGGACAGAGTGCAGGAGATAGGAAGGGTATAGCAGTCAGAATAGATTTTTTTATTGATTTTTTTTGTTTAATATGTTGGGCAGTGCATTCCTTTTTTATTTGCCCAAGCTGGACTAACTCACAAAAATCAGGGCAGGGAAGACACAGTGAGGTTTATTTACTACAGGCAAATAGACTTTGCATTCTGCAAGTGCAGTTGTTCCAGAGCTTAGCAAATGATGTGAAGCTTCACTTTGCAAAGAATCACGTGCAAGGAATAAAAAAAAAAAAAAACAACATTTTTGCTTGCATGTACTTGGATGATGGAAGTCAGCAGAGCTTCTGCTCTTTTACTAAGATCTGGAGCAACTGCCCTTTTCAACGTGCCCAGTCTATTTGCCTTTAGTAAATCCAACCTCAGAGTCTCCAATCACTCCCTTGTTCTAGATTAGGAGACCAGTTGCTTGCATATTTACAGCCATCCCAGCTCCCCAGACAAAGTGTTTATCGGATATTTTTCGAGATCTAAACAGCTCTGCCATTAGAAACGTTTTTGCAGTTCTTCACTAAAAACTGCCACAGGCATAAACAATAAGAAAACAAATCTTCAGCCAATTACCAGCATGCCTAATGCATCTTGATGGAAATCTGTCACAAAGCCAAACACCTGTCTTATTAGGCTCTGATGGAAGCAGCCATTCCCTTAATCTTGTGCCATATACCAGTTCTGGAGCTGTAAAGCTAAACCTATTCACTAATTTACTACACTGATCTAGTTTGAGATGGGGCACAGCTGGTTCTTTCACTGACTAATAGCACAAGTTTTTTTTTTTTTTTTTCGCTCCTGTAAGATTGTTTTAATGCAAAAGTTGAAGCTGTACATGAAGGCTGTGCCTACAGATTGTAACATACCTTCCAACTTCTTGGTATGGGAACGAGGGACATCTATTAGCAAAAATATGTAAGACTAGGACAGGACCACCTGCCACGCCCCCTAAAGGAGAAATCTACAAAAAAATGATTAGTTAAACTCACAATTCCTTTTATTTTTTACCACTTGTTGTTTTTGTTCAGTCGTTTAGTCGTGTCCGACTGTGATTTAATGGACCATAGCATGCCAGGCTTTTCTGTCCTCCACTGCCTCCCAGAGCTTGCTTAACTTCATGTTCATTGTTTCGATGATGCTATCTATCCATCTTGTTTTCTGTCGTTCTCTTCTCCTTTTTCCTTCCATGTTTCCCAGCATCAGGATCTTTTACAATGAGTCCTGTCTTCGCATTAGGTGGCCAAAGTATTCAAGTTTCAGCTTCAGGACCTGTCCTCCAGTGAATATTCAGGGTTGATTTCCTTCAAGATTGACTGGTTTGATCTTCTTGCCATCTGAGGGACAAGATGCTATCTATCCATCTTGTTTTCTGTCGTCCTCTTCTCCTTTTTCCTTCCATATTTCCCAGCATCAGGATCTTTTCCAATGTGTCCTCTCTTCACATTAGGTGGCCAAAGTATTCGAGTTTCAGTTTCAGGACCTGTCCTTCAGGGTTGATTACCTTCAAGATTGACTGGTTTGATCTTCTTGGGAATTTCAAGAGTCTTCTCCAACACCATAGTTCAAAAGCATCAGGTCTTTGGCGTTCAGCCTTCCTTATGGTCCAACTTTCGCAGCCATAATATAATTATTATACAGGATTTATATAGCGCCAACAGTTTATGCAGCGCTTTAGGTTACTACTTGGAATACCATAGCTTTGACTATACGGAACTTTGTCGGTAGGGTGATGTCCCTGCTTTTTATAATGTTGTCAAGGTTTGCCATTGTTTTTTTACCACTACTATTCCTTTATACCTCATGCACACAGGGTGTTGAAAAAAACTAGCTGCAAAGCCAGTACCGATGCATACAAAAAGCGGCTGTAAAAACTATCTTTTAGAAGCTTTTTGGATTGGCGTTAATGCGAGTTTAGCCACGTTTCTCTGTCCTCTTCTATTTTCCACTCCCAAATCCAATTACTACAGCTTAAAAACGCGTGACGCGGCTGAAGAGAATCTATAGATACTTCAGGTACAGTACATGACAGACCAGCCAAGGGTTAATACTGCAGACTACTGAGAACCCCCGGTTCCGGGAGACAACTTCAATGAACAGAATAAGAGAAGGAGTAAGTTCAAAGAAATGTCTGAGTTTTATTGGGCGGGTATACAGCTTATATTTGGTTCAACTTTACCAATTAAAACCAATCACAATAGGGGGGAGGGGGTAAACAGGTTATTATTATATGGTTATACACGCCTATAAACTTTAAAAACATGGCTGCCATAAGGTTACCATAGTGAACACACCATCTGGTGATGACTAATGCCGCGTACACACGATCGGATATTCGGCCAGCAAAAGACAGATGAGAGCTTTTCATCAGAAAATACGACCGCGTGTATGCTCCATCGTACTTTTGCTGGCGGAATTTCAGCCAGCAAAAGATTGAGAGCATGTTCTCAATTTTTCCGATGGAAAAAGTTTCTATCGGAAATTCCGTTTGCCTGTGGCAATTCCGAATTACACAAAATTCCAACGCATGCTCGGAAACAATTTGACGCATTCTCGGAAGTATTGAACTTAATTTTCGCGGCTCGTCGTAGTGTTGTACGTCACCGTGTTCTTGACGGATGGAATTTGGTGTGACCATGTTAAGGCAACACAAGCTTGAGCGGAATTCCGTCAGAAAAAACGTCCAAGGCTTTTCCGCCAATAATTCTGATCGTGTGTACGCAGTATCATAGTCATCTTCCCGTTACCTTCCTGTCCCACAGTTATGTACCCTTAAAGAGGAAGGCGGGCGAAACCACATTTTATTTATATATTATAAGATGCTTATTAATGCCTATGCCAGCAATGTTCTGTATGCTCGTGCCACATGTAGCTGAAAACTAATATGACAGAATAAACTTGAAATTTTTTTTTTTATCTAAATAAGGGTATATAAACTTTATAGCTGCCAAGATGGAGTCAATGTTGTTCATATTAATACAGCAGCTTAACACTGTATACAGCGTTAACATGCATTTAGCCTCGTCAAGCGTTTTCACAGCTGGAACGCTGCTGCTTCAGAACGCGCCTGCCCTTTTTTTTTTTTTTTTTGCAGCTTCAAGACGCCTATGCCACTAAAAGCCCCTAAAAGCCTATGTGTGCATGAGACCACAGAATAACAAGGAGAGGCATTTTTAAGCTGTAAAAAAAAAATGCCTGACACTAGATTAAGGCTTACCTGTATGTCCAATAAATATCTCCTTAACCTACATGGTTTAGGAGATATTTAGAAAAGAAAAGGCATCGCTGTCTACGGTGCATGCGCATCCGTAGACAGCGGCGCGCAGGCGCACTGCGCATGCCGGGTTCACGGCAATATGCCACTTTCCTGTGCATGCGCGGGAGTGACGTCATCACCGCTCCAGCGAATCACAGTGCTGGAGCGGCGAGACCCGGAAGTCACTCCGGCGCTGGATGGCAGCGCAGAAGATCGTGGATGAGCACCGCTTCGGGGGGCTTGGTTTTCAGGTAAGTCATTCATAATGAGCTAGTATGCTATGCATACTAGCTCATTATGCCTTTGCCTTGCAGGGTGTCTTTTTTTTTAAGAGGCTTTACTTCCTCTTTAAAAGCGGCAGGAAAAATGCCCTGTGCATGAGCCCTTATACTGGCTTTTGAAATTTACAAATGCAACAATTTAGAAATTGAATGAAAGGTTTAGCATTGGGAATTTTATATACAACTATATCGATCAGACTCAAAATGAGGGACAAATGAGGGACGGTTGGGAGCTATGCTTGTAAAAAAAATGGGAAGGTTGATGATCACTTTTGCATGTAGGACATATTCTTGAGATCTGCCTTTATATTTGCAAGAGTAAATTGGGAAATTGTGATTTGTGACTTGTATGATTCTCTGCAGGATGGACAAATCTATATGCACTGTATATATTTAAGTGAATCCAAACATGAAAATTTACCATTGTAGTTTATTTGTAGACATGTGCGCCGTCAATAAATTTGTTTTGTTTCATAAATTTGTTTTGTTTTCATAAATTTCATGCGTTTTCGTAATTCATGTCCGAAATTCAATTTGGATTCGTACGAAATACGAATTTTTGTTAGTTTTGTTAACTTTTCGTAACAATTACGAATGTTCTTCATAGTTAGTAAGGTTGAATAAAGACATTAGTCCATCCAGTTCAACCTGAGCGAGTGTCTACAATTGTCCCCATCCCTGTACATTGCACACTCACATCAGTCCCAACCCTCAAGGAGCCCACAATCTAAGGTCCCCATTCATATACTAGGGCCAATTTTTGGACAGAAGCCAATTAACCTACCTGCATGTCTTTAGATTGTGGGAGGAAACCGGAGTACCCGGAGGAAACCCACGCAGGCACAGGGAGAACATGCAAACTCCAGGCAGGAAGTGTCGTGGTTGGGATTCGAACCAGCGACCCTTCTTACTGCTAGGTGAGAGTGCTAACCACTACACCACTGTGCCGCCCTTTATTTATCATTATGAGGGGCTCCCACCATTCCTGTGCTGTGCTGTGCTCATTGAGGGGCTCCCACCATCCCTGTGCTGTGCTGTGCTCATTGAGGGGCTCCCACCATCCCTGTGCTGACTTCCTGGGTTTTTAACGAATAATCGTAATTAACGAACATTCTTATTATGTCCAATTCTGAATCTACCAGACTACCAGTACCAGCCTCCCACTCCCATATTAAAAAAGGTAATTTTCCCAACCCTCACTCAGCAGCAGAAGAAAACCTCTGATTGGTCAACAAAATACCAGTCACGTTTCCGTTGTAACAGAATTTTGATCCAAAATTCGTAAACGAAATTTCGTACAAAATTCGGAAGCATAGCAATTCGTATTTCGGATCCTGGCGAATGTACGAATTTACGGAAATTCGTATGAATTGTTGATTCGTACGAAACTAATCGCACATGTCTACTTATTTGTGGGATATTTTGCTCACCTCCTTTATTAATAATTTGCATTAGTTTATCGGTCACATATATCCTATGAAAAAGTGTTCCTAGAGTGACCTGAAAATATTCTGAAAGTACACAGCCAAAAAGTTATCCCAGCTCTCTCCTAACAACCATAGAAATGTACAAAATACAAAAAGTAACCTATATGTCACACAGTTTCAGTTAATGTGTATGCTGAACACACACACACTATTGTTTAAGTGATAAGTGAATGTGCAATAATTATGATGTTAGCTGACGGATAGCAATAACAGAACAAAGATTCATAAGATGGACCTTGACTCCAAAGACAAGAAAAACAAATGAAAATGTGCTGTAGGGAGTGAATTAATGAGACATCTTCTAACAATAACTATTCAGAAAGATCAAAAGTAAAAGAGCTGAGCTACAGTTCATTGGTGTGATCTACAAACATTGATATTTTATTTGACCCCTGTGACAGAATCCTGCAAGCGTTTTTGCATACCCAATATTTGTGATAAAAAAAAACATCCTTGAGTGCCCTCCCTGCACTGAGAACTTTAAATGCTTGTTGTAAACCTCAGACATTAAATATGGACAAAGCATATTCCTCTATAGTGTGTACTTCTCCCAATTAAGAGCACAAAATGCAATTTCTGTCTGCTGCTTCATTCCTCTTCTATCAGCCTAAAGCTGGCCATACACGGGTCGAATTTCGAAAGATCTTTCTTTTGAAAATCAGAAAATGTGTGCATTTTGTGATTCGATGATGCCACCATTGATTTCGAAATTCGACCAACCAAACCTTCAATTTCACCTCATGTTCCTACAGAAAAGAATTTTCTTGTCTGGGAATCTTCTTTTCTTTCCGGGAATCTTCTTTTCTTGCACATGCGCATTTCTTTTTCGATTACATTTCTCGCACGATTCTCCCATCATTGGTTCGAAAATCGTTGTTTTTTTAAAAAAATTTCCAACATGTCAGATTTTTTAAATTCGATGGCCGCACGAAAATCGGCCGTTGCTGCAGCCCACTAATGGTGCGAAATTCATACGAAAATTCTTGGATAAGATTTTCGAAAGAAAGATCTTTCGAAAATCGACCCGTGTATGGCCAGCTTAAGTCACTTCTGACAAGTTTTCCTGACACCAAGAGAAAAATGGTGGCTTTACAAAGACAAAATAATATGCTGTGCTTCAATTCTTGATTTTCTATTTCTTAACCACTTTCAGACCGGACCAATTTGCAGCCAAAGGACCAGGCCCCTTTTTGCGATTCGGCACTGCGTCCCTTTAACTGACAATTGCGTGGTCGAGCGACGTGGCTCCCAAACAAAATTGACATCCTTTTTTTCCCACAAATAGAGCTTTCTTTTGGTGGTATTTGATCGCCCCTGCGTTTTTTATTTTTTGCGCTATAAACAAAAATAGAGCGACAATTTTGAAAAAAACACATTCTTTTTTATTTTTTGCTATATTAAATATTCCCCAAAAATATATAAAAAAAAATTTTTTTTTCCTCAGTTTAGGCCGATGCGTATTCTTCTACATATTTTTGGAAAAAAAAAAAAATCGCAATAAACGATTATTGATTGGTTTGCGCAGAAGTTATAGCGTTTACAAGATAGGGGATAGTTTTATAGCATTTTTATTAATATTTTTTTTTTATTAGTAATGGCGGCGATCAGTGATTTTTATTGTGACTGCGACATTATTGCGGACACATCAGACATTTTTGACACATTTTTGGGACCATTGTAATTTTTACAGAAATCAATGCTATTTAAATGCATTGATTCCTGTATAAATGACACTGGCAGTGAAGGGGTTAACCACTAGGGGGCAGTGTAGGGGTGAAGTCTGCCTAGGGGTGTGTTTCTTACTGTGGGGGGGCGTGGCTGTCAGCTAGTGAATGCTGATCTCTGTTCAAATCACAGGGAGCAGAGATCGGCGTCACTAGTTGCTAGGCAGAACGGGAAGATGCTTTTTATTTCCGTATCTCCCCGTTCAGCCTTCCCGCTTTAGGTCTGGACTTTGACTGGGCCATTCTAACACATGAATACGCTTTGATCTAAACCATACCATTGAAACTCAGGCTGTATGTTTAGGGTCGTTGTCCTGCTGGAAGGTGAACCTCCACCCCAGTCTCAAGTCTTTTGCTGACTCTAATGCCTTGTACACACTGTCAGACATTCCGACCACAAAATCCGTTAGATTTTTTCCAAAGGATTTTGGCCGAAATTTGTCTTGCATACACACGGTCACACAAAGTTGTTGGAAAATCCGATCATTCCGAACGAGGTGACGTACAACACGTACGACGGGACTACGTAGAGGCCAGTAGCCAATAGCTTTCATCTCCAAATTTCTACTGAGCATGCGTGGCACTTTGTGCGACGGAATTCTCTACACACGATCGGAAAAAGTCAGATCGGATTTTGTTGTCGGAAAGTTTTAGATCCTGCTCTCAAATTTTTTTCTGTCAGAAATTCCGACAGAAAAAGTCCGCTAGAACCCACACACGATCGGATTTTCCGACAACATAATCTGATCTGACTTTTTCCATAGGAATATCCGACCGTCTGTATGGGGCATAACAGGTTTTCTTCTAGGATTGCCCAGTATTTGGCTCCATCCATCTTCCCATCAACTCTGACCAGCTTCCCTGTCCCTGCTGAAGAAAAACATCCCCACAACATGATGCTGCCACCACCATGTTTCATGGTGGGGATGGTTCAGGGCCTCTTTCCAGCCATACTTCAAAAATGGTTCAAGAAAGGTTTAAGGATTACAACAATGAGTTTGAGGTGTTAACTTGGCCTCTGAAATATCCCAATCTCTATCCAATTAAGCATATTTGGCATGTGCTAGAAAAAAAAAAACACATCTGGTCCATGGAGGCTGCACCTTGCAACTTATAAGACTTAAAAGATCTGCTATTGACGGCTTGGCGCCAGATACCACAGCATACCTTCAGAGGTCTAGTGGAGTCCATGCTTCCACAGGTCAGGGCTGTTTTGGAAGCAAAAGGGGGAAACAAAGGGGTTGTAAAGGTTCGTTTTTTATTATCTAAATAGGTTCCTTTAAGCTAGTGCATTGTTGGTTCACTTACCTTTTCCTTCGATTTCCCTTCTAAATGTTTTTTTTTCTTTGTCTGAATTCCTCACTTCCTGTTTCTCATCAGTAAACTTCACACCATCATCCGAGCGGTGTTTAGTCAGCCAGAACAGCTTACTGAGGAGGAACAGGAAGTGAGAAATTCAGACAAAGAAAACAAAGAAAAAAAAAAACATTTAGAAGGGAAAATCAAAGGAAAGGGTAAGTGAACCAACAATGCACTAGCTTAACCAGTTCCCGACCGGCGCACAACGATATACGTCGGCAGAATGGCACGGACAGGCAGGAGGGCGTATATATAAGTCCCTCCTTAATGCCGTCCGTGCCATCGGGAGCGCGCGGTCGGGACCCCCGTGAGGCCGGTCGCGGGTCCCACGGAATCGATCGCCACGGGGACACCCGCGATCGTCTCACGGGAAGGCTGAACGGGGAGATGCGGAAATACACAGCATCTCCCCGTTCTGCCTAGCAACTAGTGACGCCGATCTCTGCTCCCTGTGATTGTTGCAGAGATCAGAATTCACTAGCTGACAGCCACACCCCCCACAGTAAGAAACACACCCCTAGGCATACTTAACCCCTACACTGCCCCCTTGTGGTTAACCCCTTCACTGCCAGTGTCATTTATACAGGAATCAATGCATTTAAATAGCATTGATTGCTGTATAAATGACAATGGTACCAAAAATGTGTCAAAAATGTCCGATGTGTCCGCCATAATGTCGCAGTCATAATAAAAATCGCTGATCGCCGCCATTACTAATAAAAAAATTATTAATAAAAAAATGCTATAAAACTATCCCCTATCTTGTAAACGCTATAACTTCTGCGCAAACCAATCAATAATCGCTTATTGCGATTTTTTTACCAAAAATATGTAGAAGAATACGTATCGGCCTAAACTGAGGAAAAAATAATTTTTGTAGATATTTTTGGGGGATATTTATTATAGCAAAAAATAATTAAGAATGCGTTTTTTTTTTCAAAATTGTCGCTCTTTTTTGTTTATAGCGCAAAAAATAAAAAACGCAGGGGCGATCAAATACCACCAAAAGAAAGCTCTATTTGTGGGAAAAAAAGAACGTCAATTTTGTTTGGGAGCCACGTCGCAAGACCGCGCAATTGTTAGTTAAAGCGACGCAGTGCCAAATCGCAAAAAGGGGCCTGGTCCTTTGGCTGCAAATTGGTCAGGTGTGAAAGTGGTTAAAGGAACCTATTTAGAAAATAAAAAAAACGAACCTTTACAACCCCTTTAGGTCATAAAGTTATGGCTGATTGGTGTATATTAACGTGTTAATATAATCTGAGTTTACATAAACTTCAATTCCCTAACTGTATATTCTCATCATGATATGACTTGACATTGTTTTTATTGCATAAAAATATATATATATTTTTTTCTTTCTTGCATTCTTAGTTTGAAATTCTTATTTGGCTTTATAAATACTTGCCAGCATGTTCCTTCCACAGCACAGCTGTCTATAAGTTAGGAATCTTACCATTCCTGCAGCAGAAATCTAATTTTATTGCCAAGGCATTGAATGACATGAGTTTCCTTTCTTGTCTTCAAGTGTGAGATCTCTGAATTGAAAGAACCCTATACAATGGTTAGCAAGTTCTGGAATATTTGATGTTAGGCTGTCACAATCACATATGTGGAAAGCAACATGACGCATTATGAAATTGATTTTTTACTGCTTTTTCAATCCAGCGTATCCTTGAGAAAAGTGCATAAAAACACATAAAAATGAAGTACAAGTTCTATATTAAAATGTCAAGCTGAACTAGAAATCAAAGGTGCTAAAAAAAAAAAAAAAAAAGAGGAATGCTGAAGAAAAGTGTGTGGGAAAATTTGAACATTTAAGACCTGTCAAAGGCTATTAATATGCATGATATGACTTTAATTCATATTCCAACTGCCTGTTGGTATTAATGGCTAATTCTAATGAAATACTAGAATTACTATACGAGTCAAACCAGTATTATAGGATATTCATCTCACCTATGCATTTAATTCCATTTATATATTTCAGACTGCCTCAAGTGGAGATCAAGAACATATTTGCAAATAAATTATTGTAAATATATCCAGGAAATGCTGTATGTCTAGTAATCCTTTCAGTCAGCATTAACTATTTAACAAATCTATACACCGACCAGCTGTTAGATTATGACCACTCACCTAATATTGAACAAGCCCCCCCCCCCTTGTGCTGCCAAAACAGCCCCTTTTGCTGCCAAAAACACCCTGACCTGCAGAGGCATGAACACCACTAGACCTCTGAAGGTATTCTGTGGTATCTGACACCAAGTCATAGGTAACAGATCCTTAAAGTCCTGTAAGTTGTGATGTAGGGAGTTGATAGATCTGCCTTTTTTTCCCCAGCACATCCTGTAGATGTGGATTGGATTAAGATCTGGAGAATCTGGAGGCCAAGTCAACACCCCAAACTCATTGTTCTGAGTCAAGGCTATAACCAGCTTACTTCTTATGCCGCATACACACGAGCGGACTTCTCGTCGGACTGAACTCCGAAGGATTTTTCGACAGAGTTCCGCCGAAACGGACTTGCCTACACACGATCGTTTAGAACGCGATGACGTACGACGGGACTAGAAAAAGGAAGTTCAATAGTCAGTAGCCAATAGCTGCCCCTGCGTCGTTTTTGGTTCGTCGGAACAGCATACAGTCGAGCGGTTTTCTTTATAGGAACTGGTTCCGGCGGAAAGATTTGAAACATGTTCTATTTCTAGGTCCGGCAGAATTTTAGAAAGAAAAAGTCAGATGAAGCCCCCACACGATCGGAATGTCCGATAAAATGATTCCGTCTGACCTTTTCTGCCGAAAAGTCCAGTCGTGTGTACAGGGCATTACTTTACCACTGGACACTGTATTGTCTGCTTGAACACTCCCATATATACTCTTCACTTGGTATTAGACAATTTTGGCACTTTTCTTCCAGTTTGTGGTTCATCCTACTTTCACTCCTTCATTTTATTTGTGTTTTTCTCATGGGAATCACTGGCAGTCACACAATATATATTTGTTGACCACAAGTACATTTATCCTTTTGATCACTTTTTATCAACAATTTCCTTAGAACCTACTTGGACTGCAAGTTATATTACCCTTTATCACATCATGGAGACTGCTCTCCTTGCACAGCCTGTCAGTTTAGGTGGACAGTCGGCTTGTGCAATTCATTTAGTAACAAATCCAAATTTGACCGAAATAACGAATTTCAACTAATATGAAAGAAATTATAGCGGATATAACGAATGAATTCGACATGATTCGGTAATTCATTAAAAATCGAATGAAACAAAAGGTCAACTCAAAGTAAATCTTACAGTCCAATCAACTGATTAATTTTGTGCTGGAGGTTGGATTACTGGCAAAATGCATTCCTGAGAACTGAGTGAGAAGGGTGTTGTATTGTATTTGAGCCGAGGAGAAGAGA
Source organism: Lithobates sylvaticus (assembly GCA_028564925.1). Taxonomy (NCBI): domain Eukaryota; kingdom Metazoa; phylum Chordata; class Amphibia; order Anura; family Ranidae; genus Lithobates; species Lithobates sylvaticus. Next base: position 574,959,867 of record CM053027.1, read on the forward strand.
TATTGTCATTGTATGTGTTAAAAGATTCAATAAACAAACGACTTTCCAAACTACGAATCATTATCACGAATATATATACATACATAAATATCAAATTTCAACGAATACGAACGAAATTATAGCGCATATAACAAATGAATTCGACATGATTCGAGATTCAGAATAACAAATTATCCGAAAACGTATTAACGTAACATAATGGATATAACAGAACTAAATTATGTATTTTACGAATGACAACGAACCAAAACTAAACAAAATTTTCTGTTGTGCACAAGTCTAGTGGACAGCCATGTCTTGGTAGGTTTGCAGTTGTGCCATACTCTTTTTATTGTTGGATGATGGATTGAACAGAGCTCCGTGAGATGTTCAAAGCTTGGGATTTTTTTTTATAACCCAACCCTGCTTTAAACTTTTCCACAACTTTATCGCTGACCTGTCTGGTGTGTTCCTTGGCATTCATGATGCTGTTTGTTCACTAAGGTTCTCTAACAAACCTCTGAGAACTTCACAGTACAGCTGTATTTATACTGAGATTAAATTGCACACAGATGGACTCTATTTACTAATTAGGTGACTCCTGAAGGCAATTGGTTCCACTAGATTTTATTTAGGGATATCAGAGTAAGGCCCCTTTCACACGGTCGGACCGTTCAGATCCGCCTGTCAGTTTTGACGGCGGATCTGAACGGGCGCTCCATGTTAGTCTATGGAGCGTCGGATGTCAGTGGAGACTATCCGCTGACATCCGACCCGGTCCGATCCGCCAAAAGCAGACGTATGGCTCTACGTCCAGATCCGTCGCTGGCGGATCGGATCGGGTGAGATCTGATGAAAACGGACACACTGTCCGTTTTCATCCGATCTCTCCATAGAGACCAGCGGCGCTCGCAAGCCCCTCCCCGCTCAGTGAGCAGAGAGAGGGACTTGTCATCCGCCGGTTCAGCGGAGATCAACGGAGAGATCTCCCGCTGAGCCGGCGGACCGAGCCGGACTCCGTGGAAGCGGAGTCCGCCTCGTGAGAAAGGGGCCTTAAGGGGGCTGAATACAAATGCCACACTTTTCAGATATTTATTTGTAAAAAATTTGAAAAACATTTAGCATTTTCCTTCCACAATTATGGGCCACTTTGTATTGGTCTATCACATAAAATCCCAATAAAATACATTTTTTTTTTGGGTTGTAACATGACAAAATGCATACAACATATTAAATTAGGATGCAACTAGCCTGGTGATACTCTAAGCAGCAGCAAATGTGTATGTGAACTTTTACTATACAAATGTGACACAGAAAAACAAGTTAAAATATGTACAATCAATATAAAAATTAGATAATGTTTACACACAAATGGATTCCTGGAAAATACAGGGCAATCAAAATGTAAGAGTGCTCTGTTTTGCACATCGCATTTGGAATTTACTAAAGTAACTTATCTGAGCATTTTGAGAGCCTCTTGAGAAGCCTCCCTCCCGCTGAAATACTTTACAGTAATGGCAACATGCTCAATGCCAGATCTGATCAGCAGCGGTAATGAGAAAATTTTTTTTTAAATGCTTGCTACTTGACAATGTGCACCGAAGCTCCACAATGCAGAGAGCTATAATGTTAAAACAAAATAGGTATCAATGCAAATGGACACTAACTCATTTATTAACGATTAGTATTGATGGCACGGAGGAGCCGGCTTGGGTTTTATGTGCTTTCATCAGAAATGAGATGGAGCCTATTTAAATGTTTTTAATTGGTGGAAGAGAAATGGATTTGCTTTTATCAAATCAATATTACTTAGACCGAATATCAATTAAACTGACAGGGATTCTCCTGCTGAATGAAACAGAGGGTTTAATTACATCCCATCCCTTGGTACAACTATATTATGTAAAGGGACAGATAGGCAGTACATTAAAAGGGGGATTAGCCAAGAAGGTTGTGTTAGGCTGTACCACAATGTTTCAGCATCTATATATCAGCTGTTGATGTAATCCTTCTATAGAACCGGACATAAATTAAATAAAGCTTTGGGAAGGTCTCATTTAAAAGTACTGGAGACAAGTCTTTATTATTTTTATTGGAAAGAGGCCTGCATATTGCTGGAAAAATAGAACGTATTTTCTTGGCAGTAGTTGCGCAGTTATGCGATATAATAAGCTCCCTTGGTGAATTACTGTACATGACTGAATATAGAGGCTATCACACACCCAACTATATCGTATAAAGGTTATGAAAGATGGTGAGGATTTCCAATGAACTTAGACTGGATATAGAAACTTTAGACAACTCTACTGACAAATTCTTAAAGCGGAGCGCCACCCGTTTTTAAACCATATAAAAAAGAAAAGTACTCACCTTCCTCGATCCGAAACGGCAGTTTTTTTTTTACTTACCTTTAGTTGTTCTTCTTTTTTGCATCCATCGCTTCCTGGTTCTTGGTCCCTCGGATATGGGTGGGGATATTACGGCTATTACGTAATATCCCCTAGCCCGCACTGTCTCCTGGGAGCTTGTGTCATAGCTCCCAGGAGTCAGTGCGGCTGCCTGGCCCGAGATCGCGCGAGACTTCGAACCGAACCTGACGTCATCACGACGCTGGTGACGGCGCTCCTATGAACGTTGTACTGCGCATGCGCAAGATTAGAAAGAGAGGCGTGAATGAAATCCAGGAAAACAATGCCCTGGAGTATTCAAATGCCCACACGCAAGATGGGGATGAACCCAGAAATTGATATAAAGTGTTTTTAAGACATAAAATCCGAACGGCAAAACTGAGACAGACAGGACAGGTGAGCTAATGATTTACAAATCAATTTATTAATCAATCCCCATTGAAAAAAAAAAAAAACGTTAGGGGCAGTGGAGCCCCGCTTTAACTATCCAACAAATATTAAAAGTGCTTACGAAATACAGTGGTGTGAAAAAGTGTTTGCCCCCTTCCTCATTTCCTGTTCCTTTGCATGTTTGTCACATTTAAGTGTTTCGGAACATCAAACCAATTTAAACAATAGTCAAGGACAACACAAGTAAACACAAAATGCAATTTGTAAATGAAGGTGTTTATTATTAAAGGTGAAAAAAAAAATCCAAACCATCATGGCCCTGTGTGAAAAAGTGATTGCCCCCCTTGTTAAAACATACTATAACTGTGGTTGTCCACACCTGAGTTCAATTTCTCTAGCCACACCCAGGCCTGATTATTGCCACACCTGTTCACAATCAAGGCATCACTTAAATAGGAGCTGCTTGACACAGTAAGGTCCACCAGAAGATCCTTAAAAGCTACACATCATGCCGAGACCCAAAGAAATTCAGGAACAATTGAGAAAGAAAGTAATTGAGATCTATCAGCCTGGAAAGGGTTATGAAGCCATTTCCAAAGCTTTGGGAATCCAGCGAACCACAGTGAGAGCCATTATCCACAAATGGCGAAGACATGGAACAGTGGTGAACCTTCCCAGGAGTGGCCGGCCGCCCAAAATTACCCCAAGAGCGCAGCGACGACTCATCCAAGAGGTCACAAAAGACCCCACAACAACGTCCAAGGAACTGCAGGCCTCACTTGCCTCAGTTAAGGTCAGCGTTCATGCCTCCACCATCAGGAAAAGACTGGGCAAAAATGGCCTGCATGACAGAGTTCCAAGGAGAAAACCACTGCTGAGCAAAAAGAACATCAAAGCTCGTCTCAATTTCTCCACAACACATCTTGATGATCCCCAAGACTTTTGGGACAACATTCTGTGGACCGATGAGACAAAAGTGGAACTCTTTGGAAGGTGTGTGTCCAAGTATATCTGGCGTAGAAGGAACACTGCATTTCAGAAAAAGAACATTATACCAACAGTAAAATATGGTGGTGGTAGTGTGATGGTCTGGGGCTGTTTTGCTGCTTCAGGACCTGGAAGACTTGCCGTGATAAAAGGAACTATGAATTCTGCTGTCTACCAAGAGATCCTGAAGGAGAATGTCCGACCATCTGTTCGTGTACTCAAGCTGAAACGAACTTGGGTTCTGCAGCAGGACAATGATTCTAAACACACCAGTAAGTCCACCACCGAATGGCTGAAGAAAAACAAAATGAAGACTTTGGAGTGGCCTAGCCAAAGTCCTGACCTGAATCCTATTGAGATGTTGTGGTATGACCTTAAAAAGGCCGTTCATGCTCGAAAACCCTCTAATGTAACTGAATTAGGACAATTCTGCAAAGATGAGTGGGCCAAAATTCCTCCAGGACGCTGTAAAAGCCTCATTGCACGTTATCGCAAACGCTTGGTTGCAGTTGTTGCTGCTAAGGGTGGCCCAACCAGTTATTAGGTTTAGGGGGCAATCACTTTTTCACACAGGGCCATGATGGTTTGGATTTTTTTTTCACCTTTAATAATAAACACCTTCATTTACAAATTGCATTTTGTGTTTACTTGTGTTGTCCTTGACTATTGTTTAAATTGGTTTGATGTTCCGAAACACTTAAGTGTGACAAACATGCAAAGGAACAGGAAATGAGGAAGGGGGCAAACACTTTTTCACACCACTGTAGGTATAAGTATTTTTTCTTTACAATTGTTTTCAATCTTAAAGGCTTTCCTATATCCACTATAAGTATAATAAGTAAAGTGCATTAGACCTCATTGCATCAGCGTATGCCTTGCTCAAAAATAATTATAAAACGTCTATTAAAAGCTAAAGTGGTTCTAAAGGCTGAATATTTTATTTTACCTTATTGCATTCTCTGCACTAAGGTAAAAAACCTTCTGAGTGCAGTTTTCCCCACCAGCCCCCCCCCCTATACTTACCTGAGCCTGCTATAGCTACAGCTATGTAGATGATAGTAGTGGCTCTCGCCCCCTCCACTTCAAGTGTCTCAGAGCCATTGGCTCCTGTTGCTGTCAATCACAACCAGTGAGGATGGAGCAGGGTGGGGCCGAGCCACACACTGTGTGTCTATGGGCACACAGAGCCGCCTTGGGAGCGAACCCACATGTGTGCCCCTCCATAGCAAACAGAACTTGGAGGGGGGAGGAGCCAAGACTGCAGGGGACCCCAGAGGGGGGGGGATCAGGGCTTCTCTGTGAAAAAACATTGCACAGAGCAGGTAGGTATGAACACCAAAGCTAAGGGCTTATAATTACTTTAATTAATTGGCACACTAAGGCCAAATGTTTGAAGATATCCAACCATCACATTTTAATACAGTAAGTCTTGAAGAGCCTTTTAAAATCCTTTACAGAGCTTTACAGTTTCAAGCTTTGCACATCTACTGCACCTATTGTGTTGAAGTTTTAGTTTTTATTGGATCTTTAATATGTTTTATATTAGTAATGGTAGGCGGTAAGAATAGACTACCCCAGAGTCTATTCAGCTCACCCAAACAGACTCTACCCCTAAATGAAATATTACATCTAAGTAGGCTGATCCTTGAGATAAAAAACATGCACTTGTAAAACATACTGTAGATATACTGATTCAATCAAATTTTTGGTTTGCAAAATGTATACCTCCGAAAAAAAACCCAAAAAAAACAAAGGAGAAATGTATCCAAACTAAGAATCCATTGGGCGTCATGAGAAGGTGATTCAGTCCAGTACTTACTTAAAAACAAAACTACATAGCTCATCATCAGGGCCGTCTTTAATATTGATTGGACCCTGGGCAAACATTTTCTTGCCCCCCCCCCCCCCCCCATAGAATTTCGCTCTCCACCTGCTCTAAGACATACAGTGGTGTGAAAAAGTGTTTGCCCCCTTTCTCATTTCCTGTTCCTTTGCATGTTTGTCACACTTAAGTGTTTCGGAACATCAAACCAATTTAAACAATAGTCAAGGACAACACAAGTAAACACAAAATGCAATTTGTAAATGAAGGTGTTTATTATTAAAAGTGAAAAAAAATCCAAACCATCATGGCCCTGTGTGAAAAAGTGATTGCCCCCCTTGTTAAAACATACTATAACTGTGGTTGTCCACACCTGAGTTCAATTTCTCTAGCCACACCCAGGCCTGATTATTGCCACACCTGTTCACAATCAAGGCATCACTTAAATAGGAGCTGCTTGACACAGTAAGGTCCACCAGAAGATCCTTAAAAGCTACACATCATGCCGAGACCCAAAGAAATTCAGGAACAATTGAGAAAGAAAGTAATTGAGATCTATCAGTCTGGAAAGGGTTATAAAGCCATTTCCAAAGCTTTGGGAATCCAGCGAACCACAGTGAGAGCCATTATCCACAAATGGCGAAGACATGGAACAGTGGTGAACCTTCCCAGGAGTGGCCGGCCGCCCAAAATTACCCCAAGAGCGCAGCGACGACTCATCCAAGAGGTCACAAAAGACCCCACAACAACGTCCAAGGAACTGCAGGCCTCACTTGCCTCAGTTAAGGTCAGCGTTCATGCCTCCACCATCAGGAAAAGACTGGGCAAAAATGGCCTGCATGGCAGAGTTCCAAGGAGAAAACCACTGCTGAGCAAAAAGAACATCAAAGCTCGTCTCAATTTCTCCACAACACATCTTGATGATCCCCAAGACTTTTGGGACAACATTCTGTGGACCGATGAGACAAAAGTGGAACTCTTTGGAAGGTGTGTGTCCAAGTATATCTGGCATAGAAGGAACACTGCATTTCAGAAAAAGAACATTATACCAACAGTAAAATATGGTGGTGGTAGTGTGATGGTCTGGGGCTGTTTTGCTGCTTCAGGACCTGGAAGACTTGCCGTGATAAAAGGAACTATGAATTCTGCTGTCTACCAAGAGATCCTGAAGGAGAATGTCCGACCATCTGTTCGTGTACTCAAGCTGAAACGAACTTGGGTTCTGCAGCAGGACAATGATCCTAAACACACCAGCAAGTCCACCACCGAATGGCTGAAGAAAAACAAAATGAAGACTTTGGAGTGGCCTAGCCAAAGTCCTGACCTGAATCCTATTGAGATGTTGTGGTATGACCTTAAAAAGGCCGTTCATGCTCGAAAACCCTCTAATGTAACTGAATTAGGACAATTCTGCAAAGATGAGTGGGCCAAAATTCCTCCAGGACGCTGTAAAAGCCTCATTGCACGTTATCGCAAACGCTTGGTTGCAGTTGTTGCTGCTAAGGGTGGCCCAACCAGTTATTAGGTTTAGGGGGCAATCACTTTTTCACACAGGGCCATGATGGTTTGGATTTTTTTCACCTTTAATAATAAACACCTTCATTTACAAATTGCATTTTGTGTTTACTTGTGTTGTCCTTGACTATTGTTTAAATTGGTTTGATGTTCCGAAACACTTAAGTGTGACAAACATGCAAAGGAACAGGAAATGAGGAAGGGGGCAAACACTTTTTCACACCACTGTATAATACATAGCAGCTAGACTTAAAATCAGTTTACTGTATCAGATATCAGGCAGTGATTGCGATTAGTTGCCAGAGGTTACAGTGTATCATTATCGCTTACTGACTGGTTGCTAGAGGTTACAGCACCTGATTTCTGCTTGTTGATTGGTTGCTAGAGATTACTGTACAACTGTACTGTAATACAGCTCACTGATTGGTTGCTAGAGGTTATAGCACATCTTCTCCTCACTGCAGGGGGCAAGAAATACATATGAATGCTGCCTTTATTTACATATCTATGCACCCGGATGCATCTATTTACATATGAATGTCGGTTATTTACATGTAAACACAGGGTCTGCAGGTGAGTCATCTGTACAAAACAATAGGGCAGAGCTGGGCAGCATTAGTAGCAGCACTTCACACTGAGATATCAGGACACAGCATGTGACTAAAACTTCAAGGGAATTTAAACTGGGATAGTTGGCAAGTATGAGGCAGCTGCTTTGGGCTCCACAACAATGACAGGGCCCAGGGCAGCTGCCCCCTTTTCCCTGCCTTAAATACGGCCCTGCTCATCATCCTACAATGCTTTCAGGTTGACAGTAGTGGGGGTAATGCAGAACAGAACTGAACAGAACCGGAAAAGGGGTTGAATACTCAAGAGCTTCAGTTGCCAAAGCTCTTGAAGGCGGTACAATCTGAAGTACGCTCCCTTAAGTGTGGTAAACATTTTCAACAAGCCATTGAGGTGCAATAACTCATGCACGCTAATATGTGTTAAGTCGCTTCGTAAAGGATTTAAAAAAAAAAAAGAATAAACCCGTCATACCACTGCTCTGTGCAGTGGTTTTGCACAAGGCAACCCCCCGATCCTCCTCTTCTGGGGTCCCCTGACAGTGCTCCTGGCTCCTCCCCCCTCCAAGTGCCCCCATAGCAAGCCGCTTGATCAAGTGCCCAAAACTAAAAAGATCTTATTATACAATATGTACTAAACAGCATACCTACCTATTTGCCTAAAGTTACACTTTATTAAGACAAGATTATTTTCACTGCTTCAAATAACAAAGATATAATGCAATATTGCCCAGGTATCATTGACATGTGATGGATTATTTTTGTTTAAGTGTTAGTCACTTTATTTTGTTTCTTTTATCCTCCCTGTCATTCCTTTGCTGAGCCCCTGTTTTACTTATGTGATCACTTAGGTATTAGTATTTTTTAGGCTTCTAGCATAACCCATTGGGACATTATGACAAAGTTCTTCACCTGCTTGTTATAAAAACAACCACCAAATATTTGTTTTCACTGAAGTGGAGCTGAATTTTATTTTGACAGGTCTAATTACATTGTATTGTTGACAAAGTATAACGGCACATACAGGGGGTCCCAGAGTTGCGAACGGGTTAGGGACTGCCTGTTTGTTCCTAAGTCTGATTTGTTCGTAATTCGGACGCACATGCGCAGAACAGCATTTTCTGCTGTTTTCCAAAGTTTTCCGCTGTGTTCCGACATCATTTTCCGATGTTTTCTGATGTGCCCGCCACCTGCCGTTCATAAGTAGGAGTTGTTCGCAAGTCGAAGGTTCGTAACTCGAGGACCCCCTGTCCATATTCCTTGAATACCTTGCAAAGTTTTCAGCAGACCTGCAAGGATCCACATTATAGATCTTTTACAGGTTATGATTTGCAAAAAGAAAGATTCAGCTCCATGATTCAAAAACTTTTACTTAATAAAAAAGTACAATCAAGGACTCCCTTTAATGGATTTAATGTGTTTTAAATTAATTAACAAAGATGAATGACTTAATCAGTGAAAAGATCATCAGAAACAGAGTAAATAAAGGAGTAAATAACGTATTATAGACACAGCAGAGAAATAAAAGGTTTAATGTTGTCCTTAGAATTTTTTTTTTTTGCTGAATGTTAAATTAACCATTCAGCATACACGTTCCAGGCTTTCTGATGTAGTTATTTCCTATTCCAACCTGTTGAATTTAATGGCCCATCTCATTGCTTGACATTTCAACAATGTGCAGAAGTTACTGTAGTAAGAACCAGCACTTCCAATTACGCTTGGCCCCTGTACTGCTGGTGCACCTTAGCTGCTAGAGATTGCTGACCCGTAAGCATGCATCAAAGTGTAATAAGCCCCACCTCTTTCCATTGTACCCAGCCTCTGTATTGCTGATACACTATAGCGGGTAGTAGAGAGATTAGGAAGAAAAGTTCCATCCTGTGTCTACCGTAAAGGAGTTGAACGTAATTCTCCCAAATTGGACAAAGTTGGAAAATTAAAACAATTTTTAAGTTTTTCACTGATCCTTACTTTATCCAAACTGGCAGCACAGTGGCTAAGTGGTTAGCACTTCAACCTGGCAGCACTAGGGTCATTGGTTCAAATTCCATCCATTCCACTGCCTGGAATGTGCATGCTCTACCTGCGCCTGTATGGGCTTCCTCCCACACTCCAAAGACATGCTGGTAGGTTAATTGGCTTCTATCTAAATTGACCTTAGTATGTGCAGGTATAAATGTGAGTTAGGGACCTTCCATTGTAAGCTCCTTGAGGGCAGGGACTGATGTGACTGTAGTATATATGTGTACGGTGCTTCATAAATTGACAGCACTATATAAGTACCTGAAATAAATAAACCAATTTTATGAAATAAATAAGCCAATTTTTTTCCTTCTATAGTTCCCTCTGTTAGATAAAATTAAGCTCCCCAGTGTATGTGATTTATAAAAATATGCTGCCTAATACCTTATTTCAGGTGTGGCTCGGCACTCACGTGACTGCCCACTGGTCTACTCTTTCGATCTGATAGCTGCAGGGGGAGGTTCTGGGTATCCCCCACTGACATCGGGTGGGATGAGGAGAGGAGAGGAGGAGACCAGCAGCCAGTCACATGAGCACTGAGTGGCACTTGGAAATAAGGTATTAGGCAGCATATTTTTATAAGTCACATACACTGGGGAGTTTTATGTTATCTAACAGAGGGAACTAAAGAACAAAAACACTATTATTTTTACAGCAGGAGGGGGAATCTAGGAGTGGACGGAGCTGACAGGCAGGGAGGGGAGGGGAGAGAGAGGAAAGAGGAGGACAGAGGAGAGCTGCAGATGACGGAGGCATGTAAAAAGACCACAGTGTCAGGGCTCAGCAGCCATGATAAACTGTGGTCAGCTTACAGGGGGGAGGGCAGAACCAGGAATGTCAGCCATGTATTTCAGGTGATACAGAGGGCCAAATTACACAGCACAGGCACTGTGCTGTATAACATACTTTACAGGAACAGGATGCCATTTTTTTTTATAGGGTAACAAAACACTTTAACTCTCACTGCCATTTATCACACCATCTCTAGTATGTAGCAATTTTCAGTCAACATCATCCACTTTCTATCCACTGGGAATTGAAAGTATGCAAGTAATCACCAGAAGCTAAGCAATCCACCACCCTTGAGTTCGATCAACCACCAAAACATAGTCAATTGTGATGTTGAAACCTGGCAATAAATTGATAGCTTCCATACAGTTTTTTTTTTTAAATAATAAACTGAAATAAAATTAAAATTGGAAAAGAGATCAGCATTTTCTTTCGCATTTGATGGGGACAATTTGGATCTCAACTCTTTGTGGTCGTTGTTTTCCAAACAAAAAAAAATGAAGACAAAATTTCAATCTCTCTATTACACTGTCATGTGTATGGCCAACCTAACGCAAACTTGCAGTAAGAAAATATGACTTATTATATCTGTTTCCTCCCATTTCATAAATAAGAGCTAAAAAGTTACAAAAAAAAACCTGTAAAAGTTATTAAATATATTTTCCTTATGTCCAACTTTTGCCCATGGCACTTAGGCATAGGTCACAATCCTTCTGGCAAGATCCCAGGGAATGATGAGTATCCCAAATCCCTTGAAAAGACATTCCTGCACAATGCTGGAACATCTTCTGAGATGAGGTACTCAGAATTGTCCCGGATCTCGATGGAAGGATCATGGTGTCAGTTTTTCCAGTAAGGAACTTAGGAATAAAGTAAATGCTGTATTTGTATGGGCAAAGCACCAAGAGGTTCTCAGACAAACAAAATCCCATCATCACTTTCCTTAACAGTGACTTTAAAGGTATTTACTGGTAATCAATATACCATTTACTGCAATGTCTAACTCCAGCCAAACCCTCTTTTTAACATTTCTTTAACCACCTGAGATCCGTGCTATAGCCAAATGACGGCTACAGCGCGGATCTGATGTGCTGGGACGACGTCTATTGACGTTGTCCCGGCAACGAGCTGCCTGCGCGCCCCCTGAAGGGCGCGCGCGGCGCGCTCTGTGATCCGCGAGTCTGTGAGACTCGCTGGATCACAGATCCGAGTAAGGGGTCGATCCTGACCCCTTACCACATGATCAGCTGTCAGCCAATGACAGCTGATCATGTGATGATAACAGAGCCGGTAATCGGCTTTTTTTCCTGCTTGCGGTGACAGCGCGAGGAGAAAAAAAAAAAGCCGATCACCGGCAGCAGTGAGAGGGACATCAGTCCCTCTCACTGCAATATGCCCAGGGTCCATGGTGCCCACCTTTGCTAATAAAAGTGCCCCCAGTGCCATCTGTCAGTGCCCACAGTGCCATCTGTCAGTGCCCACAGTGCCATATGTCAGTGCCCACAGTGCCAGTGCTGCACATCAGTGTCACCTACCAGTGCTCATCAGTGTCCCCTACCAGTGCTCATCAGTGTCCCCTACCAGTGCCCAGTGCCACCTATCAGTGCCCATCAGTGCCTCCTATCAGTGCCCATCAGTGCCATCTATCAGTGTCATCTATCAGTGCCATCCATCAGTGCCCATCCGTGCCACCCATCCGTGCCACCCATCTGTGCCACCCATCTGTGCCATGCATCCGTGCCACCCAGTGCCATCTTTGCTGTGCCCATCAGTACCGACTTATCTGTCCCCACCAGTGCAGCCTATCAGTGCCCACCAGTGCCGCCTATCAGTGCCCACCAGTGCCGCCTCATCAGCGCATATCAATGAAGCAGAAAAATTACCTGTTTGCAAAATTTTATAACAAACTATTAAACATGATTTTATTTTTTTTTTAATTTTCCATCTTTTTTTATTTGTTTAGCAAAAAATAAAAACCCCAGCTGTGATTAAATACCACCAAAAGAAAGCTCTATTTGTGGGGAAAAAATTGTAAAAATTTCATTCGGTACAGTGTTGTATGACCGCGCAATTGTCATTCCAAGTGCGTCAGCGCCGAAAGCTGAAAATTGGTCTGGTCACGAGGGGGGTTTAAGTGTGAAGGAATCAGGTGGTTAAGAAACAATTATTACCATAAGAGGTTTAAAACTAAGCTCAGACCCACTCATTACAATACATCTTTTGGCTTTCTAATTTACACCTAGTTTTAAATTTACATGTGTCTTGTATATTGTTACAGTATTTTTTTTTTTTTTAAACCTAATTCTAATTCCCTTGTTCTAATTGTAATTCATACACTGCCTTCATTCCGATGCAAAGAAACTTTAAAATGTGCTAAATTAATTAACACTGAAGTAACAAATGGGTTATGAAGTCAGACACAAAAGTGCTGACGCATTGTTCTAAAACATAATGAAATAAAGTTTTGTTCTTAAAAGCTGACCATTTCCTGCACAGAAATTATATTGTATACTCAAGACTTTGTATATCCACTGCACTCTGGGAAGCCACCGTTTTACACAAAGAGGAATTTCAGAAAATTATAGGTGTCTGGGAGAAACATTGGTTCTTAGATAAGGACAATACAAAACTGTCAATCACTGTGCACTTTCTTTAAAGGGAGATTATTGGAAAAATACAAGGCATTCTTTTATTAAAGATGGCTTGTCGATATTTACTGGCATATAGAGGTACCAGGATGTTTGACATACGGTAAGTATTTGTTAAGTATTTGTTAACATTGTTTAAAATTAAGTTGTGACATTGTAGGCATATTAGGAGGACCATTAACTCTCAAATGAATGCTGCAGTGAATGACAAAGGGAAACAGGCACAAGTTTCAGTTTACCTTTGAAGTCTTACATTATAGGGAATATGTAGAGCTTCTTTATGTTCTTTAGTTTATTTACTGTTGTTGAGAATAAAAACATACAAAAGCAAAGTAAAACATATTTTTTCTTTTTACTTAGGCAACTATGAAATACAGCAAATGTATATTTCTTACAGTCAGAGGGGCCCTTTTTCACATCAAGCTGTCACTTTATAGCTGCCATGTTAAAAAGCATGCTGGGTTGGGTACAACTTACTGTATGCACACAGCTGATTAAGTCACAGGAGTAACATATGCCCCTCCCTGCCTGTCTGAAAAGAAACTAGTTATACTTTGCCATTTTTTTTAGCAAACCCATAGTTGTCTGTGACACCATGGTTCTGGGTGCACCCTATATTAAATGTTTATTTGTGAAAAAAATACTTTATTATACCTTTGCATGTGACGACACTGAAGAAATGACACTTTGCTACAAAGTAAAGCAGTGAGTGTACAGCTTGTATAACAGTGTAAATTGCTGTCCCCTCAAAATTACTCAACACACAGCAATTAATGTCAGAACTCCTGGCAACAAAAGTGAGTACACCCCTAAGTGAAAATGTCCAAATTAGGCCCAAAGTGTTAATATTTTGTGTGGCCAACATTATTTTCCAGCACTGCCTTAACCCCCTTGGGCATGGAATTCACCAGAGCTTCACAAGTTGCCACTGGAGTCCTCTTCCACTCCTCCATGACAACATCACCGAGCTGGTGGATGTTAGAGACCTTGCGCTCCTCCACCTTCCGTTTGAGGATGCCCCACAGATGCTCAATAGGGTTTAGGTCTGGAGACATGCTTGGCCAGCCCATCACCTTTACCCTCAACTTCTTTAGCAAGGCAGTGGTGGTCTTGGAGGTGTGTTGAGGGTCGTTATCATGTTGGAATACTGCCCTGCGGCCCAGTCTCTGAAGGGAGGGGCTCATGCTCTGCTTCAGTATGTCACAGTACATGTTGGCATTCATGGTTCCCTCAATGAACTGTAGCTCCTCATGTAGCACTCATGCAGCCCCAGACCATGCCACTCCCACCACCATGCTAGACTGTAGGCAAGACACACTTATCTTTGTACTCCTCACCTGGTTTTGCACCACACATGCTTGACATCATCTGAACCAAATAAGTTTATCTTGGTCTCATCAGACCACAGGACATGGTTCCAGTAATCCATGTCCTTAGTCTGCTTGTCTTCAACAAACTGTTTGCGGGCTTTCTTGTGCATCATATTTAGAAGAGGCTTCCTTATGGGATGACAGCCATGCAGACCAATTTGATGCAGTGTGCGGTGTATCGTCTGACCACTGACAGGCTGACCCCCCACCCCTTCAACCTCTGCAGCAATGCTGGCAGCACTCATACGACTATTTCCCAAAGAAAACCTCTGGATATGTTGCTGAGCATGTGCACTCAACTTCTTTGGTCGACCATGGCGAGGCCTATTCTGAGTGGAACCTGTCCTGTTAAACCGCTGTATGGTCTTGGCCACCGTGCTGCAGCTCAGTTTTAGGGTCTTGGCAAACTTCTTATAGCCTAGGTCATCTTTATGTAGTGCAACAATTGTTTTTTTCAGATCCTCAGGGATGGTTTTACACAGAGCAGCCCTGATCTTTGTTTTCTTGGGTCCCCTGCTGGTGCACTTGGCCAAGTGCCCCCACAACAAGCAGCCTGCTATGGGGGCACTTGTGCATGCCGGTTCTGTGTGTCCATAATACATGAAGACTGTGGCTCAGCCCCATCCCCTACTTCCTCCTCACTGGCTGTGATTGACAGCAGCAGGAGCCAATGGCAAAGCCAATGAGGAGAGAGAGAGCCAAGAGAGCCTGGATAGAGATCAGGCTTAGGTAAGCATTTACAGGGAGCTGGGGGGGAAGCTGCTTCCAGGAGATTTTTTACCTTAATTCATAGAATGCATTAGGGTAAAAAAAAACTCTGCCTTTAGAAGCACTTTAAAGCTTATGATCTAAATAACCTAGATAGGGAGAGAAAGGAGAAAAAAAAGAGGGGAGGGTTTTCACAATTACTTGATTTATTTCAGCTGAAGTTGTGCGCTAAAAGTGACCATGTCAAGTCACTGGTCTTTCCTGTAGTGATGTATGAGTTTGGAAGATGGAACCATGGTGCGCATCAGGGCATACAGGCATCTTAAACGGCCAGAAGACTTGAGTGCTAAAGCTTTTACTGGACACTGCAGTGCTAAATTGGAGAGGAGGAAACATGGAGCATTAGAGAGGGTAATAAACTATGTTTTATATTGCTGGGAGCTTCCATTAGCATTATATTACAAACCTCAAAGGGTTGATTTGATAGTTTAGTAATTTATGGTAGTCCAGGGCTTTGCCATACAGGGAAATGACAGTGTCTTTGTAAAGGGGCCTCCCACCCTGCCTCTGTTATACTCACCTTACCAGCACTCCCTCACATCCCCTGACTCCACCACAGCACTAAAAACAAGGTGTTGGTTGGTGTTAAACTCTAAGGGAAGCAGTGACGTCATCCTCCTGTGACATGCTTGGATCTAGAGATTGGGAAGAGGTCTCATGTCCCCCCATGCCTGGAAGCATTGTGTGTTCTTGTAGGCAATGATGTAGGCTGGGGCACAGAGAGAGCACAGGTAAGGTGAGTATAACTGGTGCAGGGGATACCTAACAAAGGCACTATCATCATGTACAAGCCAGTGCTAAAAAACACAATGTGCCATGGAGGGGAACAGCTATTCAACATCCCTAAAGTGTGGTATACCTGCAATGGCTGCAGAGGCAGCTGTAAAGATAAATATAGGGAAGTAGAGGTAAAAGTAGATGCTATATTTTACAGACTACAATTAGTTTAGAAGTGACCTAGTAGTGTTAGGGTCACTTTAAGTCTGTATTTGTATGAGATGGTATTCCAACATAGATTGCCTCAGGCACCTCCTGAAAAGAAACACATATTTTGAATCCCAATGATTTACTCTACTAATTTTGTCTAGTCCTGGTTACCCCTCAATTCATCAGAGATGCAGGGTTTTCTTCAAGAGGTAATTCAGTGCAGATTTTGATGGAGTGTCCATCTCCAACCATCTCAGGTACAAGAGTGAAAGTGCTAACAGTCTGTCAATTTGATGTCCAGAAGACAGAGAAAGAATGTTAATAAAGAATAGACTGAAACAAGCAACAGTTGTGAAGTCTACACCGAACACTATATCGACACTATATTTCCCACTGATGGTAAGGATGAATATTTAAGCCTTGCATCCAGTTTGAGCTGAGTAAAGTCTCTGAGGCGAAGGTCCCAAGACTCTCAGCTTCTAAATCAATTCCACCAGCTAGCTGATCTACACCAGAGAGCTCAAAGAGGAAAACCTTAGAAGAGATCTGATGAATTCCAGAACGAGGTTACAGAGAAGTGCAATATAACAGTTTTATTTTGAACATTGTTAAAAAGGAGGGAATTCTACATTGAGCTACAACTTTAAAGCAGCTCTTTGTAGTTCTATAAATATAAGACTAGTGTTATGTGCAGCATAGCCTGTTCTCATTTTTAAGAGGTTCTGCAGAGAATAAACTATTTCCATTTACTAATGCTAGGGGCTTTTTGGTGATTTACAAATCTTAAGCTGGCCATAGATAGATCAAATCTCGGCTGGTTTAGAAGGACCGGCCGAGATTTGATCCATCTAAGGGCAGGCTGGTTGTACCCATGTCAATCTATCAATTGGACTTGGAGAGCACAATAGCTCTGCGGGAGAGATTCCCCCATTAATACAGTCAGTGTTGACCCGTGGTTGCAGGAAAGTAAGTCACATAATGTATGGCCTACTTTAGCTTATTCACTTGCATAATAGAATTGAGTGTTCTTATGCTGGTCACACAGATTGCTTGGGTAGGTTTTTATACCGTACAATCAGATTGTAATTGCCATACAACTAAATGCTTATTAACTGCACCTTCCCTATCAACCAGACTCTCTAAAGTGTTAGTAAACCCCCTATCATTTTCAGCCAAGGAAGTTGCCATATTTGCCTCTGTTTAATCTACAACTGCCATGATTCTGCACATTTGATCAGTTATGACACCAGCCATGGTTTGGATGGTTTGACAGTTTGGTTGAGAGAACAACCAATGGGAGTGTTACATTGCCAGAAATTAAACAGTGTGCTTTAAGCTGGCCATACATTAATAATTTTTTTCATGCAACCAGTGGGTTAAACGAAAATAAAAAATGATCTGATTCCCCCATCCAACGAGGTGGTTTCTGATGATGGGAAGCCTTTACTGAATACACTGTTCACTGAGAATACACTGATCATTCGTAAAAACACCAACAGGCTAGTTGTACAGAAGTTGCTCAATAGATCGACTTCTGCACAACCAAACTGTCCATACATTGATCAAAATTCAGCCGGTCACTCGCCGAATCTTGGTCCATGTATGGACGTCCTTAGCATGACTGATCAATGACAAGATCTTTCTCCTCAAACAGTCCTCAATCTGGTCACGTGGAAAGATTTTACTCTTTCCTGAGAATGACTTTAAACCAATTCTACTCAAAACTGAAATTTTAGTAATTGGTACATGCTGGGGACCATGTAATGGCTTCTTATATTTGTTCCAGTGGTAGGATCTCTGTTACTGAGTGTACTAGGTCCATCTCTGGTGCCTATTGGACTGCACAGGCATATACTGGCACTGTGCACAACTACTGTAACGGGCAGAGGGAGGTTACTAAAACAATGTCTGTATGACCATAATATCTATTTCTGTAATTTCAACTGGGCTTAAACTAACTTTACTTTATGAAGGCTGCAGCTGAAGTGAGAACATGTCAAAGTAAGTGGAAACACATCTATTTCCATACTGGGTGAACAAAGAACAAGGGATTATTGAATGCTGATCTTGTAACTGGAGTAGAAAAGGTATAAAATACCAGTGATTTACTGAACCCACCACACATCAATTATAACCTAAGATTGGCCTGAACTTAAAAAATCAAGCAATGCTATGTTATAGAAAACATTTAGAAAAGTTGATCCTAATAAAGTGCAATTTGTGATATGTGAGTGTGCCTACAGCCCCATATCTGTATACATGCAGTATGAGATCTAAGGCATGGCTGCCCTGAATGCTGGTCTCATGAGGGTTTTGGAGGAGATTTGGAGATGTCACTACTGTGCTGCACACAGTTCTTCTTGTCTGGAGGCTCTTATGTGAGTATGCAAAACCCTACCTCTAACGAGATGGGCACCTCCACACAGAGACACAGTTCAGAGCAAGGCATGCAAGTCACTAATGGAAAAAGAACAGCTGTAGTGAGACCACAGCCGATGCTGGCTAGCTGACTATCTATCCCTTTGTCCTTTTCCTCCTTTGGGCAAAGCTCTCAAGAACAGTTCTTTATATATCTTGTTTGGGGGGTTTGGCCCTTTAAGTAATCTATTGGTAACATAATGGGATGCATTGCCCTATTAATAAAGTTATGAACATTGGTTTACAGGAAAACCATTCATACGGTATGCTTAATATGTGCTATACTTTTATCACTTGTCAGTTTAATTTTATATTATTTTTATTTAATTTATTTAAAGCTTCATGTGCTGCCAGAGCTCATTTAATTTAGTTATAGCAAATAGTTTCAGCTTTCCTGGCTATTCATTCATATTGCGTCTGTTGTCTCAGTTGGAGTACGTGGAACTGGACTTTAAAGGTCATTCACTGCAACGTATCCCATGTGCAGAGCACATTTCCAGTGAGAGCCTGTGATTTTCTGGACAGGCTGCATGAGACCATTCCATGGCTGAGCACTTATACGCAATGTGTACCGTGTACAGTTCATTTACTGAATTCACCCCAGGCAGCTCAGCTGCAATATAGGATAATTCACTCAGATACTCGAAATGTCATCCTGAATAGGTCTCCTCATAGTCTGCTCCACCAAACCTCTTACATTTTCATTTAGCCATGCTCTTACTTGCTATTAATAAATGCTCAGACTCCGATGCCAAGTTCAGCTCAGTGATTTAGCTAAATGGTAATATGTCTGAACATAGTATTGACAAATATACAGAACACTGATGGGCATACAGGATATGGCAAAAGGAATACATGCAGAATTTCTGGCACCTTACCCTCAAAAGTACTGCCAAGTTAGTGTCTATATGTGCCAGGAGAGTGTACAGTGTTCTTGAATTTTCTGCCACAGACATATTACACGCTGGCACATGTACACATTTAAGCCCCGTACAAAAGGGCAAAATGTCTGGAGACATTTGCCTATACAAAAAATACCAGCCAACATTCTGGCCGTGTGTATGTCGGTCTATCCTGCAGCTGACCAAGCTGATCAGCGTCCTCAGCCAATGGCAGAAAGCGCTGATCGGAGTCATCGCTACCATCAATTTCAAAATTTTCTTATTTTTTTCTTAAAATTGTACATTTTCTCAGTTTAAACAATTGATATGTTTTCTAATTTATATTGTGAATAAAATATGGATTTATGAGATTTGAAAATCATGGTGTCACAACTTTTTTGGAATTGGGGCTGTACATATGCTTTAACAATTGCTATTGTTATACAGATGTTATATACTGTAGATTATTTTTAATCCTTCTATGCTCTAGCACTAGATAACGTTACAAACAAAACTTAAGGTGGTATTAAAGCTTTGTTTTTAATTTTTTTAAATAACAAACATGTTATACTTACCTGCTCTGTGCAGTGGTTTTGCACAGAGCATCTCCAATCCTCTTCTTTTCGGGTCTCCCGCCGGCGCTCCTGGCTCCTCCCCCTTGAGCAGTGCCCCCAGAGTAAGTCGCTTGTTCTGGAGGCACCACTGCATCCTCCTTCCCGAGCCACTGCACCATGTGTTCATAAGACACATAGAGCCGTGGCTCATCCCCCCTTCTCCTCATTGGCTCACTGGCTCCCATTGCTGTCTCAGCCAATGAGGAGAGAGAGTCCTGGGACAGCCAAGGCTATTGTGAACAATGCTGGACCAGAGGGAGCTCAGGTAAGGATTGGGGGGGGGGGGGGGCTGCACACAGAAGGCTTGTTACCTTCATGCATAGAATGCATGAAGGTAAAAAAAAATCTTCAGCCTTTAGAACCACTTATAATTAACCTGTAGCTGACCGCCAACTGTCAAATGACGGCGGAGCGGTCCAGCTGTTGTGGCGGGCCTACGTCATATGACGGCACTAGCTTTTTGGCCACTAGGGGGCGCGCGTGTCGCCGAGGACCTGATGCGCGTGCCCGGCGGCCGCGATGTCCGCCAGGCACCCGCGATTGCCCGGTAACTGAGCAGGACGTGGATCTGTGTGTGTAAACACACAGATCCACGTCCTGTCAGAGGAGAGGAGACCGATGGTGTGTCCCTTGTACATAGGGACACCGATCGGTCCCCTCCCCCAGTCAGTCCCCTCCCCCCACAGTTAGAATCACTTACATAGGGAACATATTAACCCCTGCAGTGCCCCCTAGTGTTAACCCCTTCCCTGCCAGTCACATTTATACAGTAATCAATGCATTTTTATAGCACGGATCGCTGTATAAATGTGAATGGTCCCAAAAATGTGTCAAAAGTGTCTGATATGTCCGCCACAATGTCGCAGTCACGATAAAAATCGCAAATCGCCGCCATTACTAGTAAAAAAAAAAATAATAATAAAAATGCTATAAATCTATTCCCTATTTTGTAGACGCTATAACTTTTGCGCAAACCAATCAATAGACGCTCATTGCGATTTTTTTTTACCAAAAATATGTAGAAGAATACGTATCGGTCTAAACTGAGGAAAAAATTTGTTTAAAAAAGAAAAAATAGGATATTTATTATAATAAAAAGTAAAAAATATTGCGTTTTTTCAAACTTGTCCCTCTTAATTTGTTTATAGCGCAAGAAATAAAAACCGCAGAGGTGATCAAATACCACCAAAATAAAGCTCTATTTGTGGGGAAAAAATTATAAAAATGTTATTTGGGTACATCCTTGCATGGCTTGGTCAGGAAGGGGGTGTTCGTACCTGGTAGGCAAGTGGTTAACCACAATAATTGTGGTTGTGAGTCAGGGCCATCTTGCAAAGTGTCCATGCATTATTGCTTCATGATGAACATACATATTTACAACAATATATGTATTATTTTTAGATATGTGGATCCTTAAAACACAATTAAACTTCACCATTGAACAACACTGAAAACCTGTTTTGAAAATACAAAGCGCTTTAAGATGTCAGGGACATTTTGAGCAGCTAATATTTAGATTGAGACCTTGGTTTTCAATGTGTTTGTGCAGAAGTTTTTACTCGGCGAGGTCCTGTGTAACAATAGCCTCAGCTACACAGAATGTCAGCTGGTAATGGGAGTCCTGCCAACTCAGTCTAGGGAGACAATTCCATCTGTTGTTTAAGAGATGAAATGGACAAACATGCCTGTGAGGGAATTAAAGGGATGCTGAATTTACAAATAACAATATTTGACTCCTGTCAAACGATTGCACAGCCATTTTAAAATGATAGAGGTAGGATATCACTTGTTACATAAAAAAGACTCTGTCAGTTTAACTAAAAAAAGAGACGTTGGCAGGTATAAAATGCAGGAACCTAGAGGTGCCTGCTCATATCTGCAATAGCTTTCATTCCCCACACTCCCACTAAATGATAGGCTGCTTTGATTGGCCTACCGTATTTTCTGGCGTATAAGATGATGGGTATAAAGCGGGGGTCATCTTATACGCCAGCCGCCTGCTGGATGTCTGTCCGCCGGATGCTCGCTGAATGTGCGGTAATAGTGTATACATACAGTACACACTGCTGATCCAATCCTGGCGAGCAATGTATTCTATTAATGAATACAGAGCCTGCTTGATTACCAACCTCTGCCAATCCAAGCAGGCTACATACAGTAGCCTGCTCGGCTTGGCTTTGAGAGTCAGAGAAGCGCGGGGTGATGATGTTACAGCCTCTACCAATCCGAGCAGGCTTTGTATTCATTAATAGAATACATCGCTCGCCGTGATTGGCTCAGCGGTGTATACTGTATTCTGCAGTGTACCTGGTGCTACGGTACATACAGTAATACTGCACATCCAGCTCCAGATCTCCCCTTCATATAGTTATGATTTCTGGTGCTTTGGAAGAGAGGATTCACTGGCCATTGTTGCTGTCTACTAATTGTGGGATCTCTGGGACTTGTAGTTCAACAGTTTCCTTTTTGAGTTCATAACAGTGATAATACAGTGTTAATACCTGACAGATTACAATACCTGACAGATTACAGATTAGTGTGAAATGGCCGATAGACAAGACCCCATCATGGCTCCAGCAAGAAGAAGGAAACACAAAGCCAGTTTCAAGCTCAAAGTTGTAAACTTTGCCAAGGAACATAATAACGCTACTGCAAGACATTATGGAGTAAGAGTAAAGATGGTCCGAGACTGGAAAGCAAAGGAAGATGCATTAAAGAGTATGCCAAGGGGTAAGTGTGCATTACCGCCGACGCCGCCCCCACCCCAGTGTGAAAGGGCCCTAACACTGGTCTGGAATTGAAGGTACTTATAAAGCGCCATCAATTTACACAGCACTTTGCATATACACTATATTACCAACAGTATTGGGATGCCTGACTTTACACCCACATGAACTTTAATGGCATCCCAGTATTAGTCCGTAGAATTCAATATATATATTTGTTTATTCTTTATTTTATTTTAAACAGCTTTTCATACAAACAAACATAGAAAAAACAAGTGTGTGCATACCAAGAGATATGGCCTAAGCAAAATTCAGTTCTTAAATGGGCACACAAATTCATATTCCTTGTATTATAATTCCAGTGATAACAGACTCTTACCAATATGACACAAACCTATATACAAAAAATAAAAAAATAAATGAAAAATAAATTGAGAAAAGAAAAGAAAGAGAAAAAAAAAAAAAACTGTAAAAAAGAAAGTTGCCAGGGCTCCACTAGTACATGGCTGTATTCCTCTGAGCTAGTAAAAAGGGACCAATGGGTCAATATTTTCTTAAATTTCTCCTTTTTACCTTGCAGAGTTGCGGTAATATTCTCCAATGCCTACATGTCAGCTATTTTAGTGAGCTACAACGAGATCCAAGGGGGTGATTCCTGCTTCCATCGGGCCGGAATGCAAACCTTAGCCACATTCAGAAGGTGGATCGTCATTGACTTTTTATATTTATGCTTCGAAAAATCTGAAAGATGGAGAAGATATCTGGCCGGGTTAGATCCCAAGTCATAATAAGTGAGCTGCTTTATGATGTCTCCGACTTTGGTTCAAAACCCTTCTAATTTCCGGAAAAACAGAAAATATGCAGCATGGTACGCTCTGCCTCTCCACATCACCAGCAGGTATTTATCATATCAGGGTAGATTTTCTGCATAAGAGACGGAACCTTATACCAAAGTGTGAGGATCTTATAACACAGCTCTTGGTATTTACTAGCCACTGAAAAATAGTGGGCAAAGTAAAAAAATATAATCCCGCTGCTCATCGGAAAAAAGTGGTGTCTAAATATCTTTTCCATTTCTAAAGAAATCCAGGGATGAATCCCTCAGGAGGGTGTATTAACACTTTATAAGCCTCGGATATCCTGTTAAAGAGGGTGCCTCTACCAGGCATTCATTTTCTAACGCTGTGTTAATTCGATTTAACCACATCCCGCGAAGAAGGTAGCTAAGAAAAAAGAGTAAGTTGCTGCAGCCGCCACGGGTCCTATGATGAATTAAACATCAACTGTATTTCATCCCTAGTCTTCAACCTGGAGTCTACAAGGTAGTCACAGAGGCGAAATTTACCTTGCCCAAAAATGTATTTAAAATAACTGTCAGTGTAGCCAAGGGGTAATGCAGGATTTATCAATAATGGGTAGAGCTGAGTAATCTCCCCTTCTGGCTTGGAGAAAAAAAATACTTTGTTGTACTACTCTAATGCCATGTACACACGAGCAGATTTTCCGTCAGAAAAATCTTGGATGTTTTTTTCGATGGAATTTCGCTCAAGCTTGGCTTGCATACACACGGCCACACAAAAGTTTGCTGAACTTTTGACCGTAAAGAATGCGGTGACGTACAACACTATGATGAGCTGACAAAATTAAGTTCAATGCTTCCGAGCATGCATCAAATTGTTTCCGAGCATGCGTCAAATTGTTTCCGAGCATTCGTAGGAATTTTGCGCGTCGGAATTGCTGCAGATGATTGGAATTTCCGATCGGAACTTTTTCCGACCGAAAAAATGAGAACATGCTCTTAATCTTCTGCTGGCTGGAATTCGGCCAGCAAAAGTCCAATGGAGCATACACACGGTCGCATTTTCCGACCAAAAGCTTTCATCTGTCTTTTGCTGGCTTAATTTCCGATCGTGTGTACGCGGCATTTGCGTTGCCCCTATGTAGGGTTCAATATTGAGTTGGCCCACCCTATGCAGCTATAACAGCTTCAAATCTTCTGGGAAGGCTGTCCACAAGGTTTAGGAGTGTGTCTATGGGAATGTTTGACCATTCTTCCAGAAGCGCATTTGTGAGGTCAGGTACTGATGTTAGATGAGAAGGCCTGGCTCGCAGTCTCATCTGGTGACATCTTGAAGCAATGATCCGCTGGTAACTAAACTTAAAGGCTCCTTAAATGTTTGTACAGATCACAGCAGCCTATGGTTTAGCCCATTAGCCATGAAGAAATTGGAAATAATAGAATACTTTATCTTTGACAACATCCTGTAAATAGTGCGGGAAGGTAGCCCTTCCAAGTACTCTTGAACTTGCCAGTTCTTTCTTTTTAGGACTTTTTTTGTCTAGTTTTATTAAAAGAAAGTTTAACAAACACAAAGGTTTTCGCAAACTTCAGCCTCCTGGCTATTTCAGTTGACTCAGATTACTCATCCACTTCCGCGTATGTATACTTGATTAGAGATGAACCAAAATTTTGGCTGCCAAAACATGTCGTGCCAAAATGGTATTATCAGCATTTTACTGTGATTTTGCCGCAATTTTCCTGTGCTTATGGATTGTTTTTCATAGGTCATGTAACTCAAAAACCGCATCAAAAATGTAACACAGGTGCGTTATTGATGCATTTCAATGCATTTCAACTGAGAGATTTTTATTTAAACTGACCAAAAATGCAGCAAGCAAGATTTTTAACACCACAACAGATGTGCAACGGACCAGTGTGAAGACATACATGGCATTTAAATGGATACATTTATCTTGAGCTTTTCTTGCACTAAGGGTGCCTATAATGTCCAACAATAAATTCATATTCATTTAAATTCATGATATTAATTAAAAAGCTGAATATAATACAATTCTATATAAAAATATAAATATTTTTTTTAAACAGTCATTTTAGGATTTTTCGATTTTCAGGCCCATTGCAACCTGCATTTTTGGTTTCGGCACCAAAATTTCCATTTGGTGCACCTCTATACTTGATGCTCCCCTGCAGTCACATTGTTGGGTAAGGGGGGGCTAAACTATTTTAAAACACCCAACTCATAAGGATTGTGCACATCTGCCCAAACAGGGTGCCAAACATAGACCTGGGATGGAAGGCTTCATCCTTCCCAAGTCTCTACAAAGCCTACAGGCTCTACGACCCAACCAGAATTTACTAATCCCAGATGACCCGCCGACCTCATGCCCGCCTCCGCTGCCTCCCTCCTTCACCTCCTCAGCTGTGCCCGCCTCCTCTGCCTCCCCTCCTCTGCCGACCTCATGTCAGCCTCTTCCGCCTCCCCTCCTCTGCTGACATCTTGCCCACCTCCTCTGCCTCCCCTCCTCCGCTGACCTCATGCTACCTCCTCCCCTCCTCTGCCTTCTCAGCTGTGCCCAGCTCCTCCGCTGACCTCATGCCTGCCTCCTCCGCCTCCCCTCCTTCACCTTGTGTTCCCCGGCCAGGCTACACAGGGAAATCAGCAGTCCGTGGCAGCACCCCCTAGGCAGCAGTGCACCCTAGGTGGCTGCCTGGTTCGCCTAGCGAGAGCATCGGCCCTGGTCACAATAACCATAAACATCTTTCTTGACAATAAGCAAAATCCAAACCTTTCTAGTTGGACACAATGGAAATCAGGAGCCTGTACAGTAATAAACAAGAGAGATATGTACTTTTTGCAAAGATAATGATTTCATATTGCTGTCTAACTGAGAATACAACAGGCTAATTCTCTAAATGTTGTATCCTAATGTTTGCACTGTGTCTCTTTATTTGAACTGTTCAGCCAGAGAAGCAGCTTGTAGAGAGCTATTTGCTTACCATTCTTCATCTTTCTATTAATATTTTAGTTGTGTCTGCCAATGGATTAAACATTGCTACTGATTGTCAAAGCTCAGAGTCCTGAACCCCCCGTCAGCGGGGACTGCATTGTCGGCAGACAGCTCTGAGGACTGTGGAGATGGACCAGCTAATTTTAGCAAGAGCATATGGCTAATATCCTGTTCTCATAATCTGCTTTTGGGATCACAATATGCCCTAATTATCTACTGTTTTGGAATGCAGTGTTGTGCGGTTTGTTATTATATATTTTTTAAAATCATTTCTAAATTGTTTCTAAAATGTCATTCTGCTGTTGTTTACATGTGCTTTACAATTAAAATGCATCTTAAAAGAAATGCAGGAACTTAAACTCAAAAGCCATAACTAAATGGAGTTCACACAAATTCAATTTCTCCTGCAAGAGCGGACACAGGAGACATATAACATCGAGGTCTTCTATCAGAAAGGTGGAACTGTGAGGGGATGGAAACCCACCATGTTAGGAAAAAGCAACAATAATTGTGTGAAGACACTAAAGCTGGATACACACTTTAAAATTGTCTTTAGACTTTTTCCTATAGATTTACCAAAACCATATACTATGAGGTCAAGCCTAAACACTTTCAATTTGTATGCAATCAGCAGTGATGTAAGTAACTCAGTTAAAATAAACAGAGTTGCTTAACGCAGTTACTTTAGAGGGTAACGAGTAATTACATATACCGCCCGGGAGGCCTGCTGTGGCCTCGCTGCCTGGCCATTCGTTCCGCCGTGGGGAGGGGGGGCTTTCGCCCTCTGAGCTGAGAAGAGGCTGAGACTCAGAGAGACTGTCTGGACCGCCCCATCGCACCCTGCCTATCCAGAGAGAGAGAATGTAGGGAGGCGGGGCGGACACTGAAAAATGAAGTCAGCTGACACCAATCAAGTGAAGGTGAGGGTCTATCCCCATGAGGAAAGGCATCCCTGGAGGCATTCAAGTAAGTGACTGCCTGACGATTCGAATTGCAGTGCAATCGATCCATCCCAAGTCCTCCACCACCTCTGCTCCTTACTGATCCCTACCCACCCACCATCACTTCTACAACAGAGGTGATGGGGGGGTAGGGTAGGGATGAGATCAGTGGTGGTGGGGGATGGGATCAGTAAGAGGCAGAGGTGGTGGTGGGAGAGGATGGCACCACCACCGCTGCCACGCCCCCAAGTACCACCACTGCCTGCCACCCCCCCAAGTACACCACCGATGCCACCCCCCCAACTACCACCGCTGCCACCCCCCCAAGTACTGTACACCACCACCACTGCCACCCACCCCCCCAAGTACACCACTGCCACCCCTCAAGTACCACCGCTGCCACCCCTGTCACAGTTACTTTGCTGAGTAACTAATTACTTTTCCAATGTAGTAACCGAGTTACTAACGCAATTACTTTTTGGGAGAAGTAATTTGTAACTTAACTAATTACTTTTTTAAAGTAAGATGACCAACACTGGCAATCAGGCAGGCATAGTTGAAGGTAAATCTAAAAGAAATTGAACAACAAAAGTTGTATAGTGTGTATCCAGCATTAGGGTTCCTGTCGATGCACTGTAATAGTTTCTGCTTTGTTCAAACAACAAGCAGGTCAACTGTAGACTCTGAACTGCCATGTGTATTGCTTGAATACAGCCAGTTTGATTTTGCCAACCTGTTTTTGAGTTGTGCTCCAAACACAGGAAAACAAAACACTTGTCTACATGAGTTCTAAGGCTCACTGTTATGCACGAGTGGAATTTCCGTTGGAAAAATCTTGGATGGTTTTTCCAACGGAATTACGCTCAAGCTTGTCTTGCATACACACGGTCACACAAAAGTTCTCAGAACTTTCGACCCTCAAGAATGCAGTGACGTACAACACTACGACAAGCCGAGAAAATGAAGATCAATGCTTCCGAACATGCATTGAATTGTTTCAGAGCATGCATGTTTTTTTGCGTGTCGGAATTGCATACAGACGAATTTCCGCCAAGAACTTATTCCGACGGAAAAATAGAGAACCGGCTCTCAATCTTTTGCTGGCGGAAATTCAGACAGAAAAAGTTGGATGGAGCATACACACGGTTGGAATATTCGACCAAAAGCTTCCATCACACTTTTTTGACGGAAATTCTGATTGTGTGTATGCAGCATTACATTCTTTGTACAAACTAATTTACATTTATCAAAACTACATCATATGAGGACTTATTTAAACTATTCAATAAATCTATATCCAATCAGGAAGTAGTTGCACTACATAGTGTCCCATAGCCAAAACAGAAAGTGAGGGGAAATCCCTGCAAATTAAGGGAATCCCTTGGGGCCCTCCAGGTCACCAGAACTAGTGTCCCCATTGGAAGGTTTCCCCTCTACTATTTTTCCAGGGACAACCCATGGTTTGGGCAAAGGTCATATCCAGAATGTGGTGACCTACAGTAAAGCAACTTATCAATTTTAAGTTATCTGCGGAAAAAAAGATAATTATGGGCAAAAGTAAATAGGCTGACATTTTTTCACATTTTTGTGGGGCTTTTCTAATTTTAGGCTGTTGAAAGTGGTGGCCATTCTAAAGTGGTCATGGTCTAATTAGGGACAAATGAAAAAAGCAAACCAATTACCTAATGTGAACCTGTGACTACGCTATGGACATTCCAGTATAACAAGCAGTAAATAATCTTTAAAACAAACCCTCATGTCATGTAGCTGCAGGCATTGTGAAGCAATTCATTCTAAAATCTAATAACATAGGCACTGTAGTCAAGTTCTAGCCTGCTTCTCAGCAGTATTCAGCGGTTAGTATTATATAACACAGATTCAGCGGTAAGTATTGGAGAGTCCAGAGGTCAGTAGTATGTAACACCCAATGCAAGACTCAGTATTGCATAATGCAGAGTTCGGTAGTATGTAACACAGAGTGCAAAGGTCAGTAGTGCGTAACATGATTGTGTGAATGGACCCTAATCCATCATTAGAGAGATGGAGGGGCTTATTTTATTACTGGTCCACTAATCATGTGACAATCTAACAGAAGTTTTGAATACTATCCATGTTCCCAGTTGTACTGTCCAAAAAGCATCACCTTTAGTCTAGGTACATGGCTGTCAATGATGGGTAAATCTGTCATGATTAAGCTCAGTTGAGTGGAAATGCTGACATCTTGTCAATAAAGTTTATTGTGGAGGATAGCTGAGTTTGGCTTTGGAGTTTTTTTTTTTATGCATGTGGATGTCAGAATGCATGAGCCAATAGTGTGCCTGCATCCATGCTGGATAGGTGGTATTGCACAGAACCTAGAGCACGGTATATAGGTTTCCTGAATTAGATTACAGCGTCATTGTGAATTCAGAACCAAGGGAGGATTACCCTTTCACATTCCTGCTCTGATCTGAGGTCTGGGAGGGAGCACTGTGGGGTCCATTGCATTCCCCCCATCACCTGCACACAGTCAACATGTTTCTGACCCCACTCCAAATGAAATGCAAATTGAAAGTAGAACTATAGGCAAACTATTTTTTTTTGGATATAGTAAGGAAGGGTTATAACCCCTGTCAGTTTATTCTTTGCTATTTGTGTCACTTTGGGGAGATTGACCTTTACTCCCTGCCCCATAGCCAAAACAGAAAGCGAGAGGCAATCCCTGCAAATTAAGGGAATCCCTCTGGGACTCCCAGGCTACCAGAACTTGTGTCCCCAATGGAAGATTTCCCTGTTATTACTTTTCTGGGGGTAAACCAAAATTTAGGATTTTATTACTTTCAGTTTCATTGCTAATGTCAGGAAAAATAGAGAGGGTGAATATCCCTAACAGGGGCACAGACAGCAATAAAAACTGACAGCTGTTCTAATCCATCCCTACTCTGTCCCAAAAAAAAACAAAAAAAAAAGGTTTTGCACTTACTTCCAAGTGTGATAAAAATACATTTTCTTGTCCAGTATTCCAAAATGACACTTTAGCTTTTTAGTTAACCGGTTCGCGACCGGCGCACGACAATATACGTCGGCAGAATGGCATGGACAGGCAGGAGGGCGTATATATAAGTCCCTCCTTAATGCCGTCCGTGCCATCGGGACCTCCGGCGCCGGTCGGGACCCCCGTGAGGCTGGTCGCGGGTCCCGCGGACTCGATCGCCGCGGAGACACCCGCGATCGTCTTACGGGAAGGCTGAACGGGGAGATGCGGAAGTACACAGCATCTCCCCGTTCTGCCTAGCAACTAGTGACGCCGATCTCTGCTCCCTGTGATTGGAGCAGAGATCAGCATTCACTAGCTGACAGCCACGCTCCCCCCCCACTGTAAGAAACACACCCCTAGGCATACTTAACCCCTACACTGCCCCCTTGTGGTTAACCTCCTTCACTGCCAGTGTCATTTATACAGGAATCAATGCATTTAAATAGCATTGATTGCTGTATAAATGACAATGGTCCCAAAAATGTGTCAAAAATGTCCGATGTGTCCGCCATAATGTCACAATCACAATAAAAATCACTGATCGCCGCCATTACTAATAAAAAAAAATTATTAATAAAAATGCTATAAAACTATCCCCTATCTTGTAAACGCTATAACTTCTGCGCAAACCAATAAATAATCGCTTATTGCGATTTTTTTTACTAAAAATATGTAGAAGAATACGTATCGGCCTAAACTGAGGAAAAAAAATGTTTTTTTATATATTTTTGGGGATATTTATTATAGCAAAAAATAAAAAAGAATGCGTTTTTTTTTCAAAATTTCCGCTCTTTTTTGTTTATAGCGCAAAAAATAAAAGCCGCAGGGGCGATCAAATACCACCAAAAGAAAGCTCTATTTGTGGGAAAAAAAGGACATCAATTTTGTTTGGGAGCCACGTCAGTTAAAGCGACGCAGTGCCGAATCGCAAAAAGGGGACTGGTCCTTTGGCTGCAAATTGGTCCGGTCTGAAAGTGGTTACAAATAAAAAAAAATAAAAAATTATATATATATAATTTAATATATATATATATAATTTCTTTCATTCTGTACAACACTTTTTTTTTTAAAAAAATCTCTCTTGCTTTGACCCAGGACCTTGGAGATGACCTAAGAAATATTCACTATTTTAAAATGAGTTGTTCCTTGCATGGCCAGCACACTCTGAAATCTGCTACCCAGGTCAATAAGAATGTAACAAACTGAGAATGACAACTGATACCACCATATCATTCCATTTGTTACAATGACAGCAATGACAATACCCAGAGTAACATCTAAGTACATGATGATAAAGGTTAAATCGACCTCTTCCTCAAGCTGCAGAGTCCGTCAACAAGGGTTCTTCTCCGTTGCTCGACTGATAAATGTACATAATGCTCTCATTTTCTGCAATCAGAGAGCTCTGTAACAAAACATTGCACCGTCTGATGTAAACAGAGAAGCATTCTCAGAATTAAGGTAACACTGGAATATAAAAATGATGGATGTCAAACAGCCTTTTCTGTTTACAGAGAGACAAAATGTTGCTAGATTGTCTTCAGTAGTCTTTTATGTGATGTCCCTGAAGGGATATGGATAATCCTGCCTGAAAACTATAACTTAAAGGGCACCCCAAGCAAACCTTTTGTTCTATAATTGCAATTCCTTTAAATTTAGCCCCCTCCATAGAAACATCAAAGAGTGATGGCAGAAAAAAAGATCAATTGGCCTATCGAGTCTGCCCACATTTTATAGGGGTTTGGAAGTTTATTCCAACCATCAACTACTCTTTCGGTAAAATTATCCTTTCATATCCTGCCAAACTGACAGTTTTCGCATCATTTTTGGCATGCATGTACCCACTTGCCGCCCGCCATATAGCAAATGGTAGCGGCAAAGTGGTTTCAATATCCTGACCGGACGTCATATGACGTCCAGCAGGATAACAGCCTCGGCACGCCCGTGGGGGCGTGCATCGCGGCGATCGGTGGTGCAGTGTCACAGTCTGACACACCGCTACACCGATCTCGGTAAAGAGTCTCTGATGGAGACTCTTTACCAAGTGATCAGCCATGTCCAATCACGGCTGATCACAGTGTAAACAGGAAGAGCCGTTGATTGGCTCTTCCTCACTCGCGTCTGTCAGACGCGAGTAGAGGAGAGCCGATTGGCTGCTCCTCTCACAAAGGGGGTCTGTGCTGATTGATTATCAGTGCAGCCCTCCCGAGGATGCCCACACTGGACCACCAGGGATGCCACTAGGACCACCAGGGATGTCACCACCAGGTATGCCACCCTAGACCACCAGGGATGCAATAAGTTCCCACGGTGGATGCCAATCAGTGCCCACAATGGATGCCAATTAGTGCCCACAATGGGTATCACTGATTGGCAGGCATTATTGTTTGGCACTGATTGGCATCCATCCGTACCATGAATTACTGTACATCCATGCCATCTATCAGTGTCCATCCATGCCACCTATCAGTGCCCATCTGTGCTGCCTATCAGTGCCCATCCCTGCCACCTATCAGTGCCCATATGTGCCGCCTATCAGAGCCCATTAGTGCCACCTTTCAGTGCCCATCAGTGCCACCTTTCAGTGCCCATCAGTGCCACCTATGTGTACCCATCAGTGTTGCATATCAGTGCCACCTATCAGTGCCCACCAGGGCCGCCTATCAGTGCCGCATATTAGTGCCCATCATCAGTGCACATCAGTGCCACCTCATTGGTCCCACCTCATCGGTGACCATCAGTGCCGCCTTATCAGTGCAGCCCCATCAGTGCCCATCAATGAAGGATAAAACATACCTATTTACAAAGTTTTGTAACAGAAACAAAATAAAACATTTTTTTTATTTGTTTAGCAGAAAATAAAAATCCCAGAAGTGATAAAATACCACTAACATAAAGCTCTAATTGTGGGAACAAAATGATAAAAATTTTGTTTGGGTACAGTGTAGCATGACGGTGCAATTGTCATTCAAAGTGAAAGCTGAAAATTGGTCTGGGCAGGAAGGTGTATAAGTGCCTGGTATTGAAGTGGTTAAGGATGCTTCTCTGCAGCATGCTGGCAGGGGACAGGCTTCTCTACTGAAGTATAAAGATGAAATTACATTTAAGACTGTACTCCTTAAGTTTTGGTTCACTTGAATTGTATTTAACAGATTTAAACTGAAGATTTATAACTTGGATGGGGTAGGGAATTATGGGATGCCCAACTTGAAAAATATCCAGATCTATGAAGAGAGGGACCCTTCCTGCTTATCCTGCTGGACGTCTTACGATGTCCAGTAAGGATAATACAACTATTTTGCGCATGTAATTTTGCTATATATTGGGCGGGAAGTGGTTTATTAGACAACTATGTAGCTCCAGATGACGTCAGAGTGACGAAACACGTAGGGAGGAGTCAGCACACGTTCTTGCATAACTTCCGGTCGTCGGCGCTAGTGTCAGCATTACATGCTTTACTGTTTTGTATTGAATGTGAGTACCTTTCCACATTTTTAAATAGTATCACACTATTGGGATCCCTCTCTCCTTTACATGGCATATGGTATATGATTGGAGTACTATCAAAATATCGTGGAGTGGGCAGCCTTTTGAGTGCTACACAGTGGCAAATACTGTGAATGCTTTACACCTCAGAAGGGGGAGAAAATTCTGGTGAGTGCAGCCACAATAGGAACACGGATAAGACACGCATGCTGTGATCACCTTCTGAAAAGCGAATTAGATCAGCGCTACATTTTTGAACTTTATTTTTGAACCAGCGGGACTGCAGTATTTTTTTTTTGTTTCATTCAAATGGTTAATTTATTTTTTATTTTTATATTTTCTTTTGGGATTCAAGTTTACTATTTATATATTTATCATTTATATATCTTCACTATTATCACATTTTCACTTTTTCATATATTTATTTGCAAATATTTGGAAAGTTTATTGATTGCTTACAGTTTATTGATTACCTACAGTTTATTGATTGCCTATATTTGAGCACTAATGAATGGTCATTGAATAAGTCGTGTATTTAATATCACAGGTGTATGATCGCACACTTGTCCAAGAAAATACCACCTTTTAATTGAGTCACAGAATTATTTTAATTTGTCACATTGCAATTTGGGTAGTTTATATGAATTAATAGAACAGCACCACATTTACTTCACCTTCCTTCAATCCATCTACTCCACTCAGGTGGTAGTAATTAGTAGAGGTAGCAGTTCTCTTGATTCTTCTATTTTATTTTATTTTCTATATATTCTTTCCTGCTGGTAGTTACTCCTTGCGCGGAATCACCCATACTTATTCCAAATAAGGTTTAATGCTGATAAATGTAAATTTATGCACTTGGGGGTAAGAATATGCATGCATCATAAATATTAGGGGGAGTACAACTCGGGGGATACATAGTGGAGATGGATCTGGGGATCTGGGGGTTTTGGTAGATCATAAGCTCAATAATGCCAAGCTGCGGTTTCCAAAGCAAGCAAAGTCCTTTCTTGTATTAAGAGAGGTATGGACTCCAGAGAGAGAGATATCATTTTGCCTCTGTACAAATCATTAGTAAGACCTCATCTGGAATATGCAGTTCAGTTTTGGGCACCAGTTCTCAAAAAGGATATCAGGGAACTGGAGAAAGTGCAGAGAAGGGCAACCAAACTGATAAGAGGCATGGAGGAGCTCAGCTATGAGGAAAGATTAGAGGAACTGAATGTATTCTCTCTTGAGAAGAGGAGATTAAGGGGGGATATGATCAACATGTATAAATATATAAGGGGTCCATATAGTGAACTTGGTGTTGAGTTATTCACTTTAAGGTCAACACAGAGGACAAGGGGGCACTCTTTATGTCTGGAGGAAGGAAAGATTTAACCTCCAAATACACGAAGGTATAGAGAGTGACAGTGAGAGCTGTGAAAATGTGGAATAGACTCTCTCAAGAGCTTGGTTCTGGCCAGCTCAGTAGATTGCTTTAAGAAAGGCCTGGATACTTTCCTAAATGTACATAATATAACTGGGTACTAAAATTTATAGGCAAAACTGATCCTGGGTAGGGATGAGCCGAACACCCCCGGGTTTGGTTCGCACCATAACCTGCGAACGGACCAAAAGTTTGCGCGAACTTTAGAACCCTATTAGTTTCAATGGACGCGAACGTTTGAAATCTAAAGTGCTAAATATAACAGCCAATATGCATGCTATTGTCATAAAAAAGGTTTGGGGACCCGGGTCCTGCCTCAGGGGACATGTATCAATGCAAAAAGAAGTTTTAAAAATGGACGTTTTTTTCTGGAGCACTCATTTTAATGATGCATAAAGTGAAAAAAAATGTGAAATATTCCTTTAAATATGGTACCTGGGGGGTGTCTAAAGTATGCCTGTGAAGTGGCATGTGTTTCCCGTGTTTAGAACTGTCCCTGCCTGCATATTGATTTCCCTGCACTTTGCCCACACAGAAATCAATGATCAATAGTTCACAGTTCCACTGTCCTTGCCTGCCTATCAATCCTCTTTTCCTGCACTTTGCCCACACAGAAATCAATGATCAATAGTTCAGTTCACAGTTCCACTGTCCCTGCCTATCAAGACTCTTTCCTGAACGCCGCAACACACTACACAAGGCCGCCGGCGCGGCGGCCTTATATAGTGTGGGGCGTGTACTAAACCCCCTGAGCTATAATTGGCCACAGGCATCCTGCCTGTGGCCAATTATTGCTCTCCTCGCTGCTGGCGCTATGATTGGCCAAGCATGCGTCACAGTGCATGCTTGACCAATCATCAGCCAGCAATGCACTGCGACTGGCGCAGTGCATTGAGGGCCGTTCGCATCACACAAATTTGATGCAAACGGCCCCAAGAGTTCTGGACTCGACGAGCGGATGAACGGCCGATGTTCGATTCGAACATGGGTTTGAATTGAACACTGGGCCCATCCCTAATCCTGGGAATATCCGATTGCCTCTCGGGGGATCAGGAGGGAATTTTTTCTCCTGCTGTAGCAAATTGGATCATGCCTTGCTGTTTTTTTTTTTGCCTTCCTCTGGATCAACTGTGGGTATAGGATTGTGTATATAGGATTGTATAATTTGTTCCCCCTGTTATTGGTTGAACTAGATTTTTTTTTTCAACCAAACTATGTAACTATGTAATTGCTTATCAATTATTCGATGTGGTGGCTGCAATCGTTTTCTATACTTAGGCTTTTTTCCTCCTCTGTTTTCACCTGGTAATCTGGCCAGTAACACACCTCCTGTATTAGAGCGCCCCCACTGGAGCACAAAGACACCTTTGTACAGAAGCATTTTCAGTCTAGGAGGAGGGTAGTGCTAGATGGATTAGCAGATTTAGATTCACTAACAAAAGAGTTTTACATAAATACATTCTCCTCTAACAGCTGCATCTACAGAACGGCATGTTCTGTTTAAAACAACAGACTTACTGGCCAGATGGTCAGGTGAATATAAAAGAAAGAGGACCTAAAAAAGAAAATAAATGCAATCACCACATCTAAGAATTGGTAAGCTGCAATAGAATACTGCAATATAATGGGTTTATAACTACTTTAAATGACAGTGTTACTTTAATAGCAAAGCTTATTTTAAACTCAGTCCTCTCTGGTCACATAACAAACCAAACATGTTGTAGTTTTCTGTAACATGCACATACCTGCCTCTGCTACCTATTGGAGTCGTTGGATATATTCTACATACTCTCACATACTCTCAATAAATATAGGTTGGCTACGATGTTTACATGCTGGCTGTATCTGAAAGCTTTGGGCACATGACTCTTGATAACATAAACAAAATTCATTTTTCATTCTAAATCATGTTTGAAGGATCTCAAGTAGAAAATATGAAAGTCACTGTAAAATATCACAAGGCAGCCAATGCAAGTGGATTTAAACCCAATCACTCGAATCTCATATAAGCTTTCACTTGTCACTCTAATTTCACAAGCTGCTTTCAGTCTTCTAGCTGAAATCTTCAGCTTTGATTAAAATAATAACAGCAGCATAGATTGTTGCTCCAAGGAATATCTGATTACCTTAGGTGATAAGGTAAGATTTGTATTTTTTTTTACCGTGATTAATACTTTTTTTTTTATGCTTTTATCTGGATCAAATGTGGGTTTATGGTTTTGTATATGGACGTTTTCAAGGTATTTATTTATTATTTTTTCTATTAGTTGAACTGATGGGCTTGTCTAATTTTTCATGGCTAACCATGAAATGTCCGGGTAGACCTGCCATGAAGGTCATTGTTCAGGCACTCCCTATCATAGGGTATCAACATTGTCTCAATTATGCTTCTGCATTGTCACCCAGTAATAAACACTGGCACTGACACAACCCTGGTATGGAAGTACTCCTGAGAAGCCAGCAGGTGAAGTTGTTCTTCAGACCTTTAGGTGTCTACAAATCCTTAATAGAAGAAATGCTGAAAAACCTCCAACCTTGGGCTCCAGATTAAGAGGAAAGTCAAATCATTTAGTTGAAATTTGCAGGAAGAAACCCACGGTCCCTCAAAAATCAGCACCCAACAGTTTTTTGGAAGAGGTTTTGGGCATAAGTAATGTCCCAAAACACAAGGTAAATCACAAAGTTGAGAACATGCAATTCCTTGGTGAAATAGTCATATGCCCCGTACACACGGTCGGATTTTCCGACGGAAAATGTCCTATCAGACAAAGTTGTCGGAAATTCCGACCGTGTGTAGGCTCCATCGGACTTTTTCCGTCGGATTTTCCGGCGGACAAAGTTTTATCTCCTGCTCTCAAATTTTCCGACAACAAAGTCCTATCGGACTTTTTCCGATCGTGTGTAGCGAATTCCGACGGACAAAGTGCCACGCATGCTCAGATCACATTACAAGACCAAAACTATTGGCTACTAGCCTCTACGTAGTCCCGTCGTACGCAACGAACGTCACCACGTTCAGAATGATCAGATTTTCCGACAACT
The DNA here is from genome assembly GCA_028564925.1 of Lithobates sylvaticus. NCBI lineage: Eukaryota > Metazoa > Chordata > Amphibia > Anura > Ranidae > Lithobates > Lithobates sylvaticus. Next base: position 574,998,421 of record CM053027.1, read on the forward strand.
TTGTCCGACCGTGTGTACGGGCTATAGTCTGATAACAAGGAATGGGAAACCATCAATGCAGACATGAGTCTGAAATTTAAGTGGTTGTAAACTTCAGACATGAAAAATTACCAATGAAAGGGGGGGGGGGGGGGTTGTTTCCCTCCAATCAGTTCTATTCACTACTGAGCTCTGCAGAGTGAAATTTCAGCTTCCCACCTCCTGCTTCCTAAAAGCTCAGAGAAGCTGTATACATTCTGGATTTTGAACAGCTGTAGAGAAGAGAAGGCTGCATATAAGCATGTACAATTTATGTAGGAGGATTTGTTTCCTCTCTGTGTATCACCTGAGGCTAGTCACTTCACTGGGTACATGTGAGGGTCTACTACCACTTTAAGTGGTATTAGGGGTTCAGCAGAAAATAAGTTGGATAAGATGGTTGACATAGTCTACAACTATGGAAAACAGAAATTGTCTGAAGAAAATAATATTTGTTAAAGAAAGAAGAGGTCTGAACAAGTTGTGAAAAAGGGAAACAGCATAAGAAAGGGAGGGCATCAACTTTCTACAAAAAGACCTAAAAAAAGGCACTTGAAGGTGTGCAAAAAAGAAAATAAAAAAAAACAAGCACAAAGAATGAAAAACAAGAACAAATGTCTACAAAAAACCCTTCTAAATTTGTGAAAGCACAAATCCGGACAGTGACTTAGGTAAGTATATCCCTGCTTCAGAAGGTAGGTTAAAATAAAGTTTTAATAGGTGAGGGTGGTGAGAGGGAGGGTTAGCAGGTACAATTTTATGGCAGAGGAGATATATGTGTATATAGGTGTATATCACTTCTGCAATAAAACCTCTTCCCCTTCATTTTATTTTCTATTGTGATCAGACTCCTGTGCACATGGATGGGAGCCATACCATCCATAACTGACCAATGGCTAAACATAGAACACTCCAGACCCTGAAGAAGACCAGGAGGCAGAGACGGAAGAGACGGCAGAGATGGAACCATGACAGAGTGTGTGTACCTCAAATCACCAGGGGAAGGTGCCCATTAAAGCCGAGCTCCACCCAAAAGCGGATGCTCCACTTGTCTGCTTCCTCCCCCCATCCGCTGCCCCATTTGGCACCTTTTGGGGGGGAGGGGGGAGCGTCAGTGTTGCCAACCTACCAGATTGAAATTTACTGACGCAACACCCAACATTTACTGGCACAGCCAAGTTTTTAATGGCATTTCCAAAAGTCATAGTTTTAAGTGCTAAGTTCAGTATTTAAGCTACAAACAAGTACAATATGCAATTAGCAATGTGATTTAAGGTAGAAGCTAAGGTAAAATAATAGGCCCCAACCCAACCCTGGCTCAGGGACAGACATGTATACTGAGAGGCAATACACTGAGAGGCAATACACAACAGACTGGATTGCATAAGGCCCTGCATCCCTCCTCCATTGTCCTTTACATTACACAACTCTGTACCACTAAAACACGCCCTTTTGTGATATAACTGGTCCAGAAGATGTTGAGCGTTAGTCAATAATGCTATCTGACCTTTCTCTAATTTCTTATGGTTACTTACTAAACTTATTTTGATAAAGAATATTGGTTTAATGTTTCAAGATTACTCACTAAATCTTTGACAAATCTGCCCCCAAGTATATTCTAGCCTTTATTACAGCATGATCCCTGATAGGAGAATACAACCTTAAGTTTATTTGTAGTCAAAATATTTTAATTCAAGCCAATTCACCATACTTTTATCAGACGTACATCTGCCTGCCTGCTTGTCTGCTTAAACTTGTATGGCTATACATAAAAATGCTATATTTCTGGTTCATTAAGGAAAGTTCAATTAAGTTGATGATAGCTATTTCTCTATACTAGGCTCATTTAAAACCAATCTGGCAATAAATAGTTTCTAATTTCTCACAAGAAAAAAACTTCAAAGGCCATATGTTAATTAGGATGCCTAAGGACTAAAGACATAATCAGGACTTAATCAGAATGACCATCAAAAGCATAACAATTGGATAAGCTTTTTTCAGCATGTCAAAGAAACCTATCTGGGCAGCTGCTATTAGTGAAACAATATGTAAATATGATCACATATGGAACCAGAGAAAAAGGATGAGCCAGTCAGGAACTGCATTGTAATCATAGATGATCAGATATTTTGTTCCTAGAATTACAGGCAAAACCATGACTCGTTCCAGTAGGAGACCGGTAGGGATGAGCTTCGAGTTTGAGTCAAACTCATGTTCGACTCGAACATTGCCTGTTTGCCTGTTCAGCGAACAGCGAACAATTTGGGGTGTTCGCGGCAAATTCGAAAAGCCGCGAGCACCCTGTAAAAGTCTATGGGAGAAATCTCAAGTGCTAATTTTAAAAACCTATATGCAAATTATTGTCATAAAAAGTGTTTGCGGACCTGGGTCCTGCCCCAGGGGACATGTATCAATGTAAATTTTTTTTTTTAAAACGGACGTTTTTTCAGGAGCAGTGATTTTAATAATGCTTAAAGTGAAACAATAAAAGTGTAATATTCCTTTAAATTTCGTACCTGGGGGGTGTCTATAGTACGCCTGTAAAAGGGCGCATGTTTCCTGTGCTTAGAACTGTCCCTGCGCAAAGTGTAATTTTTGCAGGAAAAAAAGCTATTTAAAATCACTTGCGGCTATAATGAATTGTCGGCTCCCGTAATACAGAGAACAGTCATTCATTGAAAGTCATTGATAAAAAAAAAAGCATGGGGGTTCCCCCGAATTCAATTACCAGGCCCTTCAGGTCTGCTATGGATATTAAGGGGAAACCGGCGTCAAGTTTAAAAAAAAAATGACGTGGGGTTCCCCCTAAATATCCATACCAGACCCTTCAGGCCTGGGATGGATTTTAAGGGGAACCCAGCGCCAAAAAAAAAAAATGGCGTGGGGTCCCCCTCAAAATCCATACCAGACCCTTTATCCAAGCACGCAACCTGGCAGGCGGCAGGAAAAGTGACGAGAGCGCCCCCGCCTCCTGAACCGTACCAGGCCACATGCCCTCAACATTGGGAGGATGCTTTGGGGGTCTGTGACCCCTCAAAGCACCATGTCCCCATGTTGATGGGGACAAGGGCCTCGTCCCCACAACCCTGGCCGTTGGTTGTGGGAATCTGTGGGCGGGGGCTTATCAGAATCTGGAAGCCCCCTTTAACAAGAATCTGGAAGCCCCCTTTAACAAGGGGACCCCCAGATCCCGGCCTCCCCCCCTGTGTGAAATGTAAGGGGGTACAAAAGTACCCTGAAAAACGTTAGTTTTTAAAACTTTTTTTTGCATTGATACATATCCCCTGGGGCAGGACCCAGGTCCCCAAACACTTTTTATGACAATAACTTGCATATAAGCCTTTAAAATTAGCACTTTTGCTTTTGAACGTTCGAGTCCCATAGACTTTAATAGGGTTCTAAAGTTCACATGAGCTTTAGGTCTGTTCGCAGGTTCTGGTGCGAACTGAACAGGGGGGTGTTCGGCTGATCCCTAGAGACCGGCCATGGTACTAGCCTGATGCTGACAACAGTGCACATATGGTACTTTGCTACACAGAAGTGTGAAAGTTAGGGATCAACCAAGAAGAGTTTCCAGGCTGTAATATCTCCCTATGATACTACAAAAACAGCCCAAAAGATAATTTTAATCAGAATCATAATTCCCTTTTATCATGTCATCTGGGGCTATCCTATGCAATGTGCAAGTGGCCAAGTCATCACTAGCTATGACTATGCATACATATAGAAAAATGACTTAGCATAACCCTGTCCAACCATGTGGCACAATTTACTACAGCTGTAGTTCCATGTGACTCTTTGGCAGAAAATGTTGGCAACTTCTGTGAGATTTCATGGAGTGAAGATGTTGGATGATAGCTGAATACACTTTTCAAATGGCAGGACATGGAAATAGGGATTTAAAAAATTTAATTTTATGCCTCTATAACCCCCTAAAAACATTTTGTAGCGTCAAACGGCCAAAGTTTCAACAAGCCAAATCCAATATTTTTCAAGTGTCCATGTTCATATATGTGCTTTCAGACACCTGTAGACACCTTAAGTACAAAAAGGTACATAAGCTACTTTTGAAGCAGAATGGGGCATTTTTGGCCCCACTGACTCAATAAGAGCATGCAAAAAAATGTGCAAAAATGCATGCTACACAAATTTTTTAAAGGGGTTGTAAACCCTCATGGTTTTTCACCTTAAAGCATTTTATGCATTAAGGTGAAAAACCTTCTCTCATGCTGCAGCCCCACAGACCCCCCCACACTTTACTTACCTGAACGCTGTCATTCTTTGGCCGGGAATGAGCATACCAGCTCTAGCTGGTGTCTCATGTCCTGATTGGATAGATTGATAGCAGGGCAGCCATTGGCTACCACTGCTGTCTATCAAATCCAATGACGCTGTGCCGGGGGGTGGGGCCGAGTTCTGTGAATGGACACAGATGCAGGACTCTGGAGCGCGCCATAGGTTCAAGTAAAGCCAACTCAATTTTTCCAGTTTCCAGACCATAGGTTTCAGTAAAGCCTACTCAATATTTTCAGTTTATAGACCATAGGTTTAAAGTAATTGTAAAGTCTGTTATTTTTACAGGAAAAAAAAAAACATGTTATACTTACATGCTCTGTTGCAGTGGATTTGCACAGAGCAGCCCAGATCTTCCTCTTCTTGGGTCCCTCTTCTCTGCTCCTGTCCCCTCCCTCCTGTTGCGTGCCCCCACAGCAAGCAGCTTGCTATGGGGGCACCCAAGCCAAGTCACAGCTTCCTGTGTCCATTCAGACACAAAGCCTGACCTGGCCCCACCCCTCTCTCCCCTGATTGGCTAGCTGACTTTGAGTGACAGCAGCGGCAGTCAATGGCCAATCAGGAGGGAAAATCTCGAATGGCTGACGCACTCATGGACATCGTTGGACAGAGAGGGACCTCAGGTAAGTGTTAGGAGGGGGCTGAGGGGGACTACTGCACACAGAAGGCTTTTTATCTTAATGCATAGAATGCACCTTCTGCTTTTACAACCACTTTAAGTAAAGCCTACTCAAGTAAAGCTACTCAATATTTTCACTTTATAGACCATAGATTTAAAGTGAAGCTATATGCAAAACTTTCTGTTTTCATTTTGAATAGAGTAAGAGAGGGTTATAACCCATGTAATGTTTATTTTTTCCACCATTGGGGAGATTTCCCTTCACTTCCTGTCCCATAACCAAACAGGAAGTGAGAGGAAATCCCTGCAAATTAAGGGAATCTCTTGGGGACCCCCAGGTCACCAAAACTAGTGTCCCTATTGGAAGATTTCCCCTCTATTACTTTTCTGGGGACAACGCAAAATGTGTGATTTTTTACTTTTTTTTCATTTTCAATGATAATGGTAAACAGGACAAATAGAGAGGGGGAATCTCCCAAACGGGGTCACAGGTAGCAATAAACATTGACAGGTGTTCTAATCCCTCTCCACTCTAAACGGGAAAAAAAAAAGTTTTGCCTTTAGTTATACTAAGTTAGGAATACATTGTCATGAACCATGAATCAGACTGAGACAGAAATGCAGTAAAAATCACACCTTCTAATATAATGGTAAAAATGGTACAGATCAGTAAGTTTGGTCAAAACATAAGCCAGGGATTGGTAACCAAAGCAGGTAGTCAGACGGGCCAGTAATCAGGAAACCAGAGATCAGCGTAGTCAGAGGCAGAAGAACAGGATCATAAACCAGAAGGGACATCAGCTGGGCAAAGTCTTTCAGAGGAACACAGCAGAGACTATCCAGATATGTTTGACCATGGTGAAGGCAGGAAAGGAATAAACAAAGCAGTTTAAATAGCCAGGAGGGGCTTGCTATAGGCAGGACTGACGAGCAGATGATGATAACTAGATGAGCCGCAGAGGGATCAATGATTGCTTACAATTATCCGGAAGCTGAGCAGCATGAGCACAGAGAATGGAAATCAAAAAAGAAAGAACTCCGGACAGCCGCACACCGAGAAAATAAAATCCAAAAAGTTTATTTAAAAGCAAAAAAACACTGCAATCCATACACGGCAAAAAAGGGGGGTACAGAGCTGACGCGTTTCGCACCACAACTAGTGCTTACTCATAGCTGATGAACTCACAAATGAATATCAAATATATATGCTTACAGGATGTGCATCACATGATTTTATTGATGGAAAAAGGCTGTTACCAGCAGCTGAAAACTAGGCTTAATTGGATATCAACATGTGCTGCTAGGCTAATTCTGCAGAGTGAGAGTGACCACTTTAAAAGAAGCCTGATGTTGTTTAAAGACAAACTTAGGTGAAAAAGTTATAAGACCTGATAAGGAAATCGCATAAAAATGCATAAAACTATCAAGTGTGCACGCAGTGTTATGTGTACACACTTAAAGGGCCCATTCAATAGAATAGCCCAACCCAATTGCGATTTCAATGAATGTGATAGTGAAAAAAATCTTTTTTACGTGTGTGAAGGAACTATTAAGATACATTTAAATAAAAGAAATATATACATAATGTTCAAAAAATGTGGAATGTATATAAACTCTCCAAAAATAAAGTCTATATATTTGTGATAGCGAATGGGTGAGGGGGTGAATAGATAGTGAGGTATGTATATAACCATTTATTGGTATATATATATCCGCTAGCCAAATCGCTGTGATGAAATCGCTAACCAAATCGCTATGCTAAGGTTTGTTGAACAACACTTGGACAAACTAAGATCCGATACAGGTGCAGCAAACTAGGAAGACGGCTGTCCTCAGGGAGCAGACATCACTACTGATATAACGGGTGGTAATTACGGCTTTATTATTACTGATTTCAGCTAACATATACCATGGCTTTACTATAGCCGTAGTATAGTATTATTTATGCATGTTTGTCAAACACATTGATTTCCCTCTACATAGACTCTATTTGCATCCTGATGACAATATATAGCGTATATTGATATACGTCTATACACATTATCTCCACTACCCACTGCCGTTGATGCCTTTTATATCAACTTTGTTACCAATTTGGATACATGGCATCCGCAGTCATCAGTATTTAAAGTTTTTGACATTTGGATGCAAACTTACCATATACATATAATTATCTATGATCATCACTATTGTCAAACTAATAATCTTCTATCTTTATAGAGTCTCACATCATCCCATGCATAAAGAGCCGTATCATCTCAGATCTAGTGGAATAAACAGTTTTAAATCCACATTGTAAGGCTATGTGTACACACAGATAGATAGGCACTGGCTGAAACCCCTCCACTTGCAGTGTCCATAGAGTTGTGAACAACTGTGGTGATTGGTTGCACAACATTTTGGAATTGAAGCGCTTTATCGTATAATGCTCACTATCAGAGTGACAACCCGTTTTTTGCATCCTTCGAGTTGTACACTGGCTGTGTAATACGGGTCACATCTAATTCATTGATCCGCCTTACCTCTCAATGTTTCCACCAATTGTCATGGGACGGTTCATTGAAATAGACAGCTGTCAGCGGCCCGTAGGACCCAATAACATTAAATTGGGTGTTTTCTACGATGCCTCTGCAGCCCACCGCCCCATAGAAGCACCGACACTGGTCGGGACTTCTATCTAATTTGGTCGCCCGGGTCCACGGATTGTTCCATAGACACACAATTACTAAGTCTCAAAAGGATTAATTAAAGTCACTGGTCATGTATAACTATTGTACAAAATGCATAAATTCATCACTGACACTGCCAGTAGCCAATGAGAAAGGTTTTGCTAAAAACCCTTTGAAAGAAGATATAGCCGTTAGCACTCTATGCAGGCTATCAACCCGATTGAACAACATTAGATATACAAAATAAAAAATAAAAACAAAAATAAATACAAAAATGATTAAACATATAGACACACCATTTAGAGTGCACGATTGTCTATTCACTTTTTTTCTTCACATTTTATATATTTTGTCATTTATCTTTTTTTATTTTTTTATTTTTTTATCTTTTAATTTCATTTCATTTTTGAACATGCCTATCCACACAATATACAAGTGAAGTCTTGGATACTAAAATTCACCTCAGGAATCACGTTTAAAATAATTTAAAATAACTTAAAATAACTTAAGACACACAATGTAACCGTTAAGTATTAGTATCACCAGTATAGTATTTAAATATAACTTCAACTCACCAGGTGGTTTTCGGCAAGTGTTGTTCAACAAACCTTATCATAGCGATTTGGTTAGCGATTTCATCACAGCGATTTGGCTAGCGGATATATATAATACCAATAAATGGTTATATACATACCTCACTATCTATTCACCCCCTCACCCATTCGCTATCACAAATATATAGACTTTATTTTTGGAGAGTTTATATACATTCCACATTTTTTGAACATTATGTATATATTTCTTTTATTTAAATGTATCTTAATAGTTCCTTCACACACGTAAAAAAGATTTTTTTCACTATCACATTCATTGAAATCGCAATTGGGTTGGGCTATTCTATTGAATGGGCCCTTTAAGTGTGTACACATAACACTGCGTGCACACTTGATAGTTTTATGCATTTTTATGCGATTTCCTTATCAGGTCTTATAACTTTTTCACCTAAGTTTGTCTTTAAACAACATCAGGCTTCTTTTAAAGTGGTCACTCTCACTCTGCAGAATTAGCCTAGCAGCACATGTTGATATCCAATTAAGCCTAGTTTTCAGCTGCTGGTAACAGCCTTTTTCCATCAATAAAATCATGTGATGCACATCCTGTAAGCATATATATTTGATATTCATTTGTGAGTTCATCAGCTATGAGTAAGCACTAGTTGTGGTGTGAAACGCGTCAGCTCTGTACCCCCCTTTTTTGCCGTGTATGGATTGCAGTGTTTTTTGCTTTTAAATAAACTTTTTGGATTTTATTTTCTCGGTGTGCAGCTGTCCGGAATTCTTTCTTTTTTGATTTCCAATCATTGTGCTATTAGCCAGCACCTGGGGCTCCCACACAGGAGCAGGAGCATTCGCTTGGGAAGGAGAGTCTTGGAGCGGTGCTTGTTTGTTTCTCATCAGCACAGAGAATGGAGCTGCTAAGAGCTCAGCTCTGAAATACATACATTAACTTGTCTGGAATCATAGTTTTAAGTGATATAAACTTATTTTTTCTTATAACTTACTAACTTTTTTTATGTTGGTAAAACGTATTTTCCAAATGTATTTGATATATGTTTGAAGGTTTTTATCTAATAATAATACAATAATATTAAAAAAAAAAAAGGAATAGTCTCATAAAACAGGCTTTCAAAACAAATTAACATTTATTTATAAAGTGTTACAAATGTAATATTATTAAAACAGCATCAAATTTAAATGTAAATATCTATTTTTTTTTTTTAAATAAAAATAATGCCTCTTTTTTCAGCTAACAAATCAAACTGAAAGTGGAAGTAAACCCCCCTATCGTTTTCAGCCAAGGAAGCTGCCATCTTTGCCTCTGTTTAATCTTCAACTGCCACAGTGCTGCACATGTGATCCGTTATGACACCAGCCATTGGATGGTTTGACTGTTTGGTTGAGAGCACAGCCAATGTACAGTTAGCATTCACGGCATGCCTTTTTTTTTTAGACTGTTAAATCGATGGGTTTACTTCCGCTTGAAACACACACACACAAACACATGTAACATACAGTAAAATCTGTAAAGAACATAGCAAACAGAATGTATTAACTTTTTTTTAAGCCTTTTTAGGGAAGTAATTTGCACTTTAAAGTGTGAACCTTTGAAGATAGATTCCCTACATCTAGCTTTAAACAGATCTTCTGAAAAACTTTAAAGGTATATTTTAGGTTTTTAGGGTAGCTCAAGTTAAAATCATAAATGTGTCCCATAAGAAAAACACATGCTTGGGGTACATCAGAGATTCCAGTGAGAACCTCTACTCCCTCAATAACTATCCCCAAGGTGGTACTGTTTTCATCAGTAACTTTGTGGATAACAAAAATATTCAGGATCAAGGTAGATAGGTCTTCTTGGATAGCAGATAAGCAGGTAAGGATCAAGCAGAAGTGTGGCTAGTAAACAAGTCAAAAGGTCGGTAACGAGCAGTTGCAGGTAGACATGTGCAATTCGTTTCGTTTTTTTTCGTTTTCCGTAAAAATTCGTTATATTCGTTCATTCGTTATCATACGAATGAACGAATGATTCGCAAAATTTTTAACGAATAACGAATTATCGAATCGAACGAATATAAAAAACAACGAAAATCCGAAATAACCAAATTAGAAACAATGAAACTACAAAAGAAGAAAATCCGAAAAACGAAAGCAGGAACAACGAAAATCGAAATGAACGAAAAAATTCGTACATTCGTAACTTTTTTTTTTTTGTTGAATTGGTAATTTTCTGTGTCCCTTACAATGGCGCTGCTTAACGTGCTACGAATGGATTGAACGAAAAAATTCGTACATTCGTAACTTTTTTTTTTTTTTTTTGATTCGTAATTTTCTGTGTCTCTTACAATGGCGCTGCTTAACGTGCTTCGAATGGATTGAACGGAAAAATTCGTACATTCGTAACTTTTTTTTCGATTCGTAATTTTCCGTGTCTCTTACAATGTAATAATAGCATACACATTACATAAAATTATGAATAATGCTCCGATTACGAATCTACGAAAACAATGTTATGAAAGTAGGAATAAATCAATCTTACGAAAGTACGAATGTAACTAAATCTACGAAAATACGAATTTTCGAATAAACGAAAATTAAACTAACGGAAAAACGAATCAACGAAAAAATAACTCTTACGAAAATACGAATCGTTACGAATACGAACACCGACGACTTAGGAAATTATGAATCGTTACGAATCAACGGAAACGAACAGAAACGAAACGAAACTAAACAAATTTTTCTATTGTGCACATGTCTAGTTGCAGGTTGGAATCAGGCAGAAGCGTAATCAAGGAAAGTAATCAAGGAAAGCAAGCCAAGGGTCGATAACCAGTGGTAGCAAAATATGGACAGAAGCAGAGAAGACAAGGGCGAGATACTGGCTGAGAAGGCACAATAATCTTGCAAAGAGAAAATGCAGAGACATGGCTTATTTCAGGAAGTTCATAGGAGAAGCAAAGCGTTCAAGGTTCAGCAGAAGTCAAGGCACAAGGCGCAAGACAGGGTTATCCAATGGATCAGACAAGGTGCTGTCCAGCATCTCAGGTAGCTCAGTGAGAAGAGTCATTGCCAGACACGGCTGAGGTCCCAGGTCCCATTGCATGGCTTTGTAGTGATTTGGAAAAAAAAATTGTCACTGGTGGCGCTCTTTTGTCCTGATGGGCCTCAAACGTATGGGAACTGCCTTGTGTAGGTTTTCAAAGTTCCAAAAGTTGTCAAACTCTTTAAAATTACAGCATAAAAACGTTCTGCAAACATATTCCCGCAATTTCAGTCAAATGAGAAGATCATTTTTTTAAGTAAATGTAACTCAATTAGAATATGGAAATGTACATACCTATAAAGTTTTGTCTAGATTACTCAATATTATACATTATTTTTGTACATGTAAAATGTGTATTATAAGAACTAATGAAAATTAAGTAAGTACTTAAAATATCAGTAAATTAATTACCGTATATACTCGAGTATAAGCCGACCCGAATATAAGCCGAGGCACTTAATTTTACCACAAACAACTGGGAAAACGTATTGACTCGAGTATAAGCTTAGGGTGAGAAATGCGCAGCTACTGTAAGTGGAAAAGAGGGTCAACAATGCCCATTTGCAGCCTCACTGTGCCCATTTGCATGCCTCACTGTGCCCATTTGTAGCCATAGGTCCCCCAAACTTCAAACTTGGTAGGTGAATGGGCCTGGAAGACTCACTAAGGGTTGTACCTCATCCCAGTTTAAATGCTGAATGGGGAAGGGGGGGATAGACAAAGGGGACTGTAAAGGTACTATTGTAGTCAAGATAAACACTCGTGATTTTTGTAAAAAAAGAAATAAACATTTATTTAATACAGAAAACATAAAAGACAATATGAAATATACAGAGCAGAATCATCCTTTTTACCTCTATTGGTGATTCTGCTCTGTATATTTCATATTGTCCTTTATGTTTTCTGTATTAAATAAATGTTTATTTCTTTTTTTACAAAAATCACGAGTGTTTATCTTGACTACAATAGTACCATTACAGTCCCCTTTGTCTATCCCCCCCTTCCCCATTCAGCATTCAAACTTGGTAGTTAAGGGTTCCTAAATGCCCCCTATCTGCCGCCAAAAATTGGGGTCTCTGGACCCAAAGGGTTTGGGGCCCTGTATCTCGGGGCCACTTAGTGCTACGGGGCAACAAAGTCGGGTCGGAATTTTATTTTTTTTGCTGCAGAAAAGTGCTTGACTCGAGTATAAGCCGAGGGGGGCACGTTCAGCACCAAAAAACTTGAGTATATACGGTAACATTTATTTATTTGTTGAAAATTATAAAATTTTTATGTTAAAATTACAAGCCAACAGAATCATTTTTATCAGTGTACCTTTACGTATGAATGGGGGATTAATATAGTATCAATAATATATCCAAAACTGTGCTGCAAGTCCAAAGAAATAAGGACCATTTTAATATTATCCACACTGGAACTCCAATCTCCAATTTATAGGGCACTACAGTTATGTAAAATGTTAATCTGTTTCTAAAATAATGTCATGCCTATATTTACAAGCATTACGTCTGAGAAAAGATCGAGATAATTATATATTTTATTTTGTACAGTTCACTGAAGCCTCATAACAAGATGAGGAATTATTCTCACACCTGGATGAAATAAATTGTAAGAATTATCAGACGATAGAGACTGAGAAATTTGTGTTTGATCAGGAAAAAGTAGCTATTAGTGTTATTCTCAGCACTGTATCCTCAGGTGCAGATGGCTCGCCATTTTCATCTTCGTAAGTATCAATTATAACTGCTGTTTTTTTTACAGATATCAAAGTAGTTCAAGGCAGCTTTGAATATAAAACACTTCCTCTGAAAATGAGTGACCATGATTATCAGGAATTGATAGTTCTTGCAAAATGCACAGTTAAAAGGTCATTACTTGAGATAAGAGAGAAGTTCAGAGCAACTGAAAAAGTTGGTAGATCAGGAAGGGAGACAGATGGGAAGGCAGCGACCCCCCCCCACACTCAACCCCCCATGCGGGAGACAGACTATCAGAGGCCTTCTTACGTTAGGAGCAAGATGACAAGGATCCGGGGCAAGGCTGCTGCTCCTCACTCCGTGGCCGTTGCTTCTCCTCCTGACCGAACAGGAAGTGGGTCCTGAGACAATATTGGCCAGGAGTCCTAAGACACTTCCTGATTGGCCGGGAGGAGATTCGCTATTGTAACACAACTTGGTGGGCTCAGGGCGCAGTGCTCTGCTCCCCGGGCCCACCCTTTTTTGAAGCCAATTATAGCCTCAGGCTTTAATCATGCACTTAAAAAAAAAAAACATTGGACTCCATGCATCCGGCGCCCTGCATGTAGCTTGGGGCTGGACGCAGTGAATTAAGGGGGAGGTGCCCCTGCGCTCTGTATGGTGGCGCCACTGCTATTCACTGAAACTCAGAGCATTATATAGGCTTTGTTGACTCTGCAGGATGTACCGTATTGTTTTGGGAAATTGACATCCTTTGACAAAAAAAAAAAAACTTACAGTTGATAATCAGTATTTGGTAGAGGCTGGGGAGTCAGACCAGGGACTCATTTGATGAGTCTTCTGTTCTTGATTTACTGGGCCTGCACACCTTCTCTGACCATTATGAGGTGTTTCCACTCCTTCTGTTGAAATGTTATGGGTTTTATATTATGGGTGTAGGAGTATGTGCCCTAAGGGGTTGATTTCCTAAAGACTACCCATTTTTCCTTAGCTTAGTGAAAGAGGTGAAGCTCTGCTGACTTCCACCATCTAACCATGTGCAATCAAAAAGGTCCTCTTATTTCTTAGCATGTGATTGGGTATTTTTTTCAACGTGAATTAATCATATAAACTTGCATTTTTAGTAGAAGCATTAAAACAAAACCACTGTGAAGCATCACAAAGTTGGTAGCAAAACCTGTCTATGCAATGCTTAAGTATGTCTACCCAGGTACCAGTCGCGGCCCATCCTTGAGGGGTGCCGCCTCCCTAATCCATGCGTTCACCCCTAATCTACATGCAAGGTGCCGGATGCATGGATTTCAATGTCTTTTGTTTTTTTTAAGCACATGACTAGAGCCCGAGGCTCTAATCGGCGTCAAAAAAGGGTGGGCAAGGAGCGCAGAGCACTGCCCCCTGAGCCTCCCAGTTGTGTGACAATAGTGAATTAATATTCTTCTTCCTGATACTCCTCCTGGTCAATCAGAAAGTAGGTCCTGAGACCTGATTGGCCAGAGAGTCTTAAGAGTCCCTGGCCAATTGGGTTTCAGGATACACTTCCTGTTCAGCCGGGAGGAGAAGCAATGGCCCGGCTCTTCCTCCCCCCTGCCTCCTAAGGTAAGACCCCCCCCCCCATCTTATGAAGCTCAGAAATGCTATGCAAATTCTGTATTTTTAATGGATACATAGGAGAGAAGACTACAGATAAACAAATACAACTTATGTAGAGGGATTTGTTTAATCTCTGTGTCTCACTAGAGGCTAGTCTCTTTATTGGGTATATGCAAGGGTTTACAACCACTTTAAACATTGATACATAATGATAAGACAATTCACATTAAAGGAGAAGTCCAGCCTAAGCTCGTGTGGCTGGGCTTCTCCTACAGGTCACAGGAGTGCAATTTGTTTTTTACTCCTGTGACCCATTTTCAGCAGAGAACGGTCTGAAGTCTGCTCTCTGCTGAGTCTGCTTTCTGCTGATGTCACACAGATCAGTCCAGGCACAGCATCATCCCGACTCTGGGAGGCTGGATCCGCCAGGTGCCCATGGAATGATGGCCGTCTCAGCGAGCCGCTGAGAGGCTGAGATGACCGCTCCCCGCCCCTCCCCAGCTCATCGCTCCAATGAGTGTGGAGGAGCAGAGAGGAGAGCTGCTGACTGACAGGCAGCAGCTCTCTGCTCAGGGAGCCAAGAAAACCGAGCTAGTGGCTGTGTTCAGTGGCTCGGTTCTCGGTTCTCAGTGCAGAGACGGCGGGGGACAGATGACGCATCAGACCGATGCTGTATCTACTGAGGTAAGTATTATTATGGGCAAAAAAAATTCCCATACGTCTCTTTTAAGTTGATCTACTTTATTTTCAAATCTACAGGGAAAAAAAAATGAGAAACTGTTTTTGGTGATAACAACTACTGTGACTGTGTTAAAATAAGTTAACAGAACCATTTACAGTGTTGAAAAAGAAGTGCAACTGATATTGTCACTGTTTTAAGTTAACAGTTATATGTTAATTGATCCATTTTTTTTGTCTTGTTCTTTAAAGAGATAAAGAGGGCTGCTACAAGATAATTTTGGAAGAATATATAAAGGCTTACCCCCTCTTAAGGAACTATAATCGCAAGAAATGTATTGTGATAACTGCATTTTGTTAATACACATATAACATGCCTGTTAAAGCCTTGAATGCATGAAACCTAAGTCCGCTGCCTGTGTCCCTTGTGGGCCACTTCCACAAATCAAGCACTCCAGCCGGCCTGTATATGACTTCGTCATACTCTGCAGTCTTCTGGATAAAAAGAGCTCACCACTAAGCAGCCATGGAAACCTAATTCTCTGCAGTGAAAAAGATAGAAGACTTGGGAACTGGTACAATTATTCAAAAATAAGTTGAAAGTTCTGATAATAAAAATATAATTTATCTTTTATGCCGCGTACACACGGCCGGACTTGCCAACGGACTAAACTCCGTCTGCATTTCCGACGGAAAGATTTAGAACATGTTCTATATCTGAGTCCATCGGAAATGACGACAGAAAAAGCCTGATGGGGCATACACACGGTCGGAATGTCAGACCGTAAGCTCCCATCAGACTTTTTCTGTCGGGAAGTCCGGCCGTGTGTACGCGGCAATACAGAAACCTATAACGGTGAGAATACACTAACTCTTCTTCTTTTTGATTGCTGGTAAATATTGGATTCCAAACATAAGCAATGTGCCTTCATTAAGTTACTGATGAAGGAAGGGTGCAGGCAGTCTGACATCCATAGAGGGCTACAGAATGTTTACAACAATGACACCATTGACACAATTCACCAATGGCAAGGCTTTATTCTTGTCAATGTTGTCATCCCTATAAACATTCTGAAGCCTTATGTGGATGTTGGACATCCTCCTTCCACAAGAACTCAATGACAGAATGTTGCTTCTGTTTGGAATCCATTATTTACCTGTAAAAAAAAAGTAGAAGAGGAGAAGAGGTACTATAGAGGAAGAAATATTCTAGCAACATGTGAAATTTGAACAACCTACTGTATGTACCATATTTATCTGTGTATAACATACACTTTTCCCCCTGATAGAGGGCAAATCACGGGTGTGTGTTATACGCTGATACTTACCTGGCTGCCTCGGGGGGGGGGGGGGGTATGGCGAGGGCTGCTGGATTACACATAGCCAGGATCTCCTGTGTACTCGACACTCAGTCACATACGGTCCCATATCCTGGACAGCTCATAGGATAGACGTTGACCGGTGTTCTGTCTATCCTAGGAGCCATCCAGGAGGTGGCACTGTATGTGACTGCGAGTGCCGGGTAAACAGGAGATCCCTGTGTAATCCGGCAATGGCGAGGCTGCAGATAGGCACTGTGAGGCTTCAGATGGGCATTAATCAGGCTGCATTGATGGGCAATGGAGAGGCTGCAGATGAGCACTGATCAGGCTGCAATGATGGACAATGGAGAGGCTGCAGAGGGGCACTGATCGGTCTGCAATGATGGGCAATGGAGAGGCTGCAGATGGGCACTGATCAGGCTGCAATGTTGGGCAATAGCAAGGCTGCAGATGGGCTGTAATCAGACTGCATTGATGGGCAATGGAGAGGTTGCATATGTGCACTGATCAGGCTGAAATGATGGGCAATAGAGAGGCTGCAGATAGGCACTGATCAAGCTGAAATGATGGGCAATAGAGAGGCTGCAGATGGGCACTGATCAGGCTGCATTAATGGGCACTGGTGAGGGTGCAGATGGGCACTGATAAGGCTGCATTGATGGGCATTGACCCTTATTTTGCTTCAAAGTTCTTTATTTAAAATGTACGTTTTTTTCCTGGAACTTTCCCTCTTAAAATTAAGGTTTGTGTTATACACTGATAAATTAAAGTGATCAAAACACGGATTCAAATGATAGGCACAATCATCCCTTATAGTAGACAAACAATACGGTAAATATGGTAAGTTAATATAAAAGGTTATGTCCACTTTTGCATTACTTTCGGTACAGCCCTTATACAGTATATAGACATTGAATGTGACAATAAATTGTAAAGAATCAGGTTAGACAGAGAGTTTCCCACTATGCCTGTTTGCAACATTTTCCAGCACTAACAAAAAAAAAGAAAAATCCCGGTTAACTAAGCAAACAAAGTTTGTATTTTTACATGTAAACATGTAATTTTTACATGTAAACGCACAGAATAATACATAAGTGCAGTTCTGGCACAAGCAGCACTGAATGTATGTAATGGCAAGGGATACTGGGGCATGCTGGAGGGTCTATTGTCAATGAGGGGGGTCTTTTTAAAGTGTAGAATACCGTGCCTGTGTCCAAATGTGAAAGAGAAAGCAGCTAGCACCACAAAGGATAAACAAATTTGTGTGTGAAAACTTATAAAAATATGCAGGGCTAATAAATTAAAGACAGAATGTATGGGAACTCTATCAAAAAGGCACTCCAATATCTGGTGTTTATGGCAATCCTAATAACAGGGACATGCCGTCAGGGGAGGCAGGTGGGGCAGAGCCACAGAGCATAAAAGAAAAAATGATCAAGCTTCGAGGGTCGTAGCTCGGCGACCTGGGGTCACAGAAACCCCAAATTTGGGGGATAGGTAGCCAAAGTCCTACCCACCACTGGTCAACTTGGGGCTCCTGGGACCTATGGTTCCAGAGATGCGGGGCACCTTGTGCTACATACAGAGTAGCCAGTTTAAATACAAGCTGGCACACTCTGTTTGCAGCAGACTTCTTGTCAGAGGCACTGAGCTCAATGGACAGCTTGGAGTCTTGGACCAATGGTAACATACCATCGGCCCAAGCTGTCCAATAAAAATGCTGCAGTGGAGGCATGCCTCTCACTGCAGTATCATAGAAGGGGGCATGTGTCTAAAAGACAAATATTCCCTTCCAGCCCAGCCTTCTTAACTAGAAGGAAAAAAATATATATAAGTATAAGATTTACCCATAATCCCATGTTTTTCTCACACAGGTAAGAGGGAGAATGAGAATCTGCTGATGTTGAAAAGGTACTGTTTTAATCCAGCTAATCATATATTTATATGCTATATGTTATAACATAATCATTTATTATTTATCTATTTACTGTGAAATTACTGGTTGGAAGTTATAACTTCAAACCTCAGTAATTTGTTCATTAAGCCACCTGCTTGAGTTCAGTTTTTGAAAATTTTGTAAATTACCTTAAAAACAATATATAATAATTATTTGTATGTAGCACTAACCCCCGAAAGAGCAGCTGGGTATTTTTGGGCTTACCGATACCTTCTTGACCTCGTGTGCGTCTAGGGGTTTCCCGAGGTAGATGGCCCAAAGAACTGTAGAAACTGACACTGGATCCACTTTAGGGATTTTTATTTGCAAAACGTGGAACCGAACACAGTCTCTCAGTAGGGAATAGAGGGTATGGGTAGAAAGTTCAGGTACTCTTGGAACTGCTGACACTTGAATGTCTCACACTATACAATCCAGGGAATAGCTATTCGCAACTGGATACTACAGCTATCAGATAAATCCCCTTTTGGTGAATTTAGCAACCGACAGGTGATTTGGATAAGCAAAGTCTCTGCCACAGACTTGGTTGTAAAACTTGAGAATGGAAAGTCTCTGCCACAGACTTGGTTGTAACTGAAGGATGAACTTAGAGAACTCTCACACAGTACCAGTATCTTGCAGCCAGTCCGGCGATACCATATAAGCATGGATTCACCTGGTGTCCTTCCAGCTTAGCGTCCAGGCTCTTGCTGAGCAGCCAGCCTTGTGCGTGGCCCTCTTCTAAAGAGTCCTCCCCTGGTTGCATTCTCAGTTGCTGGGCCTCTCCAAAACCGAGACGGCACCGGACCACCTTGGAACCCTCTTTCCAGTCACTGCGCCTCGGCTAGCCAGCCCCGAGACTCGGAAATGGATGGATCCACACCCCAGGCAATGAGGGCCCCTGAGGGCTGGTCAGAAGGACCAGGACCATGTAGTCAGAAAGATCTTCTTGACCGGAACTCAGAATCACGTGACCTCAGTACCTTAAGTACCCTCTCCCAGAAATCACAGCGAGGCAACACACTCACTGATTGGTTCCGAGAAAGATTGGCACCCAATGAGTCCAACCAGACTGCGTTCCCATGCTTGCCAGAGGTGACACTGACACCTATGGCCAAGCAGAACACAATACAGTCCAGCCAAACTTGTACTGAGACCATAATTTAGAGCAATTAACCCTAAAACCCAACTATGGTTTTAGAAACATTAAATTGACAAAAAATATAGCGCAGGCTCTTCAGGAGCCCGGCGCTACATGTATATTACATACTTATGGTAATTAACCCCTTGCCACCCAGGCCAATTCCAATTCAATACTTCTCTCCTACATGTAAAAATCATCTTTTTTTTTTTTGCTAGAAAATTACTCAGAACTCCCGAACATTATATATAGATATATTGATATATCCTTATATAAATATATCTATATGTCTATATATATTTTTTTTTTAGCACACACCCTAGAGAATAAAATGGTGGTTGTTGCAACATTTTATGTCACACAGTATTTGCGCAGCAATTTTTCAAACGTGTTTTTTATGGAAAGAAACAGTTTCATGAATTAAAAAATAACAAAACAGTAATGTTAGCACAATTATTTTCTATAATGTGAAAGATGATGTTACGCCGAGAAAATAGATACCCAACATGCCACGCTTTAAAATTGCGCACACTCATGGAATGGTGCCAAACTTCAGAACTTAAAAATCTCCATAGGCGACGCTTTAACATTTTTTACAGATTACCAGTTTAGAGTTACAGAGGAGGTCTAGTGCTAAAATTGTTTCTCGTACTCTAACGCACACGGCGATACCTCACATGTGTGCTTTGAACAGCGTTTACATATGTGGGTGCGACTTACATATGCATTTGCTTCTGAGTGTGAGTTACCGGGGACAGGGGCGTTTTAAAAATGTATTTATTTTTTTTATAGTTTATTTTACTTTTTTGCTTATTTTTACACTTTCTCTTTTACATTTTTTTTTATCACTTTTATTCCTATTACAAGGAATGTAAACATCCCTTGTAATAGGAATGGTGCAAGACAGGTCCTCTTAATGGATAGATGCAGGGTCAATAAGACCTCACATCTCTCCTCCAGGCTGGAAAGCATGAGATCAAAAAAAAAAAATTGCGGCTTTGTTTACAATTGCGGCCCGGACGTGACGTCATAACACCGCGCCCGGGCCTCCGACGGTCATAGAGATGACTGGTGACCATCTGGTCACCAGACATCTCTACGGTCGGCATACGGCGGCCGATTCTTTCTACGGGTCCCCGATGGCACGGGAGACCCCGAAGAGGCACCGGATGGCAGGGGGCGGGGGGATGTCCCCTCCCTTCGACATGTAAAAATGATCAAGTGGCGGAACTGCCGCCATGATTGTTATTATGGCGCACAGAATTGTCGGCTGAAAACGAGGATATCTGAATGATGCTTGTAGCTGCAGGCATCATTCAGATATTCCCACTAAAAGTCAAGGTCGTCATATGACGGCCTTGGGCTGGAAGTGATTAAAAATCTTAAAAGCCCAAACTCGCTGCCACGTCAAACTACCAAAGAGGTAATCAAGGTCAGGAGACCGAGCCCACAAGTCATTGAGACCACTCGGACAAACGTGGATGAACACCAGTGGAGAAGACTGCTAAAACAAAAGCTACTGTATATACTCGAGTATAAGCCAAGTTTTTTTTGTGCTGAAAATGCCCCTCCTCGGCTTATACTGGAGTCAAGCATTTTTCTGCAGCAGAGAATTACATTTTCCGAACCGACTTTGGGGCCCTGTATCTTGGCTGGGGTTCCTAGCATCAAGTGGCCCTGAGATACGGGGCCCCAAAGTCGCTTCGGAAAATGTCATTCTCTGCTGCAGAAAAGTGCTTGACATTTTCTGAATCGACTTTGGGTCCCTGTATCTCAGGGCCACTTGGTGCTAGGAACCCCATCTTTGCATATTTTGTAGTGCTAGTTCCACTGGGTTTGCAACCCAAATTGGGCTTTCTAGCACCAAGTGGCCCCGAGATATGGGGCCCTAAAATCGGTCAACTGTGTCCATCTGCAGCAATGTCATTTCGGAACCCTTGGGGTTCAGAGACCCCAAATTTTGTCTGCAGCTAGGAGGCCTCTAGGAACCCTTAACTACCAAGTTTGAAGTTCGGGGGACCTATGGCTGCAAATGGCCACAGTGAGGCTACAAATGGGCATTGTTGGCCCTCTTTTCCACTTACATTAGCTGCGCATTTCTCACCCTAGGCTTACACTCGAGTCAATATGTTTTCCCAGTTTTTTGTGGTAAAATTAGGTGCCTTGGCTTATATTCGGGTCGGCTTATACTCGAGTATATACCGTAGTTAGCCCACCAATCTACTAATTATTATCCATGTGTCACAACGTAAGAAAACAATGTGGTAACACTTCCATAAAACACAGGCCATTGGGTAACCACCACGGGGGATTAATATAGGTCACTTGTACAACAATGGGTAGTTAACTACAAAAGAAGAAGATGTATATCTCAAATACACTAGGTCCATCTAATTGTATTCTAATTGACCATAATAAAGAAATTTGATGTTCATTAAACCATATGACTTTGACCTATTCTTAAACAGAAGACAATGGGTGCCTCTGCCGAGCAGGCCACCGATGGTCTTTATTTGCAGACTCCCTCTGAACTCACCAAGGTCCTCTTTAAGATTCCCTGTCCAGTGTCCTCGAATTCTCTCTAGCAAATGTTAGTGCTGTTTATACTTTATATAAGTAGCCCTGTCAGAAGATGAAATAATGAGCAAAATTCCTATATTTATCTACTTTAATGATCATCTTTTGTAGCTTGTTGACAAATCTCATTGAACTGTTAACAAATGACCCAAAGGAAAGACTCTAAGCTTGTTATATCACATAAGCCTATTCTATGATGATTGATTTTGTGTCGTGCATCGCCCTATTGATTATATTGAAAATCTCATTGCCTGTCAATGCTTCTACATCCACACAGGTGGTTGTGACAATAAGTAACAGTCATTTATCATGCTTATTATTCATTATGTGCATTTTCTCCGTAGATTGCTTTGATGAAATTACAATCTGGTGTAATCAGCCTCTCCAGATGCCAGTCTTATCACCTCCCATGCTTCATGCTTCCCCTCTTTGTGCAGAGAGTAACACATCCAACAAAAACACTCAAGGTTCAGAGCAAAGCAACAGCAAGATACAAAATGTAATAACTACGTCTATTATCCATAGGAGAAGAGTGGCATTTTTCAATAAATAACAGTTCTGATTATTGACTCATTAACCATACACTGTAGCTTCAGAAAAGCAGATTTCGTGGTGAAGGATTAAAGTATATCTAAACCCATTCATTAAAATCTCAACAGTTGCTTTTGAGTTCTTTAACAAATGAAATGTCATATAATTAAGGTTTAGTGCACCTGTGCCCAGGCTAATACTCTTGCCGTCACCCGCCGGCTCTTTAAGGTTTTTTTTTTTATAATGCCAGGATGCAGAGGCTGGCTTTCTGATAATGTAATCACTCTGACCATCACATTGATCATGAACCAGGACCGGGAACTTTTGGTGACAGTGTGTTCACTATGCTGGAGGGTGACTTCAAGCACAACACATATTCACCACCTGTACCACCTGTACCTGTATGTATTTATGTGACAGCCTGGCTTTAAGGTCCACCAAAGTTCTGTCACATATACACTATATTGTCAAAAGTATTGGCACACCTACCTTTACACGCACATGAACTTTAATGTATCCCAGTCTTAGTCCGTAGGGTTCAATTTTGAGTTGGCCCACCTTTGCAGCTATAACAGCTTCAACTCTTCTGGGAAGGCTGTCCACAATTCATCTCAAAGGTGTTCTATTGGGTTGAGGTCAGGACTCTGTGCAGGCCAGTGAAGTTCCTCCACCCCAAACTCGCTCATCCATGTCTTTATGGACCTTGCTTTGTGCACTGGTGCACAGTTATGTTGGAACAGGAAGGAGCCTTCCCCAAACTGTCCCCACAAAGTTGGGAGAATTAAATTGTCCAAAATGTCTTGGTATGCTGACGCCTTAAGAGTTCCCTTCACTGGAACTAAGGGGCCAAGCCCAACCCATGAAAAACAACCCCCACATCATAATCCCCCCTCCACCAAATGATTTGGACCAGAGCACAAAGCAAGGTCCATAAAGACATGGATGAGCAAGTTTGGGGTGGAGGAACTTGACTGGCCTGACGTATACAACACGTACGACGAGCCGAGAAAAATGAAGTTCAATAGCCGATGCTGCTCTATTGCTTGATTCCGAGCATGCGTGGCACTTGCATCGGAATTGTGTACACACGATCGGAAATTCCGACAACGGATTTTGCTGTCAGAAAATTTGAGAACCAGATCTCAAATTTTGTGTGACGGAAATTCCTATGGAAAATGTGTGATGAAGCCCACTACACGGTCGGAATTTCCGACAACAAGGTCCTATCACACACTTTCTATCGGAAAATCCTATCATGTGTACAGGGCATTAGAGCCCACCCACAACCTGAAGTGTCAGAGGGAAGAGAAAAAACGTTGGTGGATGGGGGAGTGAGGAATAAGGTAAGTATTAAAGCCTTTTCCTCTACCCCCTAGACCTAAGCATGTCCCTTGTGCGGATTTTTTGTGTTTTTTTTTTTTTTTTGACCACCCATAGGCAATCAGCCATAAGGTAGCTCCCAAATATTTTTAGGAACCTCAACCATTTAGACAAATACCAGAGGTGCCATATTACCAGTATGGCCTTGTTGTATACTCTGTAGAAGCAGATTTGGCTCTTCTTCCCATTTTGGCACTAATGCCAAGAGAATCGGTAAAAAGATTTGTTTTTGCCTACAGCAATCAGGGTCCTCTTTATGTTTCCGGTGCTGAATGAAAGGGAGAATGAATAAAATGATTGGCTGGATGAATAACAAAATCTGTCTTCCTTCAGATGTTTTTAAGCACTGAAACTATTTGGTAACATTTACAGTAATAAACGTGAAAGACAGAAGGGACATTTATTAATAGAACAATTAAGTAATATCCTTTACTTTAATTAAAGTCCCTCGTTTGGTGACATCCAGCCAGATTTATTGTGACTAGAAAAAATATGTGATACTAACTAGTCCCAATGTTGAAATGCAGTTGCCAATTTAATTTATGTACACACTTTGAAGTTCTCATTTACAGGCCACCTTTACGAGACAATGCAATAAATTCCGGCACACTTCTATAGAACTTAATACAATTTTTTTTTTTATAATTGACGTGGCTAATTAATCCCTGCTGGCTCATCATTATCTTGGAATATAGTTTTAATGACAGGTTGATAAAAGCATTGCTAATGGCAAATAAGCCTTGGTGAGCAGAACTGATTGTGCTAACAAAGTTTTTGAGCTTTAACTCTTTCAACGCTGCCGCTTTGCTTGTCAGCTCCTTTATAACAGCAATAATGTTAAGTTACAAAAAAATACTTATATAAAGTACTATTATAACTACTACAATGCATAAAGATGAGATCTGTATAGCCAACCCATACACAAGAGTCATTTTTTAAAATCCACATAGTTTCTTCACAATTAGCTCTGATAATGCTGTATAGACAACACAATGACCATTTTTGCAACATTAATGATTCAGGACCCCAAAAAGTGATACACCAATAATATTAACAGCTTGGAGGACTGATTTGCCTTGTGGACTGTAAAACTTTCCAACCTGCACCATGTATTTTTCACCAGCATAAGATGTGAATTGACCCCTGATGCCCTGTATACACAGCCTATAGCAGAGTAAATCTTCACATAACTGTGTCAACAGTTTCAATTAGTGTTAAAACATGAGGCATGTGGCATAGCACTGAACAGATTAATCCATGACCTCTGCCTGTAGTCTGAGAACTGACATCTCCTTTGAAGAAACTATATATCCCACAATACCTGAGTCTCTCAGTCTACTGCTCATGCAGGTGAGTGCTACATCGTATTTAGATGTGACACAAGCACAAGCAGGAAGATCAATTACAGATAAACAGAGAGCTCACTCATGCAGTGTCACATTAGCACTCCCACATTTGTGATGCAACACAGAGGGGATGATGCGGCATGCATTGGAGTCTGTGTGATCCAAAACAGGAAGTTGTCTTATTTCTATTGGTGCTACAACACACTGTCTTAGTCTTCTATCAGTTAAGAACCAAGAGCAAGTGAGCTTAGTTTATTAATCTACCAAAAAAATGCACCTGGAAGGATGGTACAGGTAGGCTAGAGTGCAATTCGGATTATTTTATTACACATGGGAATGTGTTATTGAAACTAAGACATAAGACACGTGGGAGATTATTTGCTGCCCTGGGAGCTCTACCTAGTACCTATGCCTTAGACAAAAAGGAAAAGGTCTGGTGTCACCTGACTTAGGCCTTACACCCCAATGCCTTAGGGCATCCATAGCCTATGTTTGCTATCGAGAAATCTGGCCCTTCTTTATGTAAGCCTTAGATCTCACTTGCTGAGATCTCCCCACTGGAGTCCCTGAGACACAAAGGAAAATGTTCAGTTAACCCTCTGGTAGCTAACAAAAGCTGAGATAGGTTTGGGTGCACTGGCGCTTTACTTATCTATATAGACATCATTAGGATGAACACCCCTTGTCAACACACCTGTCATGTAAAATCAGCTTTTAGACGGTTTCCCATGAGGTCCGGTAGACAGCTAAAATTACAGGAAGCATCTATTCCAGCTGCCTGAGCAGAATCAATTGCTGCAACACAGTACAACAAAAATGAGGAACCAACTGAGGAACTGCAGTAGAGAACTTAGAAATACCTCAACAACAAAACTGGTTCAAGTCTCTATTTACAAGAACACAATAATCTTTCCTAAGCCAAAAATGTAAAAAAAAAATACAGACAGTACATAATAATGGCATGACATGCAATTTTTGACAGTGATGTTTTACTAGTTTCACTTCGGTAATGATAATATATTTACATAGGGTAAGGCCCCACACACATTATTAGATTTTATGCAGATTTTTGTCTTCAGATTTACCAAAACCATATAATATGAGGTCAAACCTTAATGCCGCGTACACACGAGAGGACTTTTCGACAGCAAAGGTCTGACGGAACGAATTTGTCAGACAATTCGATCGTGTGTGGGCTCCATCGGATTTTTGCTGTCGAAAAATCCGACAGACTTTAGAAATAGAACATGTCTTAAATTTTCCCGCCGGAACTCCGCTGGACCCAGTTCCTATCAAAAAATCAGTTTGTCTGTGTGCTAGTCCGACAGACAAACAACGACGCTAGGGCAGCTATTGGCTACTGGCTACGAACTTCCTTATTCTAGTCCGGTCGTACGTCATCACGTTCGAATCCGTCAGAATTTAGTGTGATTGTGTCATTCGAAAAGTTTGTCGAAACTCAGTTCGAAAGTCTGTCGGAAAGACCGTCGGACCTAGTCCGTTGAAAAGTCCGCTCGTGTGTACGCGGCATAAGAGTTTCAATTTGTATGCAGTCAGGCAGGCCCTTGCACTACATGTTTTGGTAAATCTGAAGACAAAAATCTGTAGAAAATCTATTAGTGTGTATGGGGTCTAAGTGTGTAAATACTGTAACACTGTATTAACAATTTGATTTTATACAATAATATTTACAGAACTCTAAATTTTTTGGAAGACAACCCAAAAATTAATTTTAAATTCAGCAACAGAATATGGTTTGCACATGTACTGTAACATAAAACATGTCATATACCACTTCTGTAGGGATAAAAACAACTTTATTGGTCCAGCACAACTTCAGGTCGCTCCACCTTTTTGCCAGTTAGTGGAGCTTAATTAAGGCTTTTCCCTTGAGTATTGTTGATTATTTAGATCTGCCTTTTTCAAACTTTTTACCCCTGGGAACCCCTTAAAATTACTTTATGGTCTTGGGGAACACCTACTATAATTATTTGATTTGGATCAGAGGTAAGAATGCCCCTTTCATTGGCAATCAGTAGGAAAAATGATCCCCTGACAGTGGTGGTCAGAATGCCACCCTTAGATACAGCTAAAAAGATCATTGGTGACGTGATGCCAGCTCTGGAATTATGCAGGTGCCATCGAATGAGAGCTCAAGGAACTCCTAGCACCTCTGAAGGAGCCATAGGGTTCCACTGAATGTTGGTTAAGAATGGCTGACCTAAATATTATCAGCAGTGTTGTAATGAGCAAATAATTAACATTACAGTGTTTCCCCTATCCTCTTGTTCTGTGAAAAAGCTCACCAAGGAGGCAAAACTGAAGTATCTAGAACTTGTGCTAGATCAATAAAGTTGTTTTTTTTCCTATGGAAGCGGTATGAGACTTCATGGTATGGCTTAAGCCTGGTACACACAATGAGATTATCGGACACATTTTGCTTGACAAAGGAATGCGGCCACTCCTCCAACAGCGGCCAGACAATTCAGAAACGCGTCGAATATCAGTGACGTCATCGACGGGCGCCAGCGCTGTTGTTTGCTTCCCAAGCCTCGCTCTCACCCCCCTTTACACAGCCGTTTCTCTTCACATCTTAGAGGTGAGACTGACGGCCCGGATACACGCCAATGCTAATCCCAGCAGTGGCACTTCACCCTCCCCACATCATCACCGGAACCCCTGTCTGAGAAACGGACTCACTGCTCCCCCCATCAGACTGGTTTTCATCTATCTGCACCTGGACTTTGGAAGGAACCAGCACCACGCTCTGCCGTTCCAGTTTATCCTGATGAGAGGCAAGCTGAAGTGGATTTGCTGTGATCTGGACTTGCTGTGACCTGCAGTTCTACAGCCTTCTCAGCCCAGCATGCAGGACCTGAACGTGACATCTTGTTCCCCCGTGTGAGTGGATAATGTTGCTGTAATAAAATAGTTTTTTGATACACACTCAGAGGCGCCCCCCTTTCCTTGCTTTCTCTCTAGCTTACTGGAACCCGCTCTCTGGTTCTCCTGGGAGGCTGCCCTGACTGACCCCAAGACACCTTAAACCATTGAAGGTATATGTATGTATACATACATATACGTATACTGTTATCACCCCTGGACTATTGGGTATCATTATATGAGGTATATATAATTATTGTGTACTGCGCCTTTTTTACTTGTCTTTTGGTCAATAAAGAAATATAGCACACAATTTAATGATAGAACAATTTTTGGAGTATTAGTAGAGAGATCTGTCTGACTCACCAAGACAAAAACCCTTTATAGTGCTGGACGGCAATTGAGACACCCTGAAATAGGGTGACCCCCCCAGGGGCGGACACGGGGAACCAAAAAAGGATTCAGCTAGAGAAGGGACAATGATAGAATAGTATTCAATCATTTATGGATATCAATGATGGCTAACACACAGTGTCCAGGGATAGACCAACGCCTAGAGTAAAAGGAGACAAGTAGAAAAGCGTGAAACAAGGGCGGAAAAAAAGGGGAGGTGGGAGTGAAAAGATGGGGAGGGATGGGGGGGGGGGGAGAGAAGGAAAGGGAAAGAAAAAAGCCAGGGAAAAAGAATGGTATGTATGGAGAGAATAGAAAGGAGAACAAGGGAGGGAAGAGAGAAAAACAAAAGGTAGGAAGGACAGATAACCCTTGTGTATCCAGGAGCTGGAAAGAGATGAATAGCACCATCAGTCCAGGGCTTAAGCTGTGGACTGAAATTGTGCATGGTGAGTACCATCCAGAATTATAGGGAAAAGCCACCAAAACGTCCCAAAGATTGGTGAAAATAGGTGATTGCAGTGATCACTATGGTAACATACCCCATGTATGCCAAAGAACTATTTAAAATCAACCAGGATCGCCGGCTCTCTTAAGAGGTAACCGCTCCCCAATACTGATCACCAAAGATGGTTATGCGATCAGGTAGGAGGCATAACCTGGCACAGATCTATAAACTGCACGCCTTTTAAGGCTCCCAACCCGGAAGTGTATGCGGGCGTCTGAGTGACGTCCGACATAGCTCACGCCGTTCGTACTGCGCACGCATATCGTAATGGCGCGCAGTCTCACGCTGTGCGTGAAGTTCATGATGCGTGTGTCCGCTCGGGCACATGCCGATGCGCTCAGATGAAAACATCTGGCGGAGAGACTACCGGGTCCGATCCACTTAATGTGCGCATGTCAGTCAGATGGCTGTTTTTTGTCTTGGTGAGTCAGACAGGTCTCTCTACTAATACTCCAAAAATTGTTGTATCATTAAATTCTGTGCTATATTTCTTTATATGATAAATTAAAATTATATTTTTTCATAGATGCTATGGGTGACGCAACTTGAGGCATTAGTCGCGAAACTAGTCGAGGAACACGTCAAAACCCACATCAATTTGTCCCCATCTATCTATGGGATTTGTATCAATTTGTAAACCCTATAATGTCTACAAGATTTGCTTAACAACCTATGTTTTGCTGTCTATATTTGTTTACTTTTCTACTATATGTCTAAATAAATGTTTTATATTTTTTATAAACTTTGCTGGTATAATTAGGTACCGGAATAGTCCCTCTTCTTCCCCACTAGTCGATGCTTCAGGGCACTATTGCAGTAGTCCCTGAAATTAGTATCTACTTGTTTTCTCTATATATACTGTACATTGTTTTCAATTTTTTTTTTTTTTTTTGTGGCCAAAATGAAAATGTATGTAAAACCAATTTGTTTTATTTTTATTTTTTTGGAAAGAGTAGGGAAGGATTTTTTGGCTGTATGTGTCTCTTTTGAGTAGAACTATCCACTTCATTTTTCCTGGAAACCATTATCATCAGGACACAAAGTGATGGCAAATCCATAGTGCTACAATTGTCACCAGAAATAAAAGTATGTGTGAAACTTTGTAGAGAGACATCTGTATTCTGTGACAAATGTCTAAAAGGGCACTTCTAGTAATTCCTCTCACTTCCTGTTATGTCTCCGGGAAGAAAGTGAAGGGAAATTTCCCCCATGAGACACATTAAAAAATAATCTCACAGGGTGTTATCCTTTCTCTACTCTTTCCAAAACTGTTTCTACATAAAGTTTAACAAGTCTTGATATTTTGTAAATTTCTAAATAGCTGGCAACTCTACTGAGACTGTATAAAAAAATTTAAAAAATTAAAAATAAATACTGATAGGGGTTTATTTACAATGTACTAAAGAAGAAAGTGTATGTTCCCTTCTATTGGTGAATACTGTAAGGTAAAGTTGAGCTGTTAAAGTAGTAATGACAGTAGTACACAGAGTCCAGCTTAAGTTTCTAAAATCACTACAGCAGCGCTACTGTCATAATAAATTTTGACCAGTTTTCATGTGTTAGAACCACACAAGTAGGTGCAGTTAACAGATAGTGAGAAGAGTCCCAGAAGACACACAAGTGGTAATCCTACTAAGATAAACGACAGTGCATCTCACACCAGACTCTGTACATCACACTCCCCTTTGGGGTTCACACTCACCAGAGAGATGAACACATCAGGCATTGATATGTTTGAGCAACTACCAACCTCAATATCATGGAGAGGCTCACACCTTGTCCTGGGGTCTCCACCGGTACTCGGATTGAAGAAAGGCTCATATAGTGTGATATTGTTTCATCTCATGTTAATTGAAGTTTCAAGTCAGTACATTCCATCCATTGCCATCAGTCAAAATTGCGTATAAGACTATCTAGGCATCGATAAGCGTTTGCTATGATCCAGGTAGTGATGAGACTCACGTTATAGGAAGGCAGTGTCCACCGTTGATGCCTAGATAGTGTCTCGCTTCTCACTGCTTTACACTGATGACTGACTTGAAACTTCAATAATTGTGAGATAAAACAAAATCACACTATATGAGCCTTTCTTCTATCCAAGTACCGGTGGAGACCAGAGGACAAGGTGTGACCCTCTCCATGATATTGAGGCTGGCAGTTGCTCAAACATATCAATGCCTGATGTGTTCATCTCTCTGGTGAGTGTGAACCCCAAAGGGGAGTGTGACGCATGGATTCTGTGTGAGGTGCACTGTCGTTTATCGTAGTGGGATCACCACTTGTGTGTCTTCTGGGACTCTTCTCACCATCTATCAACTGCACCTACTTGTGTGGTTCTAACATATGAAAGCTGGTCATAATTTATTATGACAGTAGCACTGCTGTAGTGATTTTAGAAACTTGAGCTGGACTCTGTGTGCTACTGTCATTACTACTTGAACAATATTGTTATGCATGCCATTTAAGTGGCAGGTGATGTTTTTTTACATATAACGTTAATACGCAATTTGTGCTCATCTGTGTACGCTATACAATTTAAGGAACCTGATACTCACATAGCGCCGAGATAGTGGAAGTAGGTCTGAGTTTTCACTGTAGTTTTACATTAAAGTTGAGCTGTGTTCACTTTGAATATATCATAATGAGCAAGCAGATAGAAACATTTTGCTAGCACCGGACTGGATAATTGAAGTGTACACATATTCTCCTTATTCAACAAGCTTGGCAAAATAAATATTCACTTTGCTAAGTGAATAGCCTCTACTCTCTTACTAAATCAACAACCTGAAAACAGTAGACAAAAGGTTGTCACCATAAATAGGGTTTAAGGCCACACATAATATTTATTATATGCAATGCTTCAGAAAACCCTGTCACAGACTGCAGACATCCTAAACAAGATGTTCAGAAACTAAAGGCATGCTACAGGTTTTCCTAAATACTGAATACTTGCTACAGAAGACAGTCAGAGACTGGAGACAGGTTACGCGAGACTGTTAGAAATCACTACAATGTCTGCCCCCTTTCAAATCAATGTTTTCTCTACTGGGACCTGAAAAGGGTTGTACAGCAAGCAGTAAAGGGCTGTGTGTTGTGGGTGGACCTTGCACCCCAGGATGGGTACCAAGGCTCTAAACAGCCACACACAGGCCCATGAAGCAATATTAAAGTAATGTATTGGTCTCTCTGGTAAACCAACACCATCCAAAAAATTGGTAAGAAGGTAGAACAATAATTTATGCTCACAACCTGTAACATGTGATTCAATTTGGTTACTTATATAAATATATTTGCCATTGGTCCAAAACTTCTAAAAAAACACCTGGCCCTTAGCCTTAGGAACAATATTTTAATCAGAATGGGGCAACATTAGCACATAACTGGATAGTTAGAAGCATATAAAAGACTGGAGAACACACAATTATGTCTCCTGAAAAAGTTGGAAAATGCTGTTTGGAACGAACATTTGCAGTTGCTAAGGTAATATATAACTTGATGAAGCAAATGCTGGAGCCTGACAAACTTGTTAGACAGTATCAATGAGAGACAAGTGTTATAATCCAGAAGTCATTAAGCATAATCTTAAAACTTACCTGTTATGTGGTTCTAAGAAGCAAATTTCTGAACTGAAGAATCAGAAAAGCAGGGGGTATTTCATCAGATATAATCCTAAAAAATAAAAAAAATTTTTTAAGCAAACATAGGTCAAGAAAGTACAGAAAAATATATTCATACATTCGAAATATGGAAAAATAGCATTTTGCTGTATTATAGTATACAGTGGTGTGAAAAAGTGTTTGCCCCCTTCCTCATTTCCTGTTCCTTTGCATGTTTGTCACACTTAAGTGTTTCGGAACATCAAACCAATTTAAACAATAGTCAAGGACAACACATGTAAACACAAAATGCAATTTGTAAATGAAGGTGTTTATTATTAAAGGTGAAAAAAAATCCAAACCATCATGGCCCTGTGTGAAAAAGTGATTGCCCCCCTTGTTAAAACATACTATAACTGTGGTTGTCCACACCTGAGTTCAATTTCTCTAGCCACACCCAGGCCTGATTATTGCCACACCTGTTCACAATCAAGGCATCACTTAAATAGGAGCTGCTTGACACAGTAAGGTCTACCAGAAGATCCTTAAAAGCTACACATCATGCCGAGACCCAAAGAAATTCAGGAACAATTGAGAAAGAAAGTAATTGAGATCTATCAGTCTGGAAAGGGTTATAAAGCCATTTCCAAAGCTTTGGGAATCCAGCGAACCACAGTGAGAGCCATTATCCACAAATGGCGAAGACATGGAACAGTGATGAACCTTCCCAGGAGTGGCCGGCCGCCCAAAATTACCCCAAGAGAGCAGCGACGACTCGTCCAAGAGGTCACAAAAGACCCCACAACAACGTCCAAGGAACTGCAGGCCTCACTTGCCTCAGTTAAGGTCAGCGTTCATGCCTCCACCATCAGGAAAAGACTGGGCAAAAATGGCCTGCATGGCAGAGTTCCAAGGAGAAAACCACTGCTGAGCAAAAAGAACATCAAAGCTCGTCTCAATTTCTCCACAACACATCTTGATGATCCCCAAGACTTTTGGGACAACATTCTGTGGACCGATGAGACAAAAGTGGAACTCTTTGGAAGGTGTGTGTCCAAGTATATCTGGCGTAGAAGGAACACTGCCTTTCAGAAAAAGAACATTATACCAACAGTAAAATATGGTGGTGGTAGTGTGATGGTCTGGGGCTGTTTTGCTGCTTCAGGACCTGGAAGACTTGCCGTGATAAAAGGAACTATGAATTCTGCTGTCTACCAAGAGATCCTGAAGGAGAATGTCCGACCATCTGTTCGTGTACTCAAGCTGAAACGAACTTGGGTTCTGCAGCAGGACAATGATCCTAAACACACCAGCAAGTCCACCACCGAATGGCTGAAGAAAAACAAAATGAAGACTTTGGAGTGGCCTAGCCAAAGTCCTGACCTGAATCCTATTGAGATGTTGTGGTATGACCTTAAAAAGGCCGTTCATGCTCGAAAACCCTCTAATGTAACTGAATTAGGACAATTCTGCAAAGATGAGTGGGCCAAAATTCTTCCAGGACGCTGTAAAAGCCTCATTGCACGTTATCGCAAACGCTTGGTTGCAGTTGTTGCTGCTAAAGCCCCATACACACGGTCGGATTTTTTCATGGATTCTGTCCGATCGGACAATGTTGTTGAAAAATCAGACCGTGTGTAGGCACCATCGGACAGTGTACGTCGGATTGTCCGACGGACAAAGTCTTATCTCCTGCTGGATAGATTTGCCGACAACACGGTCCGATCACACCAAATCCGATCGTGTGTACGGTTGTCCGACCGGACAAAGTGCTACGCATGCTCAGATCACATTAGAAGACCAAAGCTATTGGCTACTAGCCTCTACGTAGTCCCGTCGTAGGCAACAAACGTCACCACGTTCAGAATGATCGGATTTTCCGACAACTTTGTCCGACCGTGTGTACGCAAAACCAACATCAGACAAAGTATGACGGACAGGATCTGACCGACCTGGTCCGCGGATTGTCCGACCGTGTGTATGGGGCTTAAGGGTGGCCCAACCAGTTATTAGGTTTAGGGGGCAATCACTTTTTCACACAGGGCCATGATGGTTTGGATTTTTTTTTACCTTTAATAATAAACACCTTCATTTACAAATTGCATTTTGTGTTTACTTGTGTTGTCCTTGACTATTGTTTAAATTGGTTTGATGTTCCGAAACACTTAAGTGTGACAAACATGCAAAGGAACAGGAAATGAGGAAGGGGGCAAACACTTTTTCACACCACTGTACATTGAGAAAACAACCTGTGTGTTCATTATCAATGTCTTAATTCTGATTTTAAACATATCGGTTAGCTTCTGAGCAAGTTTGTGTCTCATTAGCTTTTGTCTAATATGTTGAGGGTGTGGAAATAAAAAGTCATTCAACCCAAAAAGTAATAAGTGGAGCATTTTTGTTGGTCCCTGGCATCTTATAGACCTTGACTCCTCACTCTGTTATGTTCTTTTGGGCATTTTTGTGTTCTTGGCCAGCTTTCTGTGCCTCCTCTTGTATTTATATACTTCATAATAAAAAAAAAATGCAAAATCCAACAGGAAAAATAGGAGTCCTTAATAATGACCACAGTAGATGCACAAACTCAGTAGCTCGAGTCCAGGTATCAGATATAAAGGGTTCTTAAGATGGTGTAACTTCTCAGTACCTTCAATAAACCTAAATCTGTGGCTTCTGCAGACATGTGCAGATACATACACATATATATGTTCTGGACCACACAGTTCCTGGGTGAAAGTTCAGTACTTTGACTAGTCCCTACTGTAAGGTCCTTCTTTTCCTACATAAAAAGACCTTGTGTCTACTACATAGCACCTAATGGCCATCCACAAATAAGTAGCTAAACAAAACTAAGATATAACAACCATTATAAGTACCA
The DNA here is from genome assembly GCA_028564925.1 of Lithobates sylvaticus. Lineage (NCBI taxonomy): Eukaryota > Metazoa > Chordata > Amphibia > Anura > Ranidae > Lithobates > Lithobates sylvaticus. The sequence continues at coordinate 575,034,082 of CM053027.1, forward strand.
GAGTATCACACAAGAAAAAAAAAAAATAAATAACGGGAATGTTATTATTGCAGAGATATGTTTCAACCAACCAGCAAGTGTTGTTCACTACATTTTCACAATAGAGAATCAGTACAGTTACTTTACAATGTACTAATTCAGCAACCAGTACAACAAGGCAATGAACACTATAGTGCCTTGAAAAAGTATTCATACCCTTGACATTTTCCATATTTTGTCACGTTACAACCAAAAACATAAATGTATTTTATTGGGATTTTATGTGATAGACCAACACAAAGTGGTACATAATTGTGAAGTGGAAGGAAAATGATAAATGGTTTTCAATTTTTTTTACAAATAAATATCTAAATATCTAAATAAAGTGTGGTGTGCATTTGTATTCATCCCCCTTTACTATGATGCCCCTAACTAAAATCGAGTGTAACCAATTGCCTTCAGAAGTCACCTAATTAGTAAATAGAGTCCACCTGTGTGTAATTTAATCTCAGTATAAATACACCTGTTCCGTGAAACCCTCAGATGTTTGTTAGAGAACCTTAGTGAACAAACAGCATAATGAAGGCCAAGGAACACACCAGACAGGTCAGGGATAAAAGCGTGGAGAATTTTAAAGCAGGGTCAGGTTATAAAAAAATGTCCCAAGCTTTGAACATCACATGGAGCACTGTTCAATCCACCATCTGAAAATGGAAAGAGTATGGCACAACTGCAAACCTACCAAGACATGGCTGTCCACCTAAACTGCCAGACCGGGCAAGCATTAATTAGAGAAGTGGCCAAGAGGCCCATAGTAACTCTGGAGAAGCTGCAGAGATCCACAGCTCAGGTGGGAGAATCTGTCCACAACTATTAGTCATGTACTCCACAAATCTGGCCTTTATAGGAGAGTGGCAAGAAGAAAGCCATTGTTGAAATAAAGCCATAAGATGTCCCATTTGCAGTTTGTGAGAAGCAAAAAAAGAAATTGAACTTTTTGGCCTAAAAGCAAAAAGCTATGTGTGGCAGAAAACTAACACTGCACATCACCCTGAGCACACCATCCCCGCCATGAAACATGTTGGTGGCAGCATCATGATGTGGGGAAATCTTAGAAGAGAACCTGTTAGAATCTGCAAAAGACTTGAGACTGGGGCAGAGGTTTGCCTTCCAGCAGGACAACGGCCCTAAACATACAGCCAGAGCTCCAATAGAATGGTTTAGATCAAAGCATATTCATGTGTTAGAATGGCCAAGTCAAAGTCCAGACCTAAATCCAATTGAGAATCTGTGGCAAGACTTGAAAATCGCAATAGGCTGGACAGCTATCAGTGTGCCACCTTCGAACTTGCAATCTGTCAGTACATCTCAGAACAATGCAGGATGAAAGAGTAAGCAAAAATAATTCAAACAATACTCTAATACCCATTCTATAGTCTTTAAATAGAAGCAAGGTTACACTCACTGCACAATGTCTCACTTAGGTTTGCTTTACACTGAAGACTGCTCTGTTTGTGATATTCGATTTTCAGCTATGTCAACATTTGACTTTGAGAGTTTATTGACTAGAAGTAATATAAAGCAATATAAAGCAAGATTCATGCTGCCAAGCCATACCACCCCTAAGCAGGTTGCAGTAGTGTTTTATAACTATGCTTCACCTGCTTTAAACAATGTACAGAAATCAGGTCATTGTCAATCATCGTTCGCTTCACTAGAATTTGAACTCTTATGGCATTTAAACTTAGATATGTGCATCCAAAGTATTCAGTTGCATTTTTTGCTTCTAGAAGTGAGAATTATTACATTGTATTTTGTAATCCATGGCATTTCCAAATCGTAGTCAATGTGACAAATGTAAAACCTAACTTTTCTTTACAGTAGAATAATACAATATAGGTACAAATATAAATTCTTCATTGTTATAGATTTCTTGTCAGAAAACAGAACAGTCCAATATATATTACTCCTGAACCTTACTTCAAGTCCAATTGAATAAGCACATATATATATATATATATATATATATATATATATATATATATATATATATATATATATATATAGTATCTCACAAAAGTGAGTACACCCCTCACATTTTTGTAAATATTTTATTATATCTTTTCATGTGACAACACTGAAGAAATGACACTTTGCTACAATGTAAAGTAGTGAGTGTACAGCTTGTATAACAGTGTAAATTAGCTGTCCCCTCAAAATAACTCAACACAGCCATTAATGTCTAAACCGCTGGCAACAAAAATGAGTACACCCCTAAGTGAAAATGTCCAAATTGGGTCTAAAATGTCAATATTTTGTGTGGCCACCATTATTTCCAGCACTGCCTTAACCCTCTTGGGCATGGAGTTCACCAGAGCTTCACATGTTGCCACTGGAGTCCTCTTGCACACCTCCATGACGACATCACGGAGCTGGTGGATGTTAGAGACATTGCGCTCCTCCACCTTCCATTTGAGGATGCCCCACAGATGCTCAATAGGGTTTAGGTCTGGAGACATGCTTGGCCAGTCTTTGGTCGACCATGGAGAGGCCTGTTCTGAGTGGAACCTGTCCTGTTAAACCACTGTATGGTCTTGGCCACCATGCTGCAGCTCAGTTTGAGGGTCTTGACAATCTTCTTATAGCCTATGCCATCTTTATGTAGAGCAACAATTCTTTTTTCAGATCATCAGAGAGTTCTTTGCCATGATGTGCCATGTTGAGCTTCCAGTGACCAGTATGAGTGAGTGAGAGCGATAACACCAAATTTAACACACTTGTTCCCCATTCACACCTGAGACCTTGTAAAACTAACGAGTCACATGACACCGGGGAGGGAAAATGGCTAATTGGGCCCAATTTGGACATTTTCACTTAGGGGTGTACTCACTTTTGTTGCCAGCGGTTTAGACATTAATGGCTGTGTGTTGAGCTATTTTGAGGGTACAGAAAATTGACACTGTTATACAAGCTGTACACTCACTACTTTACATTGTAGCAAAGTGTCATTTCTTCAGTGTTGTCACCTGAAAAGATATAATAAAATATTTACAAAAATGTGAGTGGTGTACTCACTTTTGTGAGATATACTGTATATATATATATATATATATATATATATATATACACTGTATATATAAACTGTATATGTATATATTCTTATGAATTATATGAGTTTCAAATATAATTTTTCTTTTTTTTTTCTTTCTCCTGATGTCCCCTGAGATCTCTACTGGGCCATTCCAGTTACAATTGCTTTATCATTCCACATAAAGTCATTTGTACACATTGAAGGCCCAGCGCTCTTTGTTTATGTAGAGGTTTATGAAACAACATAACATTTCATTTTTTATCACAAAAGTGCACTTATTTTTTTAAATCTGGCCGAGTGATAGAAAGGCTCTCATTGAATGTTATTATATTTCAATAGCTGCACTGCAATACCAGTTTTCATGTGCAGTTAGTGAGATCTGAAATTAGGGAAACAAAATGCTTGTTGACAGAGGGCCATATATATTTATTTTGTGCAATAAAAGCTAATTCTAAGGTACACGTAAACAGCAGAGATTGGTCATCCTCTACGTTTGATTTCACCAGGATTATATATTATTTTGGCTTATCATTAGACAACCTAGACCTCGGGAACATATCACCTGCACAGTTCTACTGGGGAAAAAGTGTTTTAACTGAGTTGACAGACCCCAGGAACGGGTCCTGAAGTTTGAACAGAACTCTCTAAAATACATTCTGGGCAATCATAATGTTTTGAGGTTTAAATATATATACACCGATCAGCCATAACTTTATAAGCACTGAAAGGGAATAGGGAATATCGCGATACAATGGCATCTGAAAATTGGTGGGATATTTTAGGCAGCAAATGAACTTGTTGTCCATAAAGTTGATTTGGTAAAACCAGAAAAAATGGGCATCGCAATTTGTTGCGTATGCGGCTGTGAAGCCCACAGCCAAAAGCTTCTACAATGGCCACATGAACATCAGAACTGGACAACGGAGCAATGGAAGAAGGTGGCCTGGTTTAATGAATCACCTTTTCTTTTACATCATGTGGCTGGCCGGGTGCGTCACTTACCTGGGGAAGAGATGACACCAGGATGCGGTATATGAAGGCAAGTTGGCAGAGGCAGTGTGATGCTTTGGGCAATGTTCTTCTGGGAAACTGTGAAGCCCACAGCCATTCTCGTGGATGTTACTCTGGTGTCCATGCTTCAATGGGTCAGGGTTGTTTTAGCCATACTCAATATTAGGTGGGTGGTCATAAGGTTATGGCTGATCGGTGTGTATATATATATATATATATATATATATATATATATATATATATATATATACACATATATATATATATATATATATATATATACACACAATATTTGAGGATATATCTATCTATCTATCCATCTATCTATCTATATATATATATATGTATATATATCCTCAAATGCCAAAAGATTTGTATGGATTTGTTTGTATTTCCATTCAATTCTAGTAAGGGTGGGAGGTCTGATTTTCCTGTGCTGAAGTTCAGTGATACAACTAGCTTTTGTCCCCCCCTCCCCCCTCAGCCTTTAAAAGGACAGTGAAGAAGAAGAAACAGACCCATGAGCTATTCTTATTGTCACTTTGCTCTCTCCCCCAGTCAGAATGTTTCTTGTTTAGCACATTAGCACTGTGGCAGACCATTTGGCTTTTTGATTTTACAAGGAAAAATGCAAAGCATAAGAAAAAAGTTGTTTCCTTTTAGACAAATTGTCTATAATTGAAACCTTGGACAAATGACTCATGAGTATAAACAAATCCTCCTACATAAGTTCTACTTGTTTAACTGAAGTCTTCTCTTGTCTACATCCTTTCAAAAGTGCAAATTGTGTTAAAAATGTTTCTCCATCTGTCAGCAGCAGAGAAGAGGCTGCAGTTGCACTGTGTGAGAGCTGATTGGAGGAAAGGGATACCCCCCCCCCCCCCCCATCCACATAGGCAGAAGAACAAAGTGACATGCAGAGCTGTATTCTGAATAGACAAGCTGTGTGCTTATCTCACAATATTCAGCTCCTGTTATCTCATGTGTCGGGAAAACGTCTCAGAAGTGACTCATGCTAAAAACAGAGGAACAAAGCACCAGAGAGAAACAACACTTATGCCCTGTACACACGGTCGGAAAATCCGACCACAAAATCCATCGGATTTTGTCCGACGGATTTAGTCCGACACTGGTGTTGCATACACACGGTCGGACAAAGTTGTCGGAAAATCCGATCATTCTGAACGTGGTGACGTTTGTTGCCTACGACGGGACTACGTAGAGGCTAGTAGCCAATAGCTTTGGTCTTGTAATGTGATCTGAGCATGCGTGGCACTTTGTCCGTCGGAATTCGCTACACACGATCGGAATTGGTGTGATCGGACTTTGTTGTCGGAAAATTTTTCCAGCAGGAGATAGAACTTTGTCCGTCGGACAATCCGATGGAAACTGTCCGATGGTGCCTACACACGGTCGGAATTTCCGACAACATTGTCCGATAGGACAGAATCCATCGGAAAATCTGACCGTGTGTATGGGGCTTTAGAGCTTTGGAGAGAGACAAGTAAATACAACAGATATATGTGCTTAGTTCAAATTTCATGACTGGGGTTTACAACCACTTTAATCTAATTAACTTTTTACAACTGGAGGTATGGAGAACTGCTCTCTTTCTCTCTTGCAGGCTTGGGACTCTGTTGTATCTCTTAATTACAGGTAGAGGCACAAGTTTTCCACCAACTTGTTATCTATGTGTTCTTTATAGGAAGAGTCCACTTGAACCTGACTTACCAAATTTCCTGTTCTACTTTTGCCAAAATTATTTATTGAATCCTGATTAATTGCCATCAGAGGCAAATCTGAGTCTGACTTTTTAGAAGTCTTTAAATTTTACAATAAATGAGAATGTGTGTACTTCTATAATTAAAGGCTTTGCAGCAAAAAAAGTTATATATCCATTCTTGTTCAGAAAAATATGCCCTTTCGATTGGGTGCAGGAGCTCTGAGCATTATTTCTCATATTCGTCAATAGATCTGTCTAGAATGTTGGAAGGAAGAACGAAGCAGCTCCAAAATTAAAAAAATTGCCCTGCTTTATAGGTAAGATATTTTTTGTATGCTAACAGTGCGATAATACACAGACAACAAGTGGGTGACACACTTCAAACTTAAGTTGAAAAAAAAATATTAAACAGTTTTTTAGTTTGCCAAAAGGTAATACAACTGGAGCTAACTTACTGCGAGTCCTTCAATTGTTGGAGGTAAACACACTCTAATGCCCCTTACACATGGTTGGATTTTTTCCGACAACAAATGTTGGATATGAGCTTGTTGGCGGAAAGTCTCACCGCAAACATTTGTTGTCGGACTTTCTGCCAACAAATGGTGGCTAGCAGGTTCTCAAATTTTCCGCCAACAAATGTTTGTTGTTGGACTTTCCGATCGTGTGTACACAAGTCCATCGGACAAAAGTCCACGCATGCTCGGAATCAAATACGAGCCGGAAGCCCTCGGTCTTGTAAAACTAGCGTTCGTAATGGAGATATCCCATACCTCTTGTACGTTACTACATTCGTACTTTTTGGCCAATATTTGTGTGACCGTGTGTATTGCAAGACAAGTTGGAGCCAACATTTTTCAAACAAAAATCCACGTTTTTGTTGTCGGAAAGTCCGATCGCATGTACATGCCCATAAGGCTGGATTTACAACTTTTGCATTTTTAGTGCTTTTTGCATTTTGCATATTTGCACTACACAACGTGTTCCATAGGAAACCAAGTTAAATGAACTGTAGTGCAAATCGGCAAAATGCAAAAAGTAGGGCTGTTACTGATTAAAATTTTCGTGTTCGATTAATCAATTTTTTTTTAAATCGATTAATCGACTAATTTTCGATTACTTATAATGCACATACAGATCCAACTACTTTCAGCTGATCTCCTTGCATTGCAACTCTGCATTAGTCAGTGGTATATGTGGTATACAGTATATACAATCACCCGACACTAGTTAGTTTCCACAATCCATGACTTAACTTCACAGTTCACAAATACGTTTTAAATTCAAACTGTAGCACTGACGTCACTAATTTTTTTTCCACAGTAGCGTGACAATCCCTCCACCTCCGGTCTAACTAATCACTCTCACCTTATGGCATGGACCCCTGTGCAAACAGGTGGTCATGCAAGCGGGTATCAAAAGGGTTAACACGGACCATAAACTTCTCTCACGTCTCCTTAGATCTCAGCAAGGATGCCAGGTCATGGGAAAGAAAAGATCTAAGTGCTCACCGCTTAAGTATAATATATCATTTTTGTGTTCAAACACAAACTACTCACATAAAGATGATAAAAACACAGCATGTAAAGCCGAAAATTGTGTTAGTTCCGTAGGGCAGCAGCGGGTGACGTCATGTGTAGCTCCTCCCCTGTACGCGCTACGTTCAATCAGAACTTCAACGTCACCGGACTCTTCCCCCCTTCCCTTCGTTAGCAGACAGAGGCACTTGGGGAAGGGGGGAGGAGTCCGGTGACATTGATGTCTGTGACGTCACTGGATCTCTGACGGAACTCCCTGAAGAGGTGAGTACCATTTAAAATAATTTTGTTCGATCAAAAAATGTTATTGATTAATCGAGGAATTAATCTTTAATTTCCACAGCCCTAGCAAAAAGCACTAAAAATGCATAGGTGTGAATCCAGCCATAGGGGCCATATTAAAGAGGAACTTCACCTTATTTAAAACAAATACAATAAAAGTCAGCAGCTACTAATAGTGTAGCTGCTGACTTTTAAAATATAGGTACTTACCAGTCCCTGGAGCCCCTGGTGCTGCCATCTTGGATTTGGGAGCTGGCTGTGACTTCCAGAGGAATCACAGCCAGCTCCCCCCTGTGATGCTTAATGGATAATGGTCTTAGGGAGAGAGGGGGTGGGGCAAATTTGGTAATTCTCACCTAGGTGAAAGATGAGGAAGTGGAAGCAGGCAGGGTACCTGTCAAAAAAGGCACCTGCTCCCCATAAAAAAATAAAATATTCAAAGTGTTAGAGACAGGGTTGGGAGGAGGATAAGCGGCACTTTCATTTTTTAGTAAAGGTCTGCTTTAAGCTAAAGTAGTTTCTTTTAACTGAATTGGTTTTATCGAACATAACACTTTCTCATCAAAATGTTCAATTTAAATACGCAAATATCCGATGAGTGTGAATCTGTTATCTTTTCACAGGAAGACTCTCTTCAACATTACAAGCTATTATTTCGCATGAATACTTATTTTTGCTAATTAAATGTTATCTTTTTTTTTTTCTACAAATGGCTTCATTTTTCAGTCCCCTCAACAGACATCTAATAAAATCCTACAATTAAAGTGCACCTATGCCCAGACTATGGGCATTAAACTACAAACAAGCAATGGTAGAGCTTTAATACAAGCCAAGCCCTGACCTCGGCCCGAGCTGCTTTTAATGTGAAGCTTATCACTGGTAAAAATTCTTAACATGTAACATGTAAAGCACATGTGTCAAACATAAGGCTCATGGGCCAAATCCTGCCAGGCCAATTCATGTGGTCCTCCTGCAGCTGCGGCACTCCCTTCATCACTGCCCCTACCTTTACTCCACAGTCGGGAGCAGAGAGGCAGACAGAACTCCTCTGCCAGATCCTGCGCTTCTCCATGCAGCTGCGGAGAGGTTCATCTATGCCGCCCCACCCTCATCTCAGCAGTTGGCAGCAGAGAGATCAAACTCCTCCTACAGATTCTACATCTCTCCTGTGTAGCTACAGCACCTGTTTGTCTCCGCCTCCCCTGGTTTCAGCATTTAGCAGACTCTGGCAGCTGACTCCAGCCCTTCTCTGGTCCTCCTCCAGACCCTTCACTTTCTGCTTCCCAGTTTCTTCCTGGCAGCAGCTCAAGGTAAGGGGGGGGGTGCATTGTGATGTAAGGGAGGGTGGAGAACTCTTGACTTCTGATGATGGGGGCTCTTGACATATGGTTTATAGGGGGTGGGGTGCTCTGGAAATCTGCTTATAATAATTATGAGAATACAATTCTATGCCAATTGAAAAAGAGGGTCGCACACCACTGGTATCATCCAACAGAAATGTAGAAACTGCACAGACAGAACACCATGGCAGAACCATGTTCTCTAGTAAAGTTTGATGATACCAGCAATGGTGTGAGTAGTGCTCCATACTGGTCTGCATCTGCCCTTAAAAGGGTTGTAAAGGTTCAGTTTTTTTTTAAAAAACAAACATGTCATACTTGCCTCCACTGTGGAGTTGGTTTTGCACAGAGTGGCCCTGATCCTCCTCTTCTGGGGTCCCTCAGCGGTGCTCCTGGCTCCTCCTATTCTCGAGTGCCCCATCAGAGAAGCGCTCTCCTTCAGGACACCCGTGCGGGCGCACTCCCGTGTCCTGCTTCTGCGTCTATTGAAACCACTTCAATACCAGCATATAGTAATATGACGCCCGTAGATGGGATCTCCCATCCTGGGCGGGTGTCATATGACGTCCTCTCACTCCCGGCTTACCTAGGGGGTGCACCTGCGCCGCTGCCGGCGCCGCTCGGGACCCGGTGCGCGTGCCCTGACGGCCGCGAAGTCCATCGAGCACCCGCGATTGCCCGGGAACACAGCAGGACCGTGGATCTGTGTGTGCAAACACACAGATCCACGTCCTGTCAGAGAAGAGGAGACCGATGGTGTGTTCTCAGTACAGAGAAACACTGATCCGTCTTCTCCCCTTTTGAGTCCCCTCCCCCCCACAGTTAGAATCACTCCAAGGGAACATAATTAACCCCTGCGGCACCCCCTAGTGTTAACCCCTTCCCTGCCAGTCACATTTACACAGTAATCAGTGCAATTTTATAGCACCAATCACTGTGTAAATGTGAATGGTCCCAAAAATGTGTCAAAAGTGTCCGATATGTCCGTCACAATGTCGCAGTCATGAAAAAAATCGCTGATCACCGCCATTATTAGTAAAAAAAAAATGGCATAAATCTATCCCCTATTTTGTAGACGCTATAACTTTTGCGCAAACCAATCAATATATACGCTTATTGCGATTTTTTTAACCAAAAATATGTAGAAGAATATGTATCGGCCTAAACTGAGGAAAAAATATTTTTTTTTTTTTTTTTTAAATGGGATATTTATTATAGCAAAAAGTAAAAAATATTGTGTTTTTTTCAAAATGTTGCTCTTCTTTTGTTTATAGCGCAAAAAAATAACTGCAGAGGTGATCAAATACCACCAAAAGAAAGCTCTATTTGTGGGAAAAAAGGACGTCAATTTTGTTTGGGTGCAACGTCGCACAACCGCGCAAGTGTCAGTTAAAGCGACGCAGTGCCGAATCGCAAAAAAGTGCTCTGGTGAGGAAGGGGGGAAATTCTTCCGGGGCTGAAGTGGTTAAGGTGAAAAACCTTGAGGGTTTACAACCCCTTTAAGTCTTAAGTTTTTACTAAAACCAGTAATAATTGAATGCATAGGCAATTATTTAATATGATAAATAGTAGATACATTTATATAGTCTTACAGATACAACTCGCACTTTGAAGGCAACCATAATGCAGATGTGGCCCACGATAAAATTGAGTTTGACACCCCCTGATGTAAAGCATATGTGCAGCAACAGGGAGGTTAACGCTCACATGCTACACATATGCCACCAAGGGCGCTGAGATTTCTCCCAGCACAATGATCAAGCTGTCATAGACAGCTCCTAGTCTCTGTTTATGATCGGGGGCCAGTGGATCGGCTTCATATCATGTGACCACTCTGACAGCCAATCACAGTGATCACATTGGGAGGGGGAGGGAAGGGGATTAAAGATCACAACAAAGACTCTAGTGTTTGTTTCCATGAGCTTAGATACACTTGCACTGTGATTACATTAGAAGACTGGTAAACTGCCAAGATCTACTCTCTTAGAAAAACACAGTGCCTTGTAAGGAAACCGGCCCTTTTCTGCACTAAAACAATTGTTTTCTTTGTGCCCTGTTTACATTACAATGCAGGCGGCAGGTACCAGGTTTTGAGTAATTGTATCATACCGGAGCTCTCTGTCTGTGCCTACATCTTTCCTGCACTGTAGTTGAGACATTTCAATAAAGTTAAGTGAGAAGAAAAAAGAAAGAAAGAAAAACAGTTACTTGAGTTATTAAAACTTGTTGTTTTCTATGTGCCATGTCAGCACATGTCGACGTGTCAGCACTAAAGTGCACCAATCAACAATGCTAATTGCTAAATTTGGTATGCTGCATTGTTGACATGTGGGTCACTGCACGTTCCATTTCCTTTACCTACAGGAGCTTTCCCACCGCTCTAATTCCTACCACCACTGTCTAAATTCTACAGCCGTGTCCAAAAGTTTTGAGAATGACACAAATATCAATTTTCACAGCCTTCCCCCCAAAATGTGTCTCGCCTCCACCTCCAGAAAAAACACCCTCCTGTATGACCCTTGTTTTTCTCCTACCTTTCCCCATGCCCTGATTTCCCTCCATCTCCATTATTTACATGTACTGTTTTTATAGCCCTGGCCAAAAGTTTTGAGAATGACACAAATATTATTTTTCATAAAGTCTGCTGCTTTAGAGTTTTTAGACTTTTTTGACAGATGTTACTATGGTATACTGAAGTATAATTACAAGCATTTCATAAGTGTCAAAGGCTTTTATTGACAATTACATTATGTTTATGCAAAAAATCTATATTGGCAGTGTTGACCCCCCCTGGCATGCTGTCAAGCAACATCTGGGCCACATCCTGACTGATGGCAGCCCATTCTTCCATAGTCAATGCTTGAAGTTTGTCAGAATATGTGTTTTTTTTTTTTGTTCACCTGCCTCTTGAGTATTGACCACAAGTTCTCAATGGGATTAAGGTCTGGGGGGTTTACTGGCCATGGACCCAACATTTTGATGTTTTGTTCCCCAATCCACTTAGTTATCACTTTTGCCTTATGGCAAGCTGCTCCATCATGCTGGAAAAGGCATTGTTCGTCACCAAACTGTTCTTGGATGGTTGTGAGCAGTTGCTCTGCACTGGTGGTGCCGCAATCACGCAGCTGAATCAACTGTAGGAGACGGTCCTGGTGCTTGCTGGACTTCCGTGGGCGCCCTGAAGCCTTCTTAACAAATGCAGTGGAAATTATTTTTTTTCGGGATTAAGTCTTTTTTCATGGCAAAGAGGGACTTTGCAAATAAAGTGGAAGTTCATCCTAACACAATGTGCATATACTCCAGAATGGTATGAAGAGTGATCAGATGAATCGAAATTAAAGTAGAAGTCCACCATAACATTAAAATCTCAAAATCTACAGGCATTCACGATCTAAGACTAACCTATCTAGCCCTGTAAAGAAGAAATCGCTATATATACCTTTTTTGAAGCCGTTCTGGTCTGGTCTCTAGAGGCAGAAGCTCTGCAGAGGAGACAGCTGACAACGACTGGGAAATGAAAGGGAAGTGATTTCATCCATAGAGTTACTATGGGGCTTCCGTTGTCGGCTGCCTCCTCTGCACTCATCTCCACAGAGAAGCCCACCACTGACAGCTCAACGTGGGACCAGACAGATACAACTTTAAAAAGGTTTGTGTAGTGATTTCTTCTTTACAGGGCTCGATAAGTTACTCTTAGATCGTGGATGCCTGTAGATTTAGAGATTCTAATGTTAGGGTAGACTTCTACTTTAATTGCAATTCAACTGATCACTCTTCATAACATTCTGGAGTATATGCACATTACCATCATAAAAACTGAGACAGCAGACTTTGTGAAAATTAATATTTGTGTCATTCTCAAAACATTTGGTCATGGCTGTATATCAGTGGCGGCTGGTGCTCAAAATTTTTTGGGGGGGCGCAAACAAACAGCCTCACTGTGCCATCAAACGCTGCCACTGTGCCCATCAAACACTGCCACTGTGCCCATTAAACGCTGCCACTGTGCCCATTAAATGCTGCCACTGTGCCCATTAAATGCTGCCACTGTGCCCATTAAATGCTGCCACTGTGCCCATTAAACGCTGCCACTGTGCCCATCTAACGCTGCCACTGTGCCCATCTAACGCTGCCACTGTGCCCATCTAACGCTGCCACTGTTCCCCTAAGTGCTGCCATTGTGCCTCAAATGCTGCCACTGTGAACATTAAATGCTTCCACTGTGCTCCAAACACTGCCACTGTGCCCCAAGTGCTGCCACTGTGCCCATCTAACGCTGCCACTGTGCCCCAAGTGCTACCATTGTGCCTCAAATGCTGCCACTGTGCTCCAAAAACTGCCACCGTGCCCCAAGTGCTGCCACTGTGCCCATCTAACGCTGCCACCGTGCCCCAAGTGCTGTCACTGTGCCCATTAAATGCTGCCAATGTGCCCTCTGCCCGCCATCTACCAGCACTTACCTTGTCTCGGTGTGCAGCTGGTGACGGCGTCAGGCGGTGAGCAGTGTCTCCTCATCGACCCGATATCTTCTCCTGCGCTCCGCCTGTCTTCTGCAATGATTGGACGCTAGGCGTCCAATCACAGCGCCTGTGACTTCAGCCAATCAGGTGACAGGTAACACAGACCCGGCAACCTGATTGGCTGAGAGGCGGGTCTGTGTTAGGGAAGCGATGTATTCGCTTCTCTAACACAATATTGCACAATACTGCACAGCATTGCGCCCGCTGTTTACACTAATGGAAGCCTATTAGAGCCCACCGCTCTAATCAGGTCACCTATTAGAGCTTACAGCTCTAATAGGGCGCTTCCAAAAACACCCCCCCGCTGTAATTCAGATGCCCGGCGCCCGACAAGGGACCGGACACCTGAATAGGGGGTGGCAGCGGTGACAATAGATAGATTCATGCAATGCATGAATTTATCTATTGGTGATAGAGCGGTGCAGGAGAGAGGGGGCGGCGCTCCTGCGCCCTCTATGCACGCACCGCCACTGCGAGTGTATATGAAGGAGCATGAGACATGCCAATTGCCTAACCATAATGCAGCAATTAAGACATAAGCATCAGTCAAGTCCCAGAGCTGGCACAGAATCAAGTATGCAATTGCTCATAGTAATAGGTGTTGCTGACAAATTGCCACTGGCCATGGGGGGAAAGGGGGAAGGGTGGGGCAGTGTAAGATAAGTGTTGATAGGTATTAGAGGGTGTCTATCACATGATGTTGTTTTTTTTTATTACAGATATAAAGCCATTTTTAAAGTATGATTTCTATTAAAATCTCTTTTACATAAACCAACGAAAACCAACTACCGTATATAGTTTAGTTAGAGCGGCTTGGTTGGAAAAAAACTCTTTCGTCATTCAGATCAGGCTTACACGTTCGACGGGCTTCAAATGGCCAGCTTTACCAAGTTTGTCTGCTATGCAAATAACTGCATTTACACCGCTTTTATTATAGCGTCCATCTGATAATGGCTTGTCTGTTGCCATTTACAGTAACCAAGCTCCTAATGATAAGAGATATGCAGATAATGTGAATGGCCGTGAATCAGAGGCAGGTGAAATTGATCCTCTGACTTTAGAAATTTCCATATTATCCTTTTGACCCTGCGGCTCTTCTGCCGGGCTTTAAATCAATGCCATTTGTAGGATTGTGTCACTATCGCACGTCTTTGTTGTCATAATGCAAATGCAACAATGGAAAATGATCCACTCAGTGCCTATTTTTAACTACCCATTTGATTGCCTATTTCTGAACAATGCTGATACTCTGTGGAACTTGCCACAATTCAGTGTAGATCATTAAGTTATATGGATGAAATAAAAGGACAAAGCACAGCAGAAACATAAAGAGTAAAAAAAAAAAAAAAAGGGGCTTATTTAAAGGTTTTGGCTCGCTTTCATTTTACTTTTTTTTTGTTTATAAGACTTTATATCTGTTTTTAGGAACTGTCATGAAGTTCGGTAGACCCACTCTGTTAAACAGATAAATGCAGGAGGTCCTATGCACTACCACTTTCACTAAGTTGTTAGATAATAGTAAAGTAATGTCATTTAGGCAGCTGCTCACCTCAATTTAATGTGTCCCCACATGTGCAAATACAGATTGTATGGTGATAATATGGCGCTTTGCTTGTATGTATTGTGAATAATGCTCATTAAAATGTTATAGAATTATGATTGTGCCCAATTGTGGTTGATTACTCCTATGTATTGTGGGTAATATAAAAGTTCTTACGCCTTTCCTCTTGGTAGAATTCTGGAATGTCTCCAGAAAACATCAGACTCGGAAATCTTTCGGTCTCGGCCGTGACTGGAAGTGACGTCACCCGGCTGGAGGCAGGTGTCGGGTGACGTCACTTCCGGTCACGGCCGAGACCAGAAGGTTTACAAGTTTGATGTTTTCTGGAAACCTACTGAATATCATCTACTTTTATGTGAGTTATTACTTTTCAATAAACGTATTTTACAGGAAAATACTACACTATGGGGATTATTTTAATTACCGGTATACATGATTACCGTATTTGCCGGCGTATAAGACGACTGGGCGTATAAGACGACCCCCTATTTTTCCAGTGAAAACTTAGGTTTTGGGCTATAGTCACCGTATAAGACTACCCCCTTCCTGCCACTTGTCACTTCCTGCCACTGGTAACTTAGGTTAGGTTAGGTTAGGTTAGGTTAGATTAATATTAATTAATTGATGGGGCTTTTAAATCTCAATGCAGTATTACCGGTATACCGGTATTTTGTTTGTATTTCCGAGTAATGTGTGCATACAGTGTGCACCACTGAGCCAATCACGGCAGGCAATGCATTTTCCTCATCTGTTGATGGATGCAAAGCCTGCTCGGATTTGCAGAGGCTGTGACATCATCAGCCCGCGCCGCTCCGTCTCATGTATAGGCTATACATGAGACGGAGCTGCGGATTGGCAGAGGTTGTTCTCCAATCCGAGCAGGCTTAACATGCTCTGCATTCACCAATCAGTTCTCCAATCCGAGCAGGCTTAACATGCTCTGCATTCAGCAACAGAGTGCATCGCCCGCCAGGATTGGCTGAGCGGCACACAGCATTAGTGAGCACCGAGCGGCCTCTTCACGCAGTCCTGAGAACCCGGCTGGCTTTACGTCCCTCTGACGGCCTCTACACCAGGTACTGAGCACCCGGCGGACTTCACATCTGTTTTGCTACCTCTACATTTTGGCTATGTAATTCGGGTCTAAAAGGCCGTCTTATACGCCGGCAAATACGGTAATTGCCTACTGGGCACTTTTACCCCCTTCCTGCCCAGGCCAATTTTTAACTTTCACACTTTGAATGTCACAGTCATGCAGCACTGTACCCAAACAAATTTTTTATAATTTTTTTCCACACAAATAGAGCTTTCTTTTGGTGGTATTTGATCACCCATGTGCTTTTTCATTTTTTGCTAACAAGCAAGACCAACACATGTGCAAAGCGAATGGTCTTTTGAGAAAGATGTCATGTTAGGGTCCTTTACACGGGGCGGATCAGTGCTCAGTGCTGATCCACCCCGTGGATATCCGCTTGCTCAGCAGGGGTCACCGGAGCGATCTCCGCTGAGCAGGAAGATGACAGGTCCGTCTCTGCACACAGCACAGGGACGGACCTGTCAGAGCGCCGCTCTCCCCTATGGGAGATCGAGTGATGACAGACCATAGAGTCCGTCGTCATCCGATCCGCTCTGCAGACGGATGAAAAAATAGGGTTTTCCTCCGTCTGCAGAAATGGACCATAGCGGACACGGACGAGATCGGGTGTCAGCGGATGCTCATCCGCTGACACCCGCTATCCCATAGGGATACATGTATGTCCGTTTTTCTTCCTAAAATGGATGGATGAAAAACAGACATACGGACCGTCCTTGTGAAAGGACCCTTACTCGATTCATCACCTGATGGTATTATCACCTTGTAATTAGAGTTTGGCTGGAGAAAAGGCCAAAAGTAGGTGAAAATCCCATTAACTGGTGGTGACATCAGATGACATTAAGCCCCTCTTGAGCCCAACTCTTGCACATGCAGAGTTGCCATTTGGCAATAAAAATCTGCAAACCTTCTTGCACTGCCCTCTGATAAGCAATCCACTGGTAGTGTGCAAAGAGCACACCCCTTTGCCTCCCGACCGTTTAAGGCATTTCAGATGGCGGGGGGCAGGGTGGGGTCTCTGATCATGTGACCACTGTGATTGCCTGTCACAGCGGTCACATGATCAGAAAGCTCCCGATCACAAGTAGAGATCAGAAGCTTTCCGTTAGCCACCTGTAACTTGCCGGGAGTGCACAGGAAGCACGCTCTCGGAACAGCTCTGTTTATCTTTAGGTACACATATACATGTGGCCTCTCTGCGTTGAGGCCCACCTGCCGAGAGGCCACATATAGGCGTACAACCGGTGGGAAGGAGTTAAGCAATACTGTCAAGAAGAGCAAGTGCTTAACCTTTTGGAATAGGCTTTTAACCTCTGCACCAACTATTAGAAGAAGCTCCTAGGTGATTATCCATTCCAAACTGAATTATGGGCAACTTAAAATATAACGGGAGGATTGATAGATGTTCAGCTTTCATTAGCTGAGGCCAGAAAGGATGATGAAATAAATGATGTTTGAAGTTAGTGCTGCAGGCTGCTATACCTTTGTTCATCACTCTTAGTAAAACCTGCAGTCTGGTCAATCTGTATTAATTTGGAGCTGCTAATGCTATTCTTAATTATTCAATTCTGTTGCATCTTTATTTAGCACAGGTGACAGAAAACAACACTTCAGGGGCTCAATGTCATCTGATGTCACCACCAGTTAATGGGATTTTCACCTACTTTTGGCCTTTTCTCCAGCCAAACTCTAATTACAAGGTGATAATACCATCAGGTGATAATTAGTATCGAGTAACATGACATCTTTCTCAAAAGACCATTCGCTTTGCACATGTGTTGGTCCTAAAGGCAAGCTATTATTAGGTGCTTTATAAAATTTTATTTTCCTCTTTAGGGCTATCTACATTTATGATAATATAATGGTTCTGTATATGAGGGAATTAATGACAAAGACAGCAATACAAATCTAACTAGGCTTCTAGACTTTCCTTACTCTACTAGAAAGTATGCTTTTATTTCTAATTGTCTTCCCAATGATGGAATTCCACCTCACTTCCTGTTCTTTTTTTCACCCATTAAACAGACAGGATGTTAGAAGAAACCTTTCAAATGGATATAGATTGCAATAAAATGTTCAAAGTGGTTCTAATCTAATCTACACTCACCGGCCACTTTATTGGGTACACCTGTTTAATTGCTTGATAACACAAACTGCTAATCAGCCAATCACATGGTAGCAACTTAATGCATTTAGGCATCTATATGTGGTTAAGACGACATGTGGAAGTTCAAACTGAGCATCAGAATGTGGAAGAAAGGGGATTTAAGTAACTTTGAATGTGGCATGGTTGTTGGTGCCAGAAGGGCTGGTCTGAGTATTTCAAAAACTGCTGATCTACTGGGATTTTCATGCACAATCATCTCTAGGGTTTACAGAGAATGGTCCGAAAAAGAGAAAATATCCAATGAACGGAAGTTATGTGGAGGAAAATGCCTTGTTGATGTCAGAGGTCAGAGGAGAATGGGCAGATGATAGAAAGGCAACAGTAACTCAAATAACCACTCGTTACAACCAAGGTATGTAAAATGCCATCTTTGAAAACACAATGCATCAAACCTTGAAGCAGATGGGCTACATCAGCAGAAGACCACAACGGGTGCCACTCCTGTCAGCTAAGAACAGGAAACTAAAGCTACAATTTGCATAGGCTCACCAAAATTGGACACTAGAAGAGTTGCCTGGTCTGATGAGTCTCGATATCAGTTGCGACATTCAGATGGTCAGAATTTGGCATAAACAACATGAAAGCATGGATCCATCCTGCCTTGTATCAATGGATACAAAAGCAATTACAAATAACACTGGAAATCTAAACTAAAAGGCCCCTTTCACACGGTCGGACCGTTCAGATCCGCCTGTCAGTTTTGACTGCGGATCTGAACGGGCGCTCCATGTTAGCCTATGGAGCGTCGGATGTCAGCGGAGACATCTCCGCTGACATCCGACCCGGTCCGATCCGCCAAAAGCAGACATATGGCTATACGTCCAGATCCGTCGCTGGCGGATCGGATTGGGTGAGATCTGATGAAAACAGACACACTGTCCGTTTTCATCCGATCTCTCCATAGAGATCAGCGGCGCTCGCAAGCCCCTCCCCGCTCATTGAGCGGAGAGGGACTTGTCATCCGCCGGCTCAGCGGAGATCAACGGACAGATCTCCCGCTGAGCCGGCGGACAGAGGCGGACTCCGTGCAAGCGGAGTCCGCCTCGTCTGAAAGGGGCCAAATACAGTATAGTAGTCAAGTAGTGGGTTCTATAAACAATAGGCATATTTTCAGCAAAGATTGCCTGTTAAACATGTGGAAAAAAAGAAAAAAAATGATGGTTGACTTACTCTGCAGGCATGTTTATAAAACTAAAATGTTAACTCTGAGAAGACATTTTGCACAACAGCCCAAAAATGAACAAGCTGCATGCACAATTCAATCAAAATCACCTAAGTAAAGCCCCCGTACACACGACTGTATTTTCCAAAAGGATAATCAAACATTGTATAAATACAAGAGGTGTGTGTGTTCTTACTTGTATCTTGGTAAACTTTGTGTATTTTTTCAAAATTTGTTCAATAATCCAGTAGTCACGGCTGCTCTCCCTTCTTGTGCAGGGTGACTGGTCTTGTATCCGCCCCCCTCCTGTAGTGGGTGGAGCCTTCTGGGTTCCTCCCACATCTCTGCTTTCTGTGCAACACAGTGATGATGTAACGGCTACTTTTACAACATAATAACTGGGTTAGCAAAGACATTGGGGGCGCTCATGGTGGAATGATATCCTTTGTGGCTAATGTGGAATATATTTAAATGGATGTTTCAGCTTTAAGAGGTCTACATTAAGATAATTTATGATAATAGCCATTAGTATGGGCACATTTATTTTATGACTGCTCTTACGCTAAATCATTTGAGAAAAAAAATTCTTATGGCATTGTATAGTGCTATCACCTGTGACAGTGTGCCCCTTATTAAATTGGAAACATAACAGAGAAGAATGTGTTCCTTGCAAAATGTGACTGCACCATTAAGTTGGCCTATTTTCGATCTCGATGAATCAAAATAAAATAAAACTTTTAGGAGCTTATGTTTTAGACTAATTCCAAACTTTTAAACTAGAGCAAGTGAAATCCTATTTATTACCTTTATGCAGTATATTTCTATTGTTAAATGTGTTTTTCTTTGACAGTTCTTGGGCAACTCTGGAGAAAGATACTTCAGAGCACAGGAACTACTGATTACAAGAATTGCAATTCATTATCCAGGTGAACTGTGTTCTAATTCTTACCATGACAGACTTTCACTTCCTGCAGAGATATTATTTAATGTTAAAAGGATTTCAATCCATTTACTAAGTGTTCTATCACCAGGAATAACAGGAGAAGAAATAGGAACCATAAAAATGACCTATTGCACTTGGTGTGATTCTGTTTGCAGCCATTTCGCTCTCAGTAAATAATATTCTCAGGTCATCTTACCCAGAAGGTAAGAATCAGAAGAAAAGTTGAAAAATGTCTACAGTAGCGGAGTTATGTGCAACTGGTTAATGCACTTCAGTCCCCTCCTATACATATAGGGGCTTATAAAGTAAATATACTATAACACTATAAACAAGACTCCTTTGAGAGTCTGGTTATTCTGTTTAGTAGGCCTGCACCTAGAACTTGGGCAATGCAGGCACTAAATATGCTTTACAACTACATATTTGGTCATTGTAGGTATTGTATGCATTTTTTCAGCAAAAACATGGATCAATGCAGCAATTGTTTTCACTTTTTACCTAGAGCGTAGGCCGATACAGGCATTGTATGCACTTTGCAGCTAGCCCTCTGGTCAATGCAGGGATTGTATGCACTTTTCAGCTAAGGCTTTGGCTTTAGAACTTGGGTCAATGCTGGCATTGCATGTGCTTTGTAGCTAGAGCTTAGGCCAATGCCGACATTGTCTATGTGTTGCAGCTAGAGCTTGGGTCAAGCAGGCATTATATACACATTTTAGCTAGAGCTTGGGTCAATGCTTGAATTGTATGTGCTTTGCAGCTACAGCTTGGGACATTGTAGACTTTGCATATGCTTTGCAGCTACAGCTACAGCTTGGGCCAATGCAGGCATTGTATGTACTTGGCAGCTGGAGCTTGGGTCAATGAAGGCACTGTATGCTCTTTTCAGCTACAGCTTGGGTCAACTCAGGCATTTGATGCATTTTGCAGCTAGAGCTTGGGTCAATACAGGGATTGTATGCACTTTGCAGCTAAAGCTTTGGCCAATGTAGGCATTGCAATGCAATTTTCTGATAGAACTTGTGTCAATGCAGGCATTGTATGCGATTTGCGTCTAGATTTTGGGCCAGTAAAGGCCCTGTATGTGCTTTACAGCTGGAGTTTATATATGTTATTTTCAGATAGAGCTTGGGTCAATGTATAAATTGTATTTGCTTTGCAAATAGAGCTTGGGATATTGTAGCGCTTGGGCCAATACAGGAATTGTACATACTTTGCAGCTGGAGCTTGGGCCAATGAAGGCACTGTATGCTCTTTTCAGCTAGAGCTTGGGTCAACGCAGGCATTTTATGCAATTTGCAGCTAGAGCTTGGGTCAATGCAGGCATTGTATGTGCTTTGCAGCTAGAGCTTGGGTCAAGCAGGCCTTATATGCACATTGTATCTAGCACTTGGGTCAATGCTGGCATTGTATGTGCTTTTCAGCTACAGCTTGGGACATTGTAGACTTTGCATATGCTTTTCTACAGCTTGGGCCAATACAGGCATTGTATGTGCTTTGGGTCTAGATTTTGGGTCAGTAAAGGCCCTGTATGCACTTTACAGCTCAAGTTTAAGTCAGTATAGACACTGTATGCGTTATACAGATAAACCTTAGGTCAATGCAGGCACTGTATGCACTTTACAGTTAGAGCTTAGGTTATTGCAGGCATTGTTTATGTTTTGTAGCTAGAGCTTGGGTCAATGCAGGCATTGTATGCACTTTGTAGCTAGACCTTGGGTCAACGCAGGCATTGAATGTTCATTTTAGATAGAGCTTAGGTCATTGTAGACATTGTATTTGCTTTGCAGATATAGCTTGGGCCATTGTAGAAATTGCATGCACTTTGCAGCTGGAACTTGGGCCAATGAAGGCACTGTATGCTCTTTTCAGCTGCAGCTTGGGTCAAAGCAGGTATTTTATACATCTTGCAGCTAGAGCTTGGGTCAATGCAGGCATTGTATGAAATGTGTAGCTATAGCTTGGGCCAATACAGGTATTGTATGCACTTTGCAGCTGGAGCATGGGCCAATGAAGGCACTGTATGCTCTTTTCAGCTGCAGCTTGGGTCAAAGCAGGCATTTTATACATTTTGCAGCTAGAGCTTGGGTCAATGCAGGCATTGTATGAACTTTGCAGCTAGAGCTTGGGCAAATACAGGTATTGTACACACTTTGCAGCTGGAGCATGGGCCAATGAAGGCACTGTATGCTCTTTTCAGCTATAGCTTGGGTCAACACAGGCATTTTTATGCATTTTGCAGCTAGAGTGTGGGTCAATGCAGGCATTATATAAACTTTGCAGATAGAGCTAGGGCCAATGTAAGTATTGTACGTGCTTTACAGCTAGAGCATGGGCCAATGCAGGCACTGCATGTGTTTTCACAGTTTTTCCTAGTTATAGATCTGAAATGTCTTGTAGACAGGCAATATTCAAATAGATAGAAATCACTTTGTATATGCTGACTGATTACTGACAAATATATATATTGACCTATTCATGGGTACCATTAGAGAGGACAGAATCTATAGGAGCTAGGGGACTATGAATAAAATACTGTTGGAACAGGTCCTGGCACCATAACTTCAAAACCCAAGAAGAAACCCAAGAAGCTGGATGAAGCTAATGAACCCGCCCCCAATAAATACAATTTAGACTTATACCAGTTAGGCCTAATATATCTAATTGAAAC
This sequence comes from Lithobates sylvaticus, assembly GCA_028564925.1. Taxonomy (NCBI): domain Eukaryota; kingdom Metazoa; phylum Chordata; class Amphibia; order Anura; family Ranidae; genus Lithobates; species Lithobates sylvaticus. The sequence continues at coordinate 575,057,157 of CM053027.1, forward strand.
AAATCTGATGCTGGCCAATTCTACACGATTGTATCCTCTGCAGTATCTTTATTCTTGTAGTACATTTTTTTTAAACTGAAATTAATCAGATTGAGGTGCTGCTGCTATAGGTAAACAAAGCTAACTGTAAAATATGTTTTTTTTATTTCACAGCCAAATATGTGTTGCCAATGTGCACTGTTGCTGATACTGTCAGTAAAACGGTATTGTTCCATAACACCACTATTTATTTTTAATGCATCCCTAAAGAATATTTAAAGGAATTGTGTATTTTCACTGTTGCTATCAAACCACATAAAAAGACAATCTCTCCACTGTTGTTTTTTTTTTTTTTTTTGTGCTTCTCTCCCATAGTAGTATTCAGTTTCCCATTACTTTTTTGACAGTAGTTCAACTATTAGTCCTACAATTGTCCTGAATTTAACTCCAAGATTCACCCCTCGTAGACTTCAGTGGGATTTTCCTCTAATGCCCCCTACACACGATCGGAAATTCTGCCAGAAAAAGTCCAATGAGAGCTTTTGGTCGGAAAATGCGACCGTGTATATGCTCCATCGGACTTTTGTTGGCAGAATTCCAGCCAGCAAAAGATTGAGAACAGGTTCTCAATTTTTCGGTCGGAAAATGTTTTGATCGGAAATTCCGATCATCTGTACCAATTCCGACACGCAAAATTCCTACGCATGCTCGGAAACAATTAAAAGCATGCTTGGAAGCATTGAACTTAATTTTCTTGGCTTGTCGTAGTGTTGTACGTCACCGCGTTCTTGACAGCTATGAGTAAGCACTGAAATACAGTGCGAAACGCGTCAGCTCTGTACCCCCCTTTTTGCCGTGTTTGGATTGTAGTGTCTTTTTGCTTTTAAATAAACCCTTTGGATTTTATTTTCCCGGTGTGCGGCTGTCCGGAGTTCTTCCTTTTGATTTCTAATCATTGTGCTATTAGCCAGCACCTGGGGATCCCACACAGGAGCAGGAGCATTCGCTTGTAAGGAGAGTCTTGGAGCGGTGGTTGTTTGTTTTTCACCGCGTTCTTGACAGTCGAAAGTTCAGCGAACTTTTGTGTGACCGTGTGTATGCAAGCCAAGCTTGAGCGGAATTCCGTCGGATAAACCATCCAAGATTTTTCCGACGGAAAATCCATTTGTGTGTACGCGGCATGAATTTAGGTTAGTCAAATTTCAAACATTTCCGAACCCTTAGCGAATTGAACCTAGACAGATTCCATCACTAATCCCTATACAAGAAGACAGAAGACAGCACATGCAAAATGTTCACGTTTAACTGGAGTGCACCTTCAAGTCAAACATTCACACACATAACAAGAGAACACAAAAAGACAGCTGACTCCTTTACCTAACCCCCCACAGTCTATAAAGCAATCTCTGATCCTAAGTGCCAGGGGTGTAAATTGCTTATTTGTTTCAGAATGAAGCAGATTGGATATGTGACACAACCCATTTGGGAACCGTTTAATTTTGTAGCAGAAACATTTAATAAAAAATAATCTATACAGACAGTCTTTGCTCGCTTTTTGCAACACAATTCATTTCCTTCTTTTAATTTTGTAAAGCAAAAACAGACAGGATTGAGATTTGCAAACTCACAACCACAATCCACGCTAGGCTAAATCATATTGCTGTAAATATTATTATACTTCATAAATCAAAAGTTATTTGTCTTCTTTTCCAAATGTTACAGGCAAAAGCCACTCCGGAGAAGGCTGGCACTGTTGTGTGGATTCTGTTTTTGTACTCCCAATAAATCACTACAGCCTATCTAGTTGTTGGCATTGTAAAGCAAGTTTATGCTTCTTAGGAAAATCAAACAAAGAGACATGACAAAGTGCATGAACTGGGCTCCGCAGAGCTTTTTATGCAGTAAAACAAAGCTGTTTATCGCTAGTCATTCTGTTCTGTCAAATGCTGAATATGTGGTACTGTCCATGCTAAAGTCAGAGTCGCACAGCCAGGGCTTTTTTCCTCACAGAATAGGTGCAGGAATCCCCCTTTCAGAGTCACCCCTTGTCTCCGCCCCTACCCACCTTTGAGTACCGTCTCTTGGTCCCAACCCCTACCCACCTCCCAGTCCTGCCCCTTTTAGAGAATACAGAACCAAGTATCATTTTGTGTAATCAAATGTAAATTTTATGCAATGTGTCAATGATAAAAAAAAAAAAAAAGTAAAATTGATCCTCTACAGCCAGCAACAATAGACCCCCCCCCCATCAACAACATATTCAGTGCTGCAAGTGCCATAACAACCTTCTCCCACATTCCCACAAAAAACAAAAAAAGCCCCTCACACAGCCTATGCTAAAATCATACGGCTAAATAACATCTGTACCGTACTGTGGGACACCCACAGCTGAATTGAACATATACTATATATTAGATCACTGTTCCTTTACCTGATCCCTCTCTTGGTTCTAACTAGTCTGTACCAAGCTGACTCAACATCCTCCAAACTGGTTACAGTTATGCCGTGTACACACAAGCGGAATTTCCGACAGAAAAAGTCAGACGGAAGCTTTTCAGCATATATTCCGATCGTGTGTATGCCTCATCGGACTTTTTTTTTTCGAAAATTCTGACGGACCTAGAAATAGAACATGTTCTAAATATTTCCAACGGAACCAATTCCTATCAGGTAAACCGCTCGTCTGTATGCTTTTCCAACGGACCAAAAATGACACATGCTCTGAAGCAAGTACGAGACAGAAGCTAATGGCTAATGAACTTCCGTTTTCTAGTCGTGTTGTACGTCACCGCGCTCTTGACGATCGGACTTTGGTGTGATCGTGTGTACGCAAGACAGTTTCAGCAGAATTCCGTCGGAACTCCATCGGAAAAACCTTCAGAGTTTATTCCGATGGGAAAACCGGTCGTGTGTACGCGGCATTAGTCTATCCAAAACTCATGTTTGAATTTTGGCTAGACAAACTCTCCACAGATACTGGAGAGTTAAGGAGACTCTGTTGCTAAATATAAAGTGTGGATTAACGCTGACCCTGTAAGGAAGAAAATATGTACTTACCTCGCTGCTGCCATAGTGCTGAAATTATGCTTTGATGAGGAGATCTAAACCCAAATTCAAACATGAAATATGTTGCAGCTTACAATTTGTTAGATTTTGTGGCTGCCTTAGCTTTTTTTTTTCTCTTTATATTCACCAGGTAATCTGGCCAGCAACGCACTTTCTGTCTTAAGGTGACTCCCTTATCAATAAAAGAGCAACAGAGATACCCTTGCACAGTAGAATTGTCTTGAGAGGGAAGTGTCGGCTGGACTGGTAGAAAATCTGTAAAGGCTATCTAACACCTAAACCCCTCCCCAGTCCCTGCTGTACTTATCTACCACGATTCTGAGCTCCCACAAGCTACTCCACCAGCCTGGGGACTTGAAATCTTTGCTGCTTTCTCTCCTCCTGGGCCAGAACTGCCAAGAAAGACCAAATGGATTCTAATTGGTCAATACTGTCTTATGGACTATAAGGGAGTGACTAAGGATACACTGAATGAGCCGGTGGCAGGTACAGGGGCTGCAAATGTACATAGTAGTGTGCAGGAGGAAGTGATGGAGATGGTTTGGATGATAATATGCTGTGTAGGTCTAGAAAACAAAGTGGACAGCATACATTTTAGGTGGCCTAGGTGGCCTGCCATCATTCCACTGATCATGCTCCCTTGGAAGATGACCTATGTGACGTAGTGAAAAACCTGGCTATGGAAATGATGTTCATATTCAATTCAAAATGTAATGAAGATCACGAGTATTGTATGCAAAGTCTACATTATATGACAGTTGGAGAGACTTAGCTATAAGTCATGTTTCAGTAATAAACTGAAACCAGATCAGAGAGGTACACAGAAGAGGTGATGGAGTTATCGTGTGGTCTCTGTTCTTGGGTAGAACTTTATTATTATTTATTTATAAGATTAAAATGGAGTACTAGTTCCCTTTAATGCACTGAGCAGAACTGTACACGGTTATCTCATGTCATTAGTTCAGTGACTAATAGTTTTAGTACTACAGGGAGTTAAAACGAATATGTTTCATTGGCTTAAAAAGAACATATTTTTTACACGCCATAAATTGCAAGAATTAGTTTTGAAATAAAAAAAAAATAGATCTTTGAAAGATGACAAAAATGCAAATGTGCATAGATAGAAGATTTAATTAAAGTCAGTACACTTTACCTGCAAATGAATAATGAAACATTTATAACCCAGTGAGTAATGTAACATAATTAACACTGTTTTCTTTACTTCTCCGAGAAATGCAGCTAAGGTAATGTCATGCATCTCCATTATATTCGATTTTCATCCAGAATTAGATTCTTTCAATACTACCTTACTAAAAGGGTGGAATTGTTTTGACTGAGTAAGAATGATGTCAAAGGTTTCAGTTACAGATAAGCAAATTCCCTTTGAGGCTGATCTCCCTGCACCGAGCCTGGAGGGTTCTCAGGTCAGTATGTGTATCGGGAAATTGAAACCAGCATAGCGGCAAAGGTTTCTATGCAGTTCATACCGCCGTCACAATATGTACAGGAGGTCGCTAATTCCATGTTTTCTACTGGAACTGAATGTCTGGCCCTATATTAGTATTTCCAATATACCCCATTAATCCTACACTTTGATAAAAATATATCATTTATCTTGAAACAACCTTTAATATCAGTAAATTAATAGACAGATTTGATTATTTGTTTACAGAATCTGAAATCCAAACTGAAATTTGCTAAATTACCATATTCAATCTGTAAAAACATTTCAACCCAACCAAAAAAACTCCATACATTTAATGAAAGTTGGTGGTGGCACCCTCTTTTTTGGTGTGGAGCACAGCGGTGTGGCATGGAGTAATATGTGGATATGATCGCATCCCACTGGAAAAAGGACTTACTGTATCAATCACATCTACTTTGTGGACTTTTCCAGTGGTATCTTTGTTTTGCATCAACTAAGCATCACTCAGAAACCATATTTATCCAATTATCTATTTATTCATTTTTATACAGTTTTCTGGTGATGCAAACTGGACATCCATGAGTATTATTTGGTTATAGTATCAAAACGTTCCAAAATATACCCATTGTGAATGCTATTTTGTTAGCCATATCTACTAGGTTGTTTTCCCATATTGTAATTTAGTAAGAGTTACTTCCCACTTGGCGCAGTTTTCTTTCTCTACATTACTTATTGTGCTTATCCCACTATTCTGCAGCCTTGTTTAGATTATATTTTATATTTTTTTATTATTATTTTAAATGTTTTTATTAATCCATTTCTTGTACTTATTTTGGTTGTCCTATTTACCTTTTCCCTGCCCCATTGGGTTAGCGCGTTTTTTTCGCCTGTATTTAATGAAAGTTATAACCCAAAAAGTGAGAGTTTCTGGGACCTGTAGGTCTCAACTTCTTAAAGTGGAGCCATGTGTCTGACTGGCAAGACATTGCCTATGCTTTGTCCAAGATATCTATTAACACAACGTTGACTGAATAAAACTACAAAACACTCCTATGCTGGTATTTGGTCCCGACCAGAGCTGCGAAGATACACCCCTTTACATCTCCCACTTTAGATGCTGTTGCCAGATATGTATCATATCTGGTGGCAGTGTCCTGTAGTCACTAGATTTTGTATTCAAATATTTAATCTGGTGTATTTTAACATCCATAGATCCCCAGAAACTGGCACATTTTCCAAAGTTTCCTGAGGAGGTTTCCAAAAAATAGGTGAAATTAATTACATATTTGTTTTTGGCAGCGAGAATAACTATAGCTAAACATTGGAAGCAGTTGGTGATTCCCCTTTGATTATGTAAACAGTAAACTGAGTTGGATCATGGTTAACGATAGACTGACCTGTATTCTCCGCAATTCTACTAAGGAATTTGACACGACATAAGATCCATGCAGAGGCGGCTCTTTAATTATGCAAATTAGGCCATCGCCTAAGGCCTCGCGCTCACAGGGGCCTCGCAACCACCTAATTTGCCTACTAAAGGAAGGGAGCACTGGCGTAGCGTGGGCAGCTGGTGGACCCGTGCTGTCCCTGGGTCCGATGCCCCAGCCAGCCGCGGGATTCGGGATACTACTGACAGCGCTGCCTGCACTGAACAGGTAGGGGGGCTGAATCACTGCAGCGGGGAACAATTACAGGAACCATGCCCTGTATCTGTATCCGTCCAGCAGCTAAAAGCCCTGCCACCCACGGCCGCTGCCCCCCCCTTCCCCACTGGACAGACACAGATACAGGGTATGATTCCTGTAATTGTTCCCCGCAGCCTCGTCTCTGTAAAAGTCACGTGTCAGGCAGAGTCTTCTTCTCTGCCCGACACATCACATCAAGTGCTGCTTATTAAGAGAACAGGACCTGCGGGCGGAGGTAGCGGGACTCGGGAGCCCTGGAAGAAGTACACGCACGGTGAGTAAAGGGCTGTGTGTGATAGAGGCAGAGGCTGGGTGGGACTACGGGACTACAATCTCCAGCAATGTCTATGGAGGAGGAGCACTTAGTATGAGGCTGAAGGTGAAAGCATGATGTATCAGTCCCACTTGCAGTCTGCAAGTGGGACTGATACACCATGCTTTTACCTCCAGCCTCATACTAAGTGCTCCTCCTCCATAGACATTGCTGGAGATTGTAGTCCCATAGTCCCGCCCAGCCTCGCAGTGTAGGTGAGATCACATGTGTCTGGATGGCAGGAGGAGGAGCTCAGAACACCCCGATATATATCTGCAATCAGTGATGGCTGGTATTTTGTTTGGGGGGCGTGGCAAACAATACATTTACATCAGCCCCCTGTCCCGCCAGGTCACGGATGGCACAGAGGCCCCCCCAGGTCACAGGTGGCACCCCCAGGTCTGTCAGGTTAGTCAGTTAGGGCCCGCACTTACCCCATCTCGCGGATAGCGACAGCGGCTTCTCTCCGGGCTGCGGGCATCTCGTTCCTCTTTTCCCCAGCGTCTTCTCCCTCCTCTTCCTTTCGGCCAATCAGGTGATGGGTCTCATGACAGGCTTCCTGATTGGCTGGGAGGAGGATCAGTGTGAGAATAGCAAATATTTATTCGCTATTCTCACACAACTGGGTGGGCTTGGAGCGCAATTCTCTGTAGCCTATTCTATGTAGCCTCCGGCTCTAATCATGTGCTTCAACCCCCCCCCCCCCATTGGAATCCATGAAATCAGCCCCCAGTATGTAGATCAGGGGGCCGGGCACACGGATGGGGGGGTGGCATCCCTGCGCCCTTAATGGATGGGCTGCCACTGTCTGCAATCCTACAGTGGTACAACACTGCCACATATCATAATTAGCAAGTCATCCTCTCCCCCTCTTCTTCTTCTACCGCCCCTCTACCCCCCCCCCCTCATTATTTTCATCACCCCTCACTTTCTCTTCTCTCCTCCCTCTCCCCCCTCCCTCTCACTATCATTCCCCCCTCCCATGTCCTCTCTGCCCCCTCCCTCTGTCCACATTCTACTCTCCCCCCTCCCTCTCTCTATCCCCTCCCCCTCCTGCTCTCCTTCCTCTCCCTCTCTCTATCCTCTTCCCCTCCCTCTGTCCACACTCTCCTCTCTCCCCCTCTGTCCTTTCTGCCCCCCTCCCTCTGTCCACATTCTACTCTCCCCCTCCCTCTCTCTCTTCTCTCCTCCTCCCTCTCTCTATTATCCCCCTTCCTCTCTCTATCCTCCCCCTCCCTCTCTCTATCTTCTCCTCCTCCCTCTCTCTATCCTCCCCCCCCTCCCTCTCTCTAAAAAACTCAGGAAAAAACTCAAGACCCACCTCTTCTAAACATGGCATCCCAACATGAGCAGTCAAGCGCCTCGAGGCGATTCAGTTCGCAGTTGCAGCGCTATACAAATCATTCATTCATTCATTCATTCATTCTATCTTCTCCACCTCCCTCTCTCTATCCTCCCCCTCCCTCTCTCTTTCTTCTTCCCCCTCCTGTCCACTCTCTCCTCCCTCCTCTCTCTATCCTCTCCCCCCCTCCCTCTCTATTTCCTCTCCCCCTCCCTCTCTCTATCCTCTCCCCCCTCCCTCTCTCTTTCCTCCCCCCCTCCCTCTCCTCTCCCCCCTCCATCTCTCTATCCCCCCCTCTCTCTTTCCTCCCCCTCCCTCTCTCTTTCCTCTCCCCTTCCCTTTGTCCACTCTCTCTATCCCCCATCCCTCTCTCTCTATATCCTCAACCCCTCTCTCTATCCTCTTCCCCTCCTCTCTCCCCCCCCTCTGCTCTCCCTCCTGGTCTTTTCTCCCCACCCTCTCTGTTCTCTCTCCCCTCCCTCTGTCCTCTCACCTCCCCTCCTTCTTCCTTCTGTCTTCTTTTTCCCTACCCATATCCTCTCTACTCCCCTTCCTCTGTCCTCTCCCCCCTCCCTTCCTCCTCCTCCAGGGTCATGTATTATGTAAAGACCACAGCCCTCTACACCGGAAGCATGGGGTCTCATGGGCACTATGAAGAGCGAGGTCAAGAGGGGTGGCCAGGATACTGGGAGTTAGTTCAGCTTTTAATTTTTAGTGAAAATGTGAACTTACCCTTTAAGCGTCCAAACCATCTCAGGGCATAAAAGAGGCCCTATAGGTGCTGCATTCCTTTTACCTACCTGGTGGAACATCCAGGAGACCTGAGTCCCCAAAAACTCTATTATATACAGATCTAGACCAGCCAGAGGAAGAGGTAAGGCTCCAATGGTTGTTATTGGCTTCTAACTTTGATGGATGGCCTCCCTTATCAGTAGGGTGGAGAGGACGGGCCCAAGCTTTCTACAACAGTGGCTGGTCAAGATTTGCATAATGGAGCACGCAAAGTTTAGGGGTTCTGAGGTATGTGACCTTAAAACCACCAACAACAGATGGAATATGGAAACCTGTGGGTGATGTTACCGCTCCAGTTTTTACCATCCAATGTCAAGTGTTCTCTTCTCTCCCCTGCAGCCACTGCTGACTGACACAGGGGATCATGTGACCAGACCGGAGCTAAAAGTCCACAGGTTAGGGGGTGCAAATTACTTGCCTTGCCCCAGGCGCTGACAACCCGTCCTATGCCACTGGAGGGGAGAGCTCAGCATCGGGAATAAGGATGGTGCTGCCACATTGAGCTGTCAATGTTATCTTTGTGTCACTCACAAATGGTGATCTGCTGATAAGACACACCCAGGGGAGTGCAGAGCACAGCCCGGGAAAGGGAGGGATGGTCTGGATGAGCTCGCTGATGTGATATAATACAATAACATGCTGGAATCTTTGAGGACTGGTCATGGGTGGATTGCCATCAGTTTATTGTACACTGTACATTGCAATGTAGTATTCATTTTTTTATCACTTTTTCTTCCCATTATGGGCGTGAGAGGGCCTCATGTCAAAGTTTTGCCGAAGGCCTCACAAAGCCTAGAGCCGCCTCTGGATCCATGGATACGACGTCTACCTGTGCCTTAAGGAGTCTCTGGCTGTCCCTCTTTCTTCTTTTATTGTTTCCTTTTCCTTTCTTCTTTTCTTGATTTGCTCTTTTTTCTTTTATATATTTTTCCTAGTTTGATATTCATTGATAAACTCAAGGTACTTTTGATGGAACATACAGTTTTATCTTGATGGTTTTTCTAGGCAAGTGCACAGTGGCTTCACTTCCCTATAGGTCTCTCCACTTCCCCTCCCTTCTCCCCTCCCTCCTCATCCCCTGTCTCTTCTAATTGTGCAATAACCATCTCCTGCATTACCTGATAGATGTTCTCATTGGGAAACTACATGACTGGTTCCTAATGGGTCAGAAGTGTATTCCTCGGCTCCTTTGTTACCTCACTCCCCCCGGTCGATAGATCGCCCCCCTCGGTCGCCTGCTTGCTCGCCAGGCCCGAACTTACCCCATCCAGGTTTCTGCTTCAGCAGCTTTCCCCCTGCATCTCCTCCTGAGTCCTGGCAGTCGCTTCTCCGTCCCGGCCAAATGGGTCTTAGGACTCACAGCCAATCGGGTCTCAGGACCCACTTCCTGATTGGCCGGGAGGAGAAGCAGGAAGACATTAGCGAATATTAATTTGCCAATGTCACACAAGTGGTGAGGCCACCCTTTTTGAAACCAATTAGAGCCTCAGGCTGTAATCATGTGCTTAAAAAAAAAAAAAACAATTGAAATCCATCCGTCCGGTGCCCTGCATGGAGCTTAGGGGCCGGTTACATGGATTAGAGGGGCGGCCGCCACTGGTTGGGATCATTTGATTTAATGCCATGATCTTTTATACTTGCCGGTCTTTTAAAGGAAACTTATTTTTTATGTTTGCAATAATTTGAACACTTATTTGCACTATTGTTCTAAAAAAGTGCCTTGTATAATAACATTGTCTTGATACTTCAAAAAAAAAAATTATTGAAAGTAAAGTGGAGCCATGGGTGAAAGAAAAAATTACATCTTTGATGCAATCTGTCATTAGCAATAACACATCAGTCTTTGTTTTCTCCATGTAGTTTTATTACCTTATGGCCAGTAAGTCTGTTTACTTCTCATATTTCTTAAACAGACTAAGCTGTCCAGCAAAAGTGGCTGTTGGAAAGTTTGGACAAACCATTTAGCTGCTTAAAGTGGTTGTAAACCCTATTTTACAACCTTATGCTACAGGTAAGCCTGTATTAATTCCGAACGTCAAGAGCAAGGTGACGTACAACATGTATGACAAGCCGAGAAAAATTAAGATCAATAGCCAGTGCTGCTTGATTCTGAGCATGCGTGGCACTTTGTCTACACACTATCGGAATTTATGCAAACGGATTTTGTTGTCGGAAAATTTGAGAACCAGATCTCAAATTTTGTGTGACGGAAATTCCGATGGAAACTGCCGATGGAGCCTACACACGGTCGGAATTTCCGACAACAAGCTCCGATCGCACATTTGCTGTCGGAAAGTCTGACCGTGTGTACGCGGCATTAATATACCTTATGCCGTGCATTATTATTTTCCTTCCCCTGTAACATTTTACTAATAAACATATTTTTGTTTTTTATGCAACTAGAAAGGTACATTTCATTCTTAAATGCTTTACACTGATACACACAAAGATTTTGACATTATTATCTATTCTTTGCATTACTATTTTCCTTCTTCTGTAATAGTTAATTTATTAATAAACATAATTAATAAACATAATTAATAAAGTACATTTTGTATTTAAATATGTTACAAGTTATTTCTCTAAAAGTCTATGAAGTACTTAGAACCTCTTCCACATAGGGGCATGTCTTCACCTATACATTATTGATAATGTCAAACAAAGACATCTTATACAATGCTTACTACTTCTGCATCAAGAGCGTCCCTCAGCTGAAGGTCTATGAGAAAACAGATAAATTCACCTCAAGTGCAATCTAAGGTTGTCTTTGAGTTTTACAAGACCAACCTTGTAGAGAGTAATATTTTTCTTAGAGTTAACACATAATATTCCATCAACGCACTCTGTAATACACAATCTTCTTTCTTTTGTCCTCTTGGAGGCTTTCTGTCTTTCAACAAGTTTATTTTAACCACCTCAATACCAGACCAATCTGACACTTTTCGCATACATGTAAAAATCTACTTTTTTTTTACTAGAAAAGTACTTAGAACTCCCAAACTATATATATATATATATATATATATATATATATATATATATATATATATTTTTTTTTTTTTAAGCAGAGTAATGCAATATTTTATGTCACACTGTATTTTTTGGGGGGAAGAATTACACTTTATTAAATAAAAAAAATAAAAAAAAACAGTAAATATATACCTAACATGTCATGCTTTAAAACTGTGCACGCACATGGAATGGCATCAAACAACGGTACTTTAAATTAGCCATAGGTGATGCTTTAAAAGCCTTTACAGGTTACCAGTTTAGATTTACACAGGAGATCTGGTGCTTAAAATTATTGCTCTGATGATCGCGTCACATGTGTGGTGAGATCACTGTTTACATATGCATGCGGGACTGAAGAGTGCGTTGGCCACTGCATGTGAGCATAGGGTGACTAGGACGCTTGAAATTTTTTTATTATTATTATTTATTTTATTTTTACAGTGTTTTAAAAAAAAAGATCACTCTAAACATCCATTTTGACAGCAATAGCAATGACAGGTACTCTTTATGGAGAGATGGGGGTCTATTAGGGCTTCAATGCAGCCGATCAGACACAGATCAGTCTAATCGACTGCTTTACTTGCCGCTATGCAGCCAGTAAACACAGAGCCAGAACCGGAAGTGACAAAATATTAGTCGCCTGTCGGTTCTAACGTCACACAGTAGGAGGACAACTTCATTTCCTCTCACTGTGAGGCCGGACAAGGATGCCACCGGCCGCATCGTTACTGGGCTTCCCAATCACTCAAGAGAGCCCGGTTATGGCGGCAGTGGGAGGGGGGTGAGACCCTCTTCCACCACCCGTAAAAGTATTGCAGTGGCTACCCAGCTGCTCTAAATACTGTTACTTTGAAAGAGAATCGCCAGCTCTAAAAAATTACACTGGGATCATGGTTGTAGCCTCAACCACGATTCTGATATAACTGCTTCCCTACTTTGACATATATATATATATACTGTGGCCAGTTGGGAAGTGGTTAAAAAGGAAAGGATGTGATGAGAAAGCTGACAGATGGAAACACAGATAAAAACAAAAACACATTTTTAGTAGAGTAAAGAGGTTAGAACTTCTGACTCCAGTATTTATTTTACAGTAGTCACAAGGACAGAGTTAAGCCTCGTACACACGATCAGATTGTTGACAAAACAAAACCGTGGAATTTTGTCCAAAGGGCGTTGGCCCAAACTTGTCTTGCATACGCACGTCCACACAATTGTTTGCCAACAAATACGAACGTAGTGACGTACTACGTTGTTTTTCAGCTCTTTAGCGCCACCCTTTGGCTCCTGCTAATTTCGTGTTAGTAGAGATTTGTGTTGATTTGCACTTGTCTTTTCGCCCTTTTCATTTCACGCTGTTCAGTTCGCGTTTTTTATTTTGTGCTATTCAGTTAATTTCTGAATGGCTGTTCGTCAACCAGCCATGTTGCGGAATCGGAGGAGATAACGTGTTATTTATTATTGGCCTATTGGATTATTATTATGGATTATTGGACTTGGCTATGTGTTTTACTTCAAATAACAGTTTGGGAGTCGGCAGTTACATTTTAAAAAATACAATGTAAAAATTGACAAGGGACATCAACATTGTTGTATCTTTGATCTTAAAAACTACGGGATAATGGTGGTAACTTGCCCAAATAAAAAAAATAAAAAAGCATAAATAATATTATTCTTGATATCACTAGAAAAAAAAAAAAAGCCTTTGAAAATTTGTTTGCAATAACTCCATCAGTATCACCAGCAAAGCAGCTTCATTATTATCCCATTAAAGAAGAAGAGAATTGTGCGCTGCATTTTCGAGATTTCATAATTTGCTGCATCACTAATGTTAATTCTCCATTACGAACGCTAGTTTACAAGACCGACCGCTTCTGGTTCGTCCTTGCTTCCGAGCATGCGTGTTTGTACTTTGGACTTTTGTCCGATGGACTTGTGTACACACGCTCGGAAAATCCCACAACAGACATTTGTCCGCGGAAAATTTATAAACCTGCTACCCAACATTTGTCCATGGAAAGTTTGCCAACAATTATCTGATGGAGAATACACACGGTCTGATTTTCTGCCAACAGCCTTTCATCACACATTTCCCATTGGAAAATCTGATCGTGTGTACAAGGCTTAAATCTTCCCAATCTTCATTTTTTTAACCTCTTTTTTTAATTTGGCTAGAGTTGGGCTTTTAGTACTATCTTGGTCACTGCCCTGCATCAAGCATGCAGCAATCTCAGGTTGAAGTCAGAACAACAAAAAAGAAAGAAAGAAAAGAAAAAAAGACAGTGCACAAATAATAATCAAAAAAGGAAAAAAATAAGAAAAATTAAATAAACTAATAAACCTGCCAGACTCACACTCCTCCAAAAAAAAAAAAAAAAAACACATTCAAAATAAAGGAAAATAAAATGGATCACATAATTTTTTTTCAAGCAAAGGTCACCTAGGCAGCTTAGTGAAAATTAATTTACACTTTGGATTCATTTTGTCCGATGACAAAAATCTGTAATTTGGCAACTAAATTAGATTCAACAATAACATTCCACTCCCCCCTAATATTTAATATTTTGCATGGCAGGGTTAATTCTGAAACCACGTAAAAAGATCATGTGATCTTTGTGGCACTCTTCTATCATTAAAAAATATGGCACCTTATTTAGCTTGTTACAAAGCAGGTTTCCCACAAAATGATAAGCATGATGTGACAGTCATATAATCTACTCGTGATCCTTTCTCTACGATGGACTTTTTTCAACCTGACTGTTTCTGTAAGTATGTACTGCCATTTTATTTAAAATACTCCCTTCATATAATTCAGTGTCGGGATTTCTGAATCATGGAATTTTCAAATTCTCACTAAAGCTGCTTTACTAATATATTCAGAATTGTGATAACAGCTCTAAAAAGGACTTCCATAGAGTGTGATACTTATTTTTCTCTGCCACTGGCTATTATTAGTACTTTGAAATATAATGCAGTTTAAGTAGTAAAAGTTGTGTAATACATAGATGGACTTTAGGAATTCAAATGTAACAGCAACATTTTAACCTTTTATAATATGAGTGTCCTGCTTCCTTAAAAAATGTGATCATCGGATCTATTTGCTCATTGTTTTCTTAATGAGAGACTTTTAAGGTGCATTGCTATTTCTCTAAAGTTATATGCTAAGTTCACCTTTTTTTTTATTTTCTAAATTTTATAAAGTTTTTTGCAAAAATAAAACAGCTTTCCCTTTATTCTACACACGCTTATCTCACTCTCGTCATGGCTGTTAACCCCTATGCGACCACCGGCTGTCTATTGACGACCAGGCGGCGCAGCTCTGAGGGTGGGAGGGCGTCATATGACGGCCTCCCCTTCCCGGCCCTCCAGGGAGCACGCGTGCACCGTCGGCAACGTGCGCGCGTGCGCCGTCGGCAACGTGCGCGCGCCCGCCGTGTCACTGGGCACCCGATGCACGTGCCCAGCGGCCGCGATGTCCGCCGGGCACCCACGATTGCCCGGTAACACAGCGGGACCGTGGATCTGTGTATGTAAACACACAGATCCACGGTCCTGTAAGAGGAGAGGAGCCGATGGTGTGTTCTCAGTACAGAGAAACACGATAGGTCTCCTCCCCTTCTGAGTCCCCTCCCCCTACAGTTAGAATCACTCCCAGGGAACATATTAACCCATTCAGCGCCCCCTAGTGGTTAACCCCTTCCCTGCCAGTCACATTTATACAGTAATCAATGCATTTTTATAGCACGGATCGCTGTATAAATGTGAATGGTCCCAAAAATGTGTCAAAAGCGTCGGATATGTCCGCCGCAATATTGCAGTCATGATAAAAATCGCAGATCGCCGCCATTACTAGTTAAAAAAGAAAAATAATAAAAATGCTATAAATCTATCCTCTATTTTGTAGACGCTATAACTTTTGTGCAAACCAATCATTGCGATTTTTTTTACCAAAAATATGTAGAAGAATACGTATCGGCCTAAACTGAGGGAAAAAAATGTTTTTTTATATATTTTTGGGGGATATTTAGTATAGCAAAAAGTAAAAAATATTGTTTTTTTTTTAAACTTGTCCCTCTTCTTTTGTTTATAGCGCAATAAATAAAAACCGCAGAGGTTATCAAATACCATCAAAAGAAAGCTCTATTTGTGGGGACAAAAGGATAACAATTTCATTTGGGTACAGTGTTGTATGACTGCGCAATTGTCATTCAAATGGTGACATCGCTGAAAGCTGAAAAATGGCTTGGGCAGGAAGGGGGTGAAAATGCACTGTACTGAGGTGGTTAAAAAAACACTGCTCCATTACTTCTGCATTACTTCCTGGACAGACTTTAGGTCATGATCCCTCACTTTAGGTCATGCTGGTTGTACCCATTGGAAAATGTACCCTGTTTTCAACTTTTGTTTCTGTGATGCTGTTCATCAGAACAAAAATATAGAGTCAGTCTGGGACTCGCCAAAGGTTCTAACCCTTCACTACTCCCTTCAGACATAGTTTAATATAGCAGCTCAATAAAATTAAATTCAGATTCCTGCTTTTGTCCATACAGGGGGAAATAAAAAGGGTCACCTACCTCACCTCTCTATTCTTCAAAAGCTGGATGTACTTACCTTTCCCCACTTCTGATTTTCTAGAACTGGGTAAAGAATGTTTGTTCCCTGCCCTATGTGACAGCATTGGGCAAATCATGAAGCCTCAACATTGCGTCATGGTGAGTCACGTTCTCACCGATTTATAGCAGTGAATTGAAAGGAAAGGTGAATATAGGTTTCTAGAGTTGGGGATAAGTTAAATTACTCTTTTACGTTGCTCTACATAGACAAAGAAAAAAGACCACCTAAAGGAATGGATGAATAATTGAATCCACTGGCACCCACAAAATCAACGAAAGAACTGACCCTTTATTTTAAACTATGGTTTTAATCAACTATCAACCTAAGTTTTATTTATTTATTTTAACTATAAAATTGTTTTGAGGTATTGTGGGGATGCCATCTGTAATTTGTATAGTTTACAGAGAAAATGGCAGATGGAAAAGCATAAACAGTCGTTCTCCCATGTAGATTCTATTCATTTCTGAAAGTTTTAGAAATTTTTTTTAGAACCTGTAACATATAATCATTGCATGTTTATGCTTCTTTTGCTACTAACTGCTAAAACCCACTACTCAATACCCATACTACTAGACCTCTCTGCAACCTTTCATATTGTTGACTACCAGTGGCGTCTCCAGCTTTCATATTTAGGGGGGGCACATGGGGGGACAGGGACAAAAGTAGGGGGGCAACTATAAAATGCAATTTTACTACGATCCTCAGGGTGGCAGAAAAAAAGAGATGTATGTCACCAGCATACCAAGAAAATATAAGGGTCCAAAGCAGTGGGAGAACTATCAGGGTTGCAAAGGTTGTCTTGCCACCGGGCCCTGGTGTTCTGCCACTGTGGTGTTCCCCAGCCTCCTCTTGCTGTCCTGCCCCTGCTATTGACAGCGCTGGTCTGGTATCTGTCTCCTTGGCAGTGGCAGCAGTCTATTAGGACCTAGGGCTGGTGACATTATGGGTGCATGCAGGGGAAGGCTGGCACTATTGGTTGTAGAGAGCCGAGCCCCCAGCTGGTCACCTAGCAGCAGTAATGTTGTATAACCTTTTCTGTTGACATGCTGATCGGGATGTGATCCAGGTGATGCTCCCAGTCAGATCTAATAAACACAGTATTTATTAGCATCAAGAGTACAACCACATCCACCGTATGTTCAGCAGCGGTGTGGGCTCTATGCCTGTAAGGTGTGGGCTCTATGCCTGTAAGGTGTGGGCTCTATGCCTGTAAGGTGTGGGCTCTATGCCTGTAAGGTGTGGGCTCCATGCCTGTAAGGTGTGGGCTCCATGCCTGTAAGGTATGGGCTCCATGCCTGTAAGGTGTGGGCTCTATGCCTGTAAGGTGTGGGCTCCATGCCTGTAAGGTGTGGGCTCTATGCCTGTAAGGTGTCGGCTCCATGCCTGTAAGGTGTGGGCTCTATGCCTGTAAGGTGTGGGCTCTATGCCTGTAAGGTGTGGGCTCTATGCCTGTAAGGTGTGGGCTCTATGCCTGTAAGGTGTGGGCTCTATGCCTGTAAGGTGTGGGCTCTATGCCTGTAAGGTGTGGGCTCTATGCCTGTAAGGTGTGGGCTCTATGCCTGTAAGGTGTGGGCTCTATGCCTGTAAGGTGTGGGCTCTATGCCTGTAATGTGTGGGCTCTATGCCTGTAAGGTGTGGGCTCCATGCCTGTAAGGTGTGGGCTCCATGCCTGTAAGGTGTGGGCTCTATGCCTGTAAGGTGTGGGCTCTATGCCTGTAAGGTGTGGGCTCCATGCCTGTAAGGTGTGGGCTCTATGCCTGTAAGGTGTGGGCTCTATGCCTGTATGGTGTGGGCTCCACGCCTGTATGGTGTGGGCTCCACGCCTGTATGGTGTGGGCTCCACGCCTGTATGGTGTGGGCTCCATGCCTGTAAGGTGTGGGCTCTATGCCTGTAAGGTGTGGGCTCTATGCCTGTAAGGTGTGGGCTCTATGCCTGTAAGGTGTGGGCTCTATGCCTGTAAGGTGTGGGCTCTATGCCTGTAAGGTGTGGGCTCTATGCCTGTAAGGTGTGGGCTCTATGCCTGTAAGGTGTGGGCTTTGATCAATGAAATCACTATGATATTTAACACTAGGATTTGACTAGGAGCATCACCTGGATTGCATCACGATCAGCATGTCAGAGAAGGCTGCACTGCTGCTAAGCAACCTGCAGGGAGGTCAACTGTCTACTCTACAACCATTAGAGATGGGCTCGGGTGTGTTTGAAATCCCACTTGCCCGATCCCGCCAGGAAGCCGACACTGCACACGGCTAATCACAGGCAGTGAGACATTCCTGATCTGTGCAGCTGCGGACCGGGAAATGTCTCGCTGCCTGTGCTTAGTGCTGTGCAGTGTGGGCTTCCACCACTGGTCCACACTGCAAGGATTCCCCCATCCACCTATAATGTGTAGATGGGAGAATTGGATCATTTCTTTTTTTTTCATGCAACCTACTAGTTAAATGATAAAAGTGATCAATGTATGGGTTGCCTGAGTGCTAAGACCAGCCATAGGCAGTTTAAATATCAGCTGGTTGAGGTTTGAACCATTAATGAGCAGGCTGAATGTACCAAGTTGATCGATCAAATTGGGAACAACCAGCCTGCCAGATACTCTTATGATTATCACTAGTGGTTGCTATAGCCACTAGTGATAATGACTGTTTGTTGGGAGAATACAATTGCTGGGCAGGAAGGATATTCCCCTGTCACCACTGTCTGTGTTGATGGGGGAATCATGCAAGTTTCTTTCCTGCACTCTGTGGATGCAGGAAAAAAATTTGCATAGTCTATTACCTGCCTAACTGAAAGTGAAAGTAAGTTGTGAAGGTCTTGAAAGAACAGGAGATGGGGAGTGACAGATGGGGGAGAGATGGGATGGAGATAATGCAGTTCAGTGATTACAGTGTACTGCAGTGCACACACTTACCCACACGTCCAGGCTAGAAGAATACTCCCCCTCTCAATAGAGACTGTTACTCCAGCGGCAGCCTGAGTAAGATGTGGCGCATCCGCTACGGATGCAAACAAAAAGACATGTGGGGGGGGCACATGGTGGGGCACAGCATCATTTTGGGGGGGGTCAGGGCCCCCTCTGCCCCCCCCTAGGGACGCCATTGTTGACTACCCCCTCCACCTCAAAAAGCTCCACTCACTTGGCCTTCAAAACTTTGCTCTCTCCTGGTTCTCCTCCTACCTATCACAGCGCTCCTTCAGTGTTACCTATAACTCTGTTTCTTCCTCTCCATTCTTCTTTCTGTGGAGGTACTTCAAGGTTCTGTGCTCGGACCCCTCTTCTCCATTTATACCTCCTCCCTTGGTTAATTAATAAACTCTCATGGCTTCAAGTACCATCTCTATGCTGATGACACACACATCTATCTCTCTACTCCTCACCTCACACCCTCCGTCTCCTGTCACATTACTAACTTACTAACCAACATATCAGCAGGGATGTCACACCACTTCCTCAAACTCAATCTTTCTAAAACTGAGCTCATCATTTTTCCTCAGGCCTGTCCCCCTTCCCCTGACTTCTCTATCAATATTAATAATAAAACTATCAGTCTCTCCCCTCATGCCATGGTGCTAGATGTTTTCCTGGACTCTGACCTGTCCTTTTAGCCCCAAATACAATCGCTGTCTAAATCTTGCAGACTTTACCTCTGTAACATCTCCAAAATACACTCTTTCTAACTGTTGAAACCACTTAGCAACTTATTCAATGCCTTGCTATCTCTTGCCTTGGCTATTGTAACTCCCACCTCATTAGCCTACCTCCCTGCAAGCTATCCCCTCTTCAGTCTATCATGAATGCCGCTGCCAGACTGATCCACCTTACCAACCCTTCAGTGTCCACCACCCTTCTCTGCCAATCCCTCCACTGGCTTCCCATTGCTCAACAAATAAAATTCAAAACACTAACAATAACATGCAAAGCAATTTACAACTCTGCCCCAAGCTATATCACTATTCCTAACTCCAAATATCACCCAAACCACTTCTTCAAAGACCTCCTGCACTCTAGCTCCCTTGTCTCCTCCTCCCATGCTTATCTCCAGGACTTCTCCAGAGCCTCATAATTACATAGTAGGTGAGGTTGAAAAAAGACACAAGTCCATCAAGCCCAACCTATGTGTATATATGTCAGTATTACATTGTATATCCCTGTATGTTGTGGTGGTTCAGGTGCTTATCTAATAGTTTTTTGAAATTATCGATGCTCCCTGCTGAGACCACCGCCTGTGGAAGGGAATTCCACATCCTTGCCACTCTTACAGTAAAGAACCCTCTACGTAGTTTAAGGTTAAACCTCTTTTCTTCTAATTTTAATGAGTGGCCACGTGTCTTATTAAACTCCCTTCTGCGGAAAAGTTTTATCCCTATTGTGGGGTCACCAGTACGGTATTTGTATATTGAAATCATATCCCCTCCCAAGCGTCTCTTCTCCAGAGAGAATAAGTTCAGTGCTCGCAACCTTTCCTCATAACTAATATCCTCCAGACCCTTTATTAGATTTGTTGCCCTTCTTTGTACCTGCTCCATTTCCAGTACATGCTGTCCAGGACTGGTGCCCAGAACTGGACAGCATACTCCAGGTGCGGCTGGACCAGAGTCTTGTAGAGCGGGAGAATTATCGTTTTATCTCTAGAGTTAATCCCCTTTTTAATGCATGCCAATATTCTGTTTGCTTTGTTAGCAGCAGCTTGGCATTGCATGCCATTGCTTAGCCTATCATCTACTAGGAGCCCCAGGTCCTTTTCCATTCTTGATTCCCAGCCTCTTCCATCCTCTGGAACTCACTACCCCAATCTGTCCGGTTATCTCCTACTCTGTCCACTTTTAGGCGATCTCTGAAAACACATCTCTTCAGGGAAGCCTATCCTGCCTTCAGCTAATAAACAAATCTTCTACTTCTCTCATCAGTTCATCCCTTACAGTTACTACCTTTTGTTCCACCAGCCCTTCCTATTAGATTGTAAGCTCACAGGAGCAGGGCCCTCCTAACCCTCTTGTATTGAATTGTATTGTTGCTGTATTGTCTCCCTTTATGGCTGCATTCACACATGAGCGTATTGTTTTCAGGCAGAAAGTTGCACGTTTTACCGCAATTTTTCCGTGATTTTTACCGTGCTTTTTGCCGCGCTTTTGCAGCGTTTTTGTACAGGTCAAAAGGTCACCAATATAAAAAGCAGAAAAACGCCTGTAATCTTCCTAAAAAGAAGCTCGTGTACTTTTTTAAACTTCAGGCATTTTGCTTCAGGCGACAGAAAGCTCAGATGTGAACAGGGGCCGCCATTTAAATGAATGGGATTTTGCGTGTTGGGTGTTTTGTATCTTTTGAGATGGGCGTTTTACGAGCTGAAAACGCTCAGGTGTAAATGCCGCCTCAATTGTAAAGTGCTGCGCAAACTGTTGATGCTATATAAATCCTGCATAATAATAATAATATTTATTTTCTTATTTTATCACTTCAAGATTCACACCTAAACTGTTACATAAATATATTGCACATTTTATTTTATATCACAAAAACACTTTATGCAAAAGATTAGTTATTTATGCAGAAATCTGTAGGCATCAATAGT
This sequence comes from Lithobates sylvaticus, assembly GCA_028564925.1. NCBI lineage: Eukaryota > Metazoa > Chordata > Amphibia > Anura > Ranidae > Lithobates > Lithobates sylvaticus. The sequence continues at coordinate 575,078,954 of CM053027.1, forward strand.
GATACATCAAGGTATGTCGCTGAATTATGTAGTGACTGGCTTTCGTTGTCTGGCTGATGAATAGGATTAGGAGGTTGCAGCACCGGCAATTATGAAAACAATTACACCCAGTGTGTGTGTGATGTCTTTATGTAAGTGTAGTAATTATGGAAGGCAACTAGTGGGTCGAAGTTCTTTTGTTCTGCGGGAGATATCAGAAGCAACCATTGGTAAAAATGGTTCACTGATATACATGTGTATTGTACAATCATTAAAAGGTTTTCTGCATGGCCTTGATCCTTGTCAAGTTAAAAAAGGTTAACATTGTCAAGAAATAAAAACGCTGCAGTAGTAAAAAAAAAAAAAAAAAAAAAAAATGTACTGATGTGGATCTGAAGAAAAGTAATATAATGCCCCATAGTTACATTCATTTAAAGAAAAGATATTTGACTGCCAAGGTCAGCCTTTCAGAAATCGTAGCATTCTTGGTCCAGAAGAATGTACCAACAACCAAGCGAGACTGAATGCTTTCCAGATCCCGTAAATGGCGGTGAGATTATTGTTACAGATTAAGATTTTCATATTATACGCTTTAAAAAAATGTATTTACATATATTAATAGTAAATCTGAATATGTAGGCCTTTTACAAGATGCTGGGAACAAAGAAAATCTACTAAATACCTTCCTCAGCTCTGTATATACAAAAGAAAATAGTGGAGCAGATGTACAAAAGAAGGATGGTAATAAAGCGTATCTAAACAAAAGAGGGAAAATGTAATGCACTGCAGTTTACAAGTCTTAAAGCGGAATTACGCCGATTTTTTCTTTTAAAGTCAGCAGCTACAAATACTGCAGCTGCTGACTTTTAAAATATGGACACTTACCTGTCCAGGGCGCCCGCGATGTCGGCACCCCCTGAAGCCGATCTGCTCGGCTCTCGGGTGCTGCCGCTGCCATCTTTGGTAAGGGAATCAGGAAGTGAACCCCCAGATGATGCCTGTTTAGGAGAAACGCGTCGGGATGGGGTTGCTGATGCCACTGCGTTGCCAATTTTAAACTTTATGCTTTCATATGTCTTCTCACATGTGAGTACCCATTTTATATGTTTTTTAAATAAACATTTTAAAGACGGTATCACACTACGAGACCTTTGGTCTATACCATACGGGGAAGAATCGCAGTCTTCTAGCCATCCTACATGGTGGATATCCACAGCATCCATTCCGGGTTGTACTTTGTTCCCCTTGATGCACATTGGAGTTCGGAAGTTGCCATATATCTCTTTGGGTGTGTTTACACCAACAAGCACGCTAGACTCATTAGGTATATGCCTATTTGGGTCCAAAGTATCTGGTAAGCCTCTCTCCATATGGTGGTGGATTTCTGCAGTCAACTTATACAAGTCACTTTTTATTTCAAGACACTTCACTTTGTCACTTATTTTTGGATTTGGAAGTCATGTGGACTATTATGTCTGCTTAGTCAGACTCATTGGTTTATATGACTTATATTGCACTGTTGATTTGATTTTCACTATATTATTTGTACAGTGGTGATATATATGTTATTGTAGAATTGTGTTGTATAGTTTTATGACTTTATAGGTGATGTCAGTTGTTTTACAGCACACACACTGACCACTATAGATTAGCACTATCCATTCTTTTGGATCATCACTTTTGTGTTGACTCGGATATATATATTCATAGTCTCTAGCACCGCACTATATTTACATTAATCAGGAAGTGAAGCCTTGCGGCTTCACTTCCTGGTTCCCTACTGTGAATGCGCGACTCGCACTGCGTGTTCCCACTGGTCCCTGCTGTCTCCTGGGACCCGTGTGTCTCCCAGAAGACAGTGGGGGGGCGGGAAGTGGTGTAGATACCAGCGGGTGGCGTAGGTATATATGCCCAGAAGTGGGAGCAAAATACCTGTATTAGACAGGTATCTGCTCTCCCCTCCCCTCTGAAAAGTGCCAAAAGTGAGATAGCAGGCGTACAGCGTGTCTGTGCCCACGGGACCGGCGGACTCAATGTCTGCCAGTCTCCCGGTGATCATGTCACGGAGCCGCAGAACGGGGAAACAAGGCATTTCCCCGTTCTTGCTTGTGTCATGACAGAGATCACTGCTCTCTGTCATCTGGAGCAGTGATCGCTGTCATGTGAGTTGAATCCCACCCCCCCCTCACAGCTAGAATCACTGCCTAGGACACACTTAACCCCTTCATCGCCCCCTAGTGGTTAACCCCTCCCCTGCCAGTGTAATTTACATAGTAATCAGTGCATTTTTATAGCACTGATCCGGTATAAATGTCAATGGTCAGAAATAGTGTCAAAAATGTCTGATGTGTCCGCCATAATGTCGCAGTCCCGATAAAAATCAGAGATCACCGCCATTAATAATAAAAAAAAATATAATAAAAATGCTATAAATCTATCCCCTATTTTGTGGACGCTATAACTTTTGCACAAAACCAATCAATATACGTTTATTGCGATTTTTTTTACCAAAAATATGTAGAAGAATACATATTGGCCTAAACTGAGGAAAAAATAATGTTTTTTTATATATTTTTGGGGGATATTTATTACAGCAAAAAGTTAAAAATATTTTCACTCTTTTTTTTTTGATTATAGTGCAAAAAAAAAAAAAAAAAAACGCAGAGGTGATCAAATACCACCCAAAGAAAGCTCTATTTGTGGGGAAAAAAAGGACGTCAATTTATTTAGGTGCAACGTCGCACGACCGCGCAATTGTCAGTTAAAGCGACGCAGTGCTGAATCGCAAAAAAAGCTCTGGTCAGGAAGGGGGTAAAATCTTCCGGGGCTGAAGCAGTTAATATTGCTAGCAATAGTAGAGGATTAATATTGCTAGAAATATTCAGGTACAATAAAAAGTGTTTATAGAAAAAAAAATCCCTACAAATAAGAATTTAAAACAATTAATTGTTTTGTGCATTTACCTTCAAGTTTTAGGTTAATAACAGGGTCTCTTTAAACACTCTTTTAATAATTTAGATCCGTACATAAGATTCAAGAAGAGAAACATTCATGGGGTGAAAAGGAAAAAAGGATGTAACAACCACTTATGTTACAGGCTTCACTGTCAAACTTGCACAAGTAAAATTACATATGAATTCTGATTGGTTGCCAAAGAGAATGGGCCTCTTTTCATCCTGTTTTTATAAATCAGGCTTGGAATGCTGGCAGCGAGAGATTGTGAGGAGCCTTAATACAAATTTAAAGTGTATCGCTCAGGACATTAGCTCAAAATACAGCCCCGATGAAGTGTCTCTAGTGAGAAAACCTCAATCTTAACTGAGATCAGGCTCCTAGTAAAAAACCCGCTCTATAGATTACAAAGAAGATTAAAATAAAATAAAAAAGTGAAAATAAGAGAAAGTTTCAGCAAGCTGTTACCATACAATTGCTTCTCTGTGGCATAACAGTTTTATTTTAATGGCTGGGAGGCGAATTTTCTATCAGCGCTCAGGCTCTCTTTAGCATTTCTGAGGATTTCGGAGAGTTGCTCAAAGAACTGGAAGCCATTCACTTGACAAATCTCTGCGCTACTCTGTAATTTATATGAAAAATGCCACAGCTCATGTCGTGTTGGCCTAAGTGCCAGAAAATAGAGGTTTGTGCTGAAAATTGTTTGCTGTTTAACCCTTACAGGGCGTTTTTTTTCATATCTACATTATATTTTGCTTTCATAATATGTACAGTCCTTAAAGCAGAACAAATTTTTAAGGAGAATTCTCTGAAATTGCAAGTTAAAAATAGTGCAAATTTTTTTTTTCATATATTTAACCACATGCCGACCGCGCTATAGTCGAAAGACGTCTACAGCGCGGTCGGGTTTCTCTGAGTGGACGTCCTACGGACGTCCTCCCAGAAACTTGCTCCCGCGCGCCCCCTGGGGCGCGCACTTGGGAACATCCGTGACCGCCGGGTCCCCAGGACCCGGCGCATCACGGATCACGGTAAACAGCCGCTGATAGCGGCCGTTTACCATGTGATCGCTCCGTCAAATGACGGAGCGATCACATGTACACAAACCGGCGTCACATCATGACGCCGGTTCCTCCCTCCCCTCTCTGTACCGATCGGTACAGAGAGGAGAGAAGCGGAGAGGGGGAGAGACGGGACCAGCTCTGTGGGCTGGATGTGTAGTGCCCACAGCGCTGGTCAATACACTGCCACCGCTGTGCAATGCTCTGCCACCACTGTGCAATACTCTACCAATACTGTGCAACTCTGCCAATACTTGCCAATACTCTGCCAATACTCTGCCAATACTCGCCAATACTCTGCCAATACTCTGCCAATACTCTGCCAATACTCTGCCAATACTCTGCAATAATTTTTAATAGAAACAAAGAATTTTTTTTTTTTTTTTTTACCGAACTTTCAGTATTTTTTGATTTATAGCGCAAAAAATAAAAAACCCAGCGGTGATTAAATACCACCAAAAGAAAGCTCTGTTTGTGTGAAAAAAAGGACACAAAATTCATTTGGGTACAGTGTTGCATGACGGAGTAATTGTCATTCAAAGTGTGAGAGCACCGAAAGCTGAAAATTGGTCTGGTTAGGAAGGGGGTTTAACTGCCCAGTGGTCAAGTGGTTAATAAATTATATCTGTGTATAAGTAAGACGTGAAGGGAAAAATATACATCAGTGGTAGAATGGATAAAATCAAAAGAAAATGGGAAATATAAAGAAGGGGAAGGGAAATCGTTTAATTATTATTTTATATAATGGCCTTATATATATCTGCTGTAAATATAATTGATTTATGTTAAGATATTGTAGCGGTGACACTTTTACAAGGTGTCCGCTATATGTGGAAATTTACTTTTTTCCCTCAGAACTGTAGTGGGGTTCTGAGGGTTAATTGTGCAGGTTAACTTTGGCATCAGTTTGGCTGGGCTGTACTAGGGTTCTGCCTGGTCATGGGTACAGTTAGGTGCACATGACAGGCCCAGAACCAGGCCTGGTTGGACGTCTTAGGTATCAGTCTTCCCCGAAGCCAATCAGTGGGTGCGTCTGGCCCCGCTGTGTAGTCTGGGGAAGGGTACTTAAAGCGATGAAGTCACGTGTTCGGGGTTCGGCCGCAGTCCTGCTTCTGGACCGAGGTAGCCCCGCGAGGGGTCCCGGGCCTGGGAGCGTTTGCCGTCCCGCAACATGGTCAGTTTGACTTGCGCCGCAGACTCGCATGGTCTGGGGCAAGGATCCATCTGTTCCCGAGTCTCGGAACCGGCTGGTCCGAGGCGCAGCAACTAAGGGAGGATTCAAGGCGTCCCGGAGTGCTCTCATCACTGGAGGGGCACCACAACTCGCATAGGCGACCGGGGGAGGACTCTTCTGAGGAGGGCCAACAAGCTGGCATCTCAAGAAGAGGCTGGTTGCTGGGTTGTTATGGACACTAAAGAATCCACAATTTCACAGTACTGCCAAGGAGACGGAGAGAGTTCCAGGTACTGGGGAAAGGTTCCTATTTACCCCTTCGGTTGCAAGTTCATTCCGGGCCAGAGACTTTTAACAAGTTTCCGGATCAAAGTGTTGGCTGCCATAATCTCTGGCTAGAGATTTTGTCCGGCATTGAAGTACCCAGCTGTGAGTGGCTACTCTCTGGGTTTTGTTAGAGACATTCTATTGTCAGCAGTTCAAGGTGCCTGAGTTTCTTCATCCTTGCCCTCTATTCCCATCTGAGACTGTGTTTGTTTGATGTTACCACTGCAAATAAAAACCTTCAAAAAGGACTTTTATGGCGTCAGCATCCAAAGTTGTTGGGTATTATCCCTGGGAACCCCTGGACATTCGTTAACAAGCCAAGCAGAGGTAACTGGTAAGCCCAAAAGTCAAGGCCGCCCCATTGAGGGTTATGGCCGCTACAATATATTCTGAGATACGCAGGCAACTAAAATGTGTTTGTTTATATGTATAACAATTGCTGAAAAACTGAAATACAGAATTTATAAAAAAATAAAAATAGTGCAAATAACATTATAATAATATTTTTTTTAAAATCATATAATATAATATTGTTAAGTATTAATATAATATTTGTGAAACAACATGTCTTTTGGCTTTTCTAGAAGGCACTTCTAGCTGCTGTGCAGGCACACTGAAGGACCTGGGATTACTTATGACCTTTTGGTTTCAGCTCTTCTGGCTGCACAGCTCAGAGATCATAGGCCTTCCATACCTTCCACTTTCTATGTCATTATGCTCCAATATTTTTATAAGGAACAGAGGCTATCACTGCGTAGAACAACATGCCTCCTATCCTGTGCTTTCACTGCTCATTTGATAGAAGGCTGAATTTGTTAAAACAGGTAACAAGTGGCTGATATAATAAAGTGGATAACTCAGAAAGTGCATTAAACCAATTTTAGTTTCTTACATATAGACTGGAAATCGAATCCTTTTGATATTAAACAAAATCTACTACTTGTGCTTCATAGAAACATATTCATCAATTTTCTACGCTATATATATATATATAATTGGTTGAACTAAATAGACTTGTCTGTGTGTCTTTGATCTGCCTTTTTTTAAATAACAAACATGTTATACTTACTTGCTCTGTGTAATGGTTTTGCACAGAGCAGCCCAGATCCTCTTCTACTCGGGTCCCACGCTGGCTCTCCTGGCTCCTCCCTCCTGCCGGATGCCAAGCAGGCGCGCACCCGACCCCAGCTCTGTGTGTCCATTCACACACAGAGCCATGGCTTGGCCCCCCCGCCCCATCACCTCCTGGCTGGTGCACTGGCTGTGATTGACAGTAGTGGGAGCCAATGTCTTCCGCTGCTGCCAAAAGCCAATCAGGAGTGTGAGTCCCCAGAGAGACAAGGCTCTTGTGGACATCGCTGGATCACGAGGGGACTCAGGTAAGTGTTAGTGGGGAAGGCTGGGGGGCTGCTGCACACAGAAGGTTTTTTACCTTCATAGAATGCATGAAGGTAAAAAACCTCATGCCTTTACAACCACTTTAACTATGTAACTGTCGGGCCGAATTTACATCTCAGGAGCCTATAGGCAGAGAATTCTGAAGCCCCCACAATTGTAAGTTTCTGCAATAATAATCCTGCAGATTGGTGTCAGTTTCTGCAATAATAATCCCTAGCATTTGTGCAGGTTTACACAATAATAACCCCTATCGTGCCAAGAACCCCCTACACAGAGCATTGTGGTGAGTGGTTTGGCTGTGTGGGCCAGCCACCGTGGGCCTCTCCTCGTCTGCAGTGCTCGATCCACCCAACCTCCATCCATCCATTCACCACACGCCACGAGCAAGCCGTGGGCCAGCCATCCTCTCCTTGTCTACAGTGCTCCATCCATCCTGGCAGCCTCCATCCATCATAAATTCCAACGCATGACCCCTCACAGAGCCTAAGCTGTGGGCCCAGCCACCATGGGCCTGCGGCTGCCTCTGCTCATCTGCAGTGCTGTGTGCTCCTGCTCCAGTCCATCCGGACCTCAGGCTCCATCCTTCATGATCCAGTCCACCACATTGACCCCTCCCCAGCACACTCACTCCTGGTACTGTTTCTGTGACTCCCATGTCAGGCGTGAGGAGAAAGACGTTAGTCGGACGAGATCTGGAGCAGAGCAAGTGAGGCCTTGCCCCACGATAAGGTCTGGACAGTCACACATAGCAAGGCAGCTGCCGGGCGAGAGTGGCGGCACACACAACTTGGAGTGACAGGCTGAGGCTCAGTGAGCGCACACTCGGGACACTTTTCTGTGCAACTCTAGATCCCCCCCCCCCATATGCTATGCCACTGTGTAGGCACATGGCTACACTGCCTATTGGGAAATCCGGTCCTGGTAACTATATAACAGGATCATTAAATCTATACCTAGTTGGGACCAAGGGGTTGTTACTCTCTCATTATTCATTTTGACAACCACTTTTGGTTTGGATTTATCGACCTACAGCTTAAAAAAAATATACCAAGTAGATGTGGATTATTTTTTTTTATTTAGTTTGTTCAAAGAATATACTGTTAATATAGTGATAGTCATTACATTTTATGAACTTATTGACTTAAAATGTATGATCAAAGTTCTCAAAAGGTGTATTCATTTAAGCAAGCCTCACTAAAACGGTCAAAAGATATAAATGTACCAATACATTTAGACATTCAAAAAAAGTTTCTCTATTTTTTAACATTTGTGAAATGTGTCAGTATGCTATTACAAGGTTTGATATCCAACTATAGCAATAAATGTCCAAAGTGTGGCCTTCCTAAATGTATGATACGCAGGGGTGTGACGGAGGCTGGATATACAAGTCTAATGCCCCGTACACACAATCGGACATTCTGACAACAAAACCGTGGATTTTTGTTCGAAAGTTGTTGGCTTCAACTTGTCTTGCATACACACGGTCACACAAATGTTGTCCAACAATTACGAACGTAGTGACGTACAAGACATACAGCGAGCCGAGAAAAAGGAAGTTCAATAGTCATGTCATATCTCCATTACGAAGTTTACTAGTTTTACAAGACTGAGTGCTTCCGGCTTGTACTTGATTCCGAGCATGTGTGAACTTTTGTGCGACGGACTTGTGTACACATGACCGGAAATTTCGACAACAAAGTTTTGTTGGCGGAAAATTTGAGAACCTGTTAGCCAACATTTGTTGGCGGAAAGTCCGCCAACAAATGTTCGATGGAGCGTACACACGGTCGGTCTTGTAGCCAACAAGCTCACATCCAACATTTCCCGTCGGAAAGTCCGATCGTGTGTACACGGCATAATGTTTAAAATGAATGCTACTAAAGACCCATGAAGATTCTGTAGCTCTTTATGGATGCATTATTGTGTTCATTCTACTTTTGTCTATAATTTTATTCTAATTTTGTTTCTGTATTTATTTCTAAAGCCTACTAAAATGTTCCAAAAGAGATGATGCAAAAGGTAGCACAGAATTGCAATGTTTAAATTTCAGTTTTAGAGCGTTTGCAATAAAAAAAGATGCCTTTGTTTTGCCTTAAATGATAAGGGCAAGATAAAGAATTATAAACAAATATGCTCCCTTGTGGCCATCTCTGTCATCTTAGAGCCCAAAATACCTTCTGATGCAAAACTATTTGCATACCACCACGTCAGCCATCGGATTTTCATGGAGAAGCAAGCTCTGGACTTCAACTTTAAGCATGCACCCCACAGGCCATAGGATGAAATTGATTCCCATCTCGCTTACAGGTTATACAGAAAATAATTACAACCTATGGGGCCGCAAGGTTGAAAAGGACGTCTTCAGCATAAGGTGGCATGTAGCAGCTTCTGCGTCAGAATGTAAGTATTTTGATTAATGTTGAGATGGTAGAGAGGGCTAGGCCAGGGGCAGCATAGTGGCTAAGTGGTTAGTACTTCTGCCTGCCGCACAAAGGTGGTTTGCTCATTATATATGCAGGCTCTGCTTTCTGTTTTGCAGCTTTAGACAATGTTTGTACTCCTTATCACAATACAAGTCTATGGGGTTGAGTCATTAACCCTCTCACTGACATTGTTGTAAGTATTACATCGGTGGAAGCACCGGCATGTAGACCCACTGCTATAAAGATGTCTGTCTTTTACATTTTTACTTCTGGCTGCCAGCTATGTAGCAGAAGGGATCACTTCTACATGTGAGTGAAGATGCCCCCTTCCCCCCCACCAACATGTGTTCTGGACTTTCCTGTCCTTCCCTGGTGCCCAGGACCTCCATTGCAAGTGGGTTGAGAGTGAAATCAGCACATATCCATTCTCCAGAGCTGTCAATATCTGGCCTCTCTAGCTAGGAATTTTATTCTCACAGAAAGTACACTGTGGTTGGCCAATAAGGTAGTAGTAAGCTCTCATTTAAAACTTGTATTTATAGGTAAGATTATAATAAGTTTTACCTGTAGGCACCATGAATATCTCTTAACCAGTTAAACACCGCCTACTGTAGATATACTGTGGCGGGGCGGCTCTATTGTGCGAAACGACGTACATGTATGTAATTTCGTGAAATAGATAGAAGGAGGGGGAGCCAATCAGCAGGTCCGGCGGACGCGATGTCCACCGGGACCCGCAGATCGTTCCCCAGAGAGGTAGAACAGCGATCTGCCTATGTAAACAAGGCAGATCGCCATTCTGACAGGGGAGAACACAGTGATCTTGTGTTCCTGTTAAACAGGAACACTGATCTCTGTGTTCTCCCAGTCAGTCCTCCACACAGTTAGAAAGCATCCCCTAGGGACACACTTAGCCCTTTGATCGCCCCTGGTGTTAACCCCTTCCCTGGCAGTGTCATTAGTACAGTAACAGTGCATATTTTTAGCACTGATCACTGTAATAATGTCACTGGTCCCCAAAAAAGTGTCAATTAGGTGTCTGATTTGTCCACCACAGTGTCGCAGTTCCGCTAAAAATCGATGATCGCCGCCATTACTAGTAAAAAGAATAAACAAATAAAAATGGCATAAAAACATCTTATAGTTTGTAGATGCGATAACTTTTGCACAAACTAATAAATATATCCTTATTGGAATTTTTTTAACCAAAAATATGTAGCAGAATACCTACTGGCCTAAATTATTGATGAAATTAGATTTTTTTTTACCAAAGAAATCTCTATTTGCGAGAAAAAAGACATCAATTTTATTTGGGTACAATGTCTTACGACTGCACAATTGTCAGTTAAAGTAATGCAGTGCCGTATCGCAAAAAAACGGCCTGGTCTGTGACTCAGCTGAGGTGCTCCCATAACAAGCTGCACATATTGGGACATTTATTTTATTTATATATGGACAGCCGCATTTACTATTTTAGATTTAATTGTAATTTTTTTTACCAGGATCTGAATGATAAGCATAGACCCACACAAGTTGGCAATAGCAAGGGCAACTTCCATATTTCCATTCTGATAGGTTTCTATAAACCAATTGCAAAAATTAAATATATCACAGCTTAATTCTCCTTCCACAAGCAGTGGTTTCAGCAGGGAGCATAGATAATTTCAAAAAACTAGATTAGATAGGCAACTAAACGAACCACAACATACATGAATCTACAACCATATTGAATTGTAATATTGATATAAAAGCACACACACACATAGGTTGAACTTGATGGACATGTGTCTTTTTTCAACCTCACCTACTATGTAACTATATAACCAGTCCTGCCAGTAATAACTATGGTGCAGACCTCTACAGTTGGGTATACTCACTTTCCTTTCACTCACCCACCTTAGCTCAGGTGCTGAGAGGGAAGGAAAGGTATTTAGCCTATTATGTTTTTTTTTTTTTTGTTTTTTGTTTTTTATCAGAGAAGGAATTAAAAGGTAATAAATAAATAAATAAATTAAAGCAATAGTACACAAATTACACACAAAAATAGAAAAGATATACAAAGAATACTAGAGTACTACAAGATATACAAAGAATACTAAATGAGAAAACCTTAAAGGGGTTGTAAAGGTAAACATTTTTTCACCTTAATGCATTCTATGCATTAAGGTGAAAAAACATCAGACAATGCCCCCCCCCCGTGTTACTTACCTGACCCCTCGAAAGTCCCGCGCTCGCACCGACATCCTCTTCGCCGATCAGCCTGGCCGCTGATTGGCTACAGCGGATGGATTGAGAGCAGCGCAGCCATTGGCTCGCGCTGCTGTCAATCACATCCAATGATGCCGTCAACTGTGCCAGGGGCGGGGCCGAGTGATACAGTGAGCGGCTATGGCCGCTGGCTGTATCACTGGAGCGCGCCCGCAAGCACTTCTCATAATGAGAGGGAGCTCGCATGAATGTGAGAAGTCCTTGCGGGGGGGGAGCGGAGACAGCCGCCGAGGGACCCCAGAAGACCAGGATCTCTGTGCAAAACGAGCTGCACAGTGGAGGTAAGTATAACATGTTTGTTATTTAAAAAAAAAAAAAAAAAATACCTTTACAACCCCTTTAATTACCCTACCGACAGCCAAAAGATAAAAAAAAAAAAAAAAAAAAAGCATTTAAATAAAAAAAATAGTTTCTTTGACTTAGCAGCTTAAGGCCGTTTCACACTGGTGCAACATGAAAGTCATGCAACTGTTGATCTGACTTTGCCCTGCAACTTCGGTCCGACATTGATTGCAATTACAAAAAAAATCCAATCCAATCTATACCAGCCTCTTTAATATTACAAAAAAAATATTCCAGATCCGAAGGGTCTAACATTGCTAACATTGCTTCTGAGCACATGTCGCATGTCGTGAGTCGGACCTGTTAAAATGCTGATTTGACTTGGATGCGACTTCCATTAAATTCAATGGGCTGAAATCAAACCCAAGTAGGACCAAAGTAGTGCAGGAACCTTTTCAAGCGTCGGACCAACACAAGTCGGACCAGTTAAGATTCTGATCTGACTTGGATGCGAGTTCCATTAAATTCAATGGGCTGAAATCAGACCCAAGTAGGACCAAAGTAGTGCAGGAACCTTTTCAAGAGTCGGAGCAACACAAGTCGGAGCAGTTAAGACAGGTCTCATAGAGAAACATTGATTTTTACATTTAATGCAACTTGTGCTCTCAAAGTCGGAGCGCTTGTCGCACCAGTGTGAACCCGGCCTTATGAATGATATTGATAGGTGAAATTAGTAATTTTTTGGTGAAATCAATTTTGACCAAATCTGTCACCTCATCCCTACTGAGGCCTTATACTATACAGTATGTGCCAGCAAAAGTTAAAATTAGAAAAATGGGTGAAAATGGTGTAAATTCTGAGTAACACTATTAATAAATAAACCCCTAAATACAATACAAATAATATACAATACAGTTAATGAGAATTTCAAGGCAAGGAAGCTATAATTTCATATTTAACACAAAGATGAATAATGACTAAAACTCTGCATGTTCCACTCAGAAATGCTGACGGACATGGTAGCCTGGTGAAAAAATGCAACTATTATCATGCTAAGTAAATATCAATCATCATATCTGCATAGGCGATAGATCGATAATAAGCCCTTTGAAGGAGACAATGGAAAAAGTGCCCTCCCTCTGTCCGGCTAAGTCTCCAAGGACACACCATAAAAAATTAAAGACACAGAATCTGACAGTTTCAGTGTTAATGAATATGTTGAAAGTGAGAGTAACTACATGTTCAACTAGAACAAAGAGAGAGAATATGGTAATACACTTGAAAGAGAATAAAATACGACATCGGGAAATTCTATGATGTGATAGATTGTATCCAAAAATCTGAACCAGAAGTAACTGAAAAGGTAATATAAAGAGGAACTCTATCTGAAACAGATTTCAAAGGGGTTAATTTACTAAAACTAGAAAGTGCAAAATCTGGTGCAGCTCTGCATAGAAACCAATCAGCTTCCATTTTTTGTTTGTCAAAGCTTTAATTGAACAAGCTGATTGGCTACCATGCAGAGCTGCACCAGATTTTGCACTCTCCGGTTTTAGTAAATCAACCCCACAATGTGGCTTGGAAACCTTAGCAGGAATCTTTTGATGGATTATTTATTTATTTTCTCCTGCAGTGGGCAGTTTTGGGACTGGGTGGAATGGTTCCCCTTATGGGAGATCTATCACGAGAACTTCTCTACATTCCCGATGCTGGATAAGTTCCTCAGATCTAGTGGCATTGCCTGTATGAAGAGTTTGAGGTACTCTGTACATCTGGTTAAAGTGCTTTGGTAGCAATTTAATCAACACAATCCAAGATTTGAATTTTATAGAAATCGTTTAAAAAGAAGAATTTCAAGAAACACAATATGGAAATCTTCATAGCAAGAGCTTTATGTAATGATTGTGTCATGGATCTACAGTATGTATTGCATACCTCCCAACTTTTTGAGATGGGAATGAGGGACGCCTGTCAGCAAAAGTATGCAGGCATAGGACACACCTCTTGCCACGCCCTCTTAAAGGTGAATTGTACAAAAAATAAGATTGGTTAAACCCACAAGTGCTTTTTTTTACCACTACTATTCCTGTATATTGGCTTTTGTAAATTACAAATGCAGCAATTTAGAAATCAGATGAAAGGTTTAGTGCTGGAAAACACTTCTTGATAAATAAAAAGTGCATTTTATATACAACTATATCGATCAGACCAAAATGAGGGACAAATGAGGAGGAATGAGGGCTAGAGGTACATTGCTCCAAATCAGGGACAGTCCCTCGAAATCAGGGACAGTTGGGAGCTATGTGTATTACCCTAACCAAGTGGACTGTTCCTCACCTAGTTAGGAGGTCGCCAACACTGTGAAAAAGTATTCTGCAAAACTATTGCTCTAATATATAAAAACACTCCTTACTGTCCCTAGCTTGAAACATTTACACTGGATTTCTTTGACCTGTTACCCATGCCCACACCGCCATTTTTAAAAATAATGGCCGCCTTCTTCTTCTTTGTTCCCTGTGCAGGCCTACCAATGACATATGATCAGGATCTCACACATGCAGTACAAGATCTGACTCTGTTGTTTTTGTGAAATTACATTTCAGTATTAATCAAAAATGTATGTAATTCATTTAACCACTTAAGGACCAAGCCTCTTTTTGAGATTTGTTGTCTACAAGTTGAAAACAGTTTTCTTTGCTAGAAAATTACTTAGAACCCCCAAATATTATACATTATTATACATTTCTTTTTCTAACACCCTAGACAATAAAATGGCGCTCGTTGCAATACTTTCTGTCACACTGTATTTGCGCAGCGGTCTTACAAGCGCACTTTTTTAAATAAAAAAATAAGACAACAGTAAAGTTAGCCCAATTTTTTTTATATTGTTAAAGATAATGTTACGCCGAGTAAATTGATACCCAACATGTCACGCTTCAAAATTGCGCCCGCTCGTGGAATGACGAGAAACTTTTACCCTTAAAAATCTCCATAGGTGACGTTTAAAAAATTCTACAGGTTGCATAGGTTGCGTTACAGAGGAGGTCTAGGGCCAGAATTATTGCTCTTGCTCTACCGACCGCGGCGATACCTCACATGTGTGATTTGAACATCGTTTTCATATGCGGGCGCTACTCATGTATGCGTTCGCTTCTGCGCGCGAGCTTGGCGGGACGGGGCGCATTTAAAAACATACTTTTCTTATTTATTTTACCTTTTATTTTTTATTTTTACACTGTTCTTTAAAAAAAAAAAAATGTGCCACTTTTATTCCTATTACAAGGAATGTAAATATCCCTTGTAATAGAAAAAAAGCATGACAGGACCTCTTAAATATAAGATCTGGGGTCAAAAATGGAAAAAAACTAAATTTGGCATTTCAAAAATAAAAATAAAATGTCACTTAAAGAGCTGGATGTGGAAGTGACGTTTTGACGTCGCTTCCGCCCTGCAATGGTATGGAGAGGGGTGGGGGCCATCTTCCCCTCACTTGTCAGCATGTGAAAGGATCCGATCGCCTCCGCCGCTGTCGATGGCTCTGGTAAGTGGCGGAGGGCACCGTAGCGCGGCAGGAGGGGGGGGCCCTCTCCTGCCACCAATAATGAGATCACAGTGAATCCGCCACAGAGACCTCTTTTATCAGAAAGCGGACTGCCGGCCGAAGAAGAGGATGCCGGGGTTATGGCAGCTAGGTGCTGCCATAACAACGATATTCCTCATCAAAGTTAGGACATACATCGGCGTGCGGCGGTCCGTAAGTGGTTAAATAATGCAGAAAGCAGATGAAATGATTATTGAAAACTTGACACCTTACGGCAACGTATGTGGCATCAAGATACCCAACACCTACACTGCCAACATAGTGGCAATGTATAATCAATAGTAAAATAAAAAAAGCCTCCCCTCCCAAGATCTCAAGAGATTTAATGAAATCTTGTAAGATTGTGCAGTTATTAGAGATGAGATCTCCCTAAAGGCACTAACATTGCCCTCCCAGGGGGTAGCTGTGAGGCCCTGGCTACATTCCCAGTGCCTAAAAAAAATAAAATAACGAGGGAACACATTAAAGGTAAGTAACTGGTAAAGTATTTTATTTACCCAATCACTGTAAGATGATTTTATATCAGCATGAAGAACCTGCATGCTGATATGCTTTTTAGTGAAATGAGGGAAAGGTCCACTTTAAAGTGGAGGGCCACCCCCAAAAAAAAAAAATAATGCATTAATAATCTTAAAAAAAAAAAAAAAAATTCTCACTTACCTGAAACCCCTGTTGCTAGGCAGTCTTCCTAATCTGCCTCTGCCTATTCCGCGGCGCTTCCTCCTCTTCGGTGAGCGGCCCCGTTGCCTTCTGGGAGATGTGTGTGTCCCAGAAAAAAATGGGGCCATTCACAAAACGCTGCGCGACTCGCGCATGCACAGTAGGAAACGGGCAGTGAAGCCGCAAGCTCCTTTGTTAAAACGGAGGCGCCGGCAGCCGATCCAATGGACGGATCGGCCTCAGGTCGGCCGACATCGCGGGATCGCTGGACAGGTAAGTGTCCTTATTAAAAGTCAGCAGCTACAGTGTTTGTAGCTGCTGACTTTTAAAAAAAAAATGTATTGGCCGGAACGCCTCTTTATGTGCTTTGTTTTATATGAGGGTTAGCTGTCATTGTTGGACCAATGAGCTGCGGGCGGGAGATTTCCCCACCCCGTAGCTGACGTACACAAAAGAAAAAGGATGCTTGTGACATCATTGACCTATTACGGACACATGCCCATATTAGGTCAATGCCATTGATCTAATATGGTCATGTGGTCATATTAGGTCCATGATGTCACAAGCATCTCCACTCCTGTATATAAATGAGGCATCAGAGCAGAGAATCTCCCAACCACAGCTCACTGGTCCAGCAAAGAGCGCTAACCCAAGCTCATCCCCCGTCACTAGTATTGAACATTGCTATTTGTCATTAAAGAGATCTTAATAAATAATGCTAAGGTCTTGCATTTCACCGCAGCCAAGTTAACAGAGCGAGTGAAGTGACATTTCAGTATTACCATAAATTGATGTGATTCATTTTAATAATACAGAAAGCAGATGAAATGATTAATGAAAACTTGATGCCGTGCGTGGGATAAAATTAAAGCTGAACCCCAGGCAAATAGCTAAATACAGAGATGAAATACGTATAAGAGAGCTGTTTTACTTGCACAAATCTGAGTTTTACATAGTTCTGCCACATAGAACAGTCCTGCAGGACAGGAGACCTCATTTTTTCTCTGCTGCAGTTCAGTATCACTTACAGATCTTGTCCTTTCCCCAGCCTGTGACTGGACAGTGAAAAGAGAAGCTGTATACTGAGAAGCTCATCTCCCTGTCACTGTGATCTTTCTTCCTATCAGCAAGCCCCTTGAACAGTAAGGCCCCATGCACACGAGACGCTGTTAAACGCGCGTTCAGAGGCAGTTGGACACTTTTTTCAACTGCACCTGAACGCATGCAATGTTATCCTATGTGTCCATGTACACAGTCTTGTTTTTTCCCGTTTTTATGCAGTTGCGTTTAACCTCGTTTTTCCAGAAGCAAAAAAATGCTTTCAGACACTTTGCTTTTCTGCGTTTCAGACGCAAAACGCAGCTAAACGCGGCTAAACGCAGCTAAACGCAGGCACCTGCGTTTAGCCGCATTTGCGTTTATAAGCCTAATTTTTTGGACCAGAAAACTCAGAAATATGATGGTAAACCATAAAAAATACTAGAAAAATTGGTTTAAAATGTCGTAATTAGTTAAGATAGTTCATAGAGCATATATACTCACTGATGCATACATGTTTGTGAAATATCCAACGGACATTCACTGTACCATCAACGGATGGGTCGACAAGCTCTGATTCTGGACCTCTCATGCAAATTTGCGACGACGTTGCTGCCTTATCAAGAGCAACATCAGGAGCATTTCCTGAAATATATTCAATATGGGATCCATTTCCAAAAAAAAAACACAGAAAGAGAGGCAAATGCAAGTGTACAACTGCTCTCTCTTCTGCTGCTGCTCACTCTGATCAAAATGGCAGAAATAGTTAATAATACATGCTTTCTGAGCTTGGGGAGGGTCTATATGATGTTATCTTTACAAATGCTTATAGACGCAAACGCGGCTAAACGCGGCATGAAAACACAGCAAAACGCGTGTTTTTAAACGCAGGTTTCTGCTTTTTAAAACATGCGTTCAGCAGAGTTTGCATCTGCGTCTCGTGTGCATGGGGCCTAACACACCTGGCTGGCTCCTTCGGCTGCTTCTCCCTCCCCCACTCTGAGCTCTGCTGTACGGGGAGTGCAAGGAGCTGTTACCAAGTCACATTCAAGTACATACACTGTTTGCATTAAAACATCGATTTAAAGTGTTACTAAACCCACAACAGTAAAATCAGTCTGTATATGCAGTAAAGCATGCTTGTTATACTCACTGTGGAACCTAAGGCTACTTGCACACTGAGGCGCTGGGCGCGCTGGGGGTAAAGCGAGCGGCCGAAAAAGGGTTAATACCGCCCGCAAAGGAGTTAAAGGTGCATTGTGTAAAAAGGCTGTTTGATTCTGTCTTTTGTGATCCTCCCCTTCTTCTACAGTCCCCAATCCAACTGCTGATAGAACAAAGCTTTGAAGGGCAATCTGCACATGCTCAGTTTG
The DNA here is from genome assembly GCA_028564925.1 of Lithobates sylvaticus. Lineage (NCBI taxonomy): Eukaryota > Metazoa > Chordata > Amphibia > Anura > Ranidae > Lithobates > Lithobates sylvaticus. The sequence continues at coordinate 575,097,490 of CM053027.1, forward strand.
ATGTGTATTGGTAGAGGTTTTTTTTTTGTTTTTTTTTTGGGACACAAGGCCAATCAGCACTGTCCAGGCAGAGGGTCGGGGTCATGCAGTCAGAGGGGAATGAAAAATCCTCCTACAAGCTTTAACCAGACACTGATAGAAGTCACAAGCCTGCTATATACGGCCGATAAGAAAAGGTATTTAGCGGTTTATATTTACTAAAATAATTGCATTTCGGTTTTCTGTGTACTGTGGGAGACCAAACATAGTGAATCTAAGGTCCTGGGTTTAGTAATACTTTAATGATTTATTCATTAATATAGCGTTGCATTGATTTATAATTTTTTTTATCTGCCCAGAGATTAGCTTTACAGTTGAATCAAGGACAAGATCCTAAATAACAGCATGATATAACATGATTTAAAAAAAAACATCAAAACCATGATGGTATAATTAATATTCTGTGTATACTGATCTGGCATAGTACAACGGATAAATATATGAATAAACAAGACAATTATGTTATATCATATACTATAATACACTATATAAACAGGGAGGGAAATAACACATTTTATCAACTGTTTTACCCCCTGGGTAACCGTTGAAATAATTTTAAGGTCTCAGGGAGGGCCCCCTGCTAAGATCTATTCATTGGCGATCAGTGAAAATAATGCCCACTTTACAGTGGTGGTCAGAAGGCCAGTAAAAAAAAAAAAAAAGGTCATTGGTGTCATGCCATTGGCCCTGTCAAGTTACATAGTTACATAGTTAGTCAGGTTGAAAAGTTCATCTAGTTCAACCATAAAAAAATAAAATAAAACATATCATACAATCCCATATACCCAATCCTATACCCACAGTTGATCCAGAGGAAGGTGAAAAAAAAAAAACAGAAAAGCATGATCCAATTTGCTACAGCAGGGTAAAAATTCCTTCCTGATCCCAGAGAGGCAATCAGCTTTTCCCCGGATCAACTTTACCTATAAATGTTAGTACCCAGTGACACTGGACTTGGAATTGTGCAGACTCCACGCATGGGAGGTCAACCAACCACAGCTCAGAGAACTACAAGCAACCTATGGAAGAACTCAAGGGTTCCATAGAACATACATACATTATGACACAACAGAATAAAAAATAACAGTATAAAAAAACGATATACATCATTGCATAACATATTATAGCGCATCCCAATGTAGCATCACGCAGCATATTATGCAGTTCATAACCATATAAAAAGGACTCAATGACCCAGGTAACAATAATTTACAGTTTGTTATTCAATATGCAAAAAAAAAAATAAACATAATTACCACTTGAAGCTAAACCAATGATTAACACTTGTTAGCAAAGAAAATGCAATTAATTTGTGGATTTTTCCAGCTTGCATGATGATGTTTGTTGCCAGCTTTATTAAACCAGTATGGAGTTAACGGGTCAAGAGACTATAACAGCTTACCGTAGCATTGTAATACAAACATATCTGGCGGGCAATAAGCAAATCTGTATTTAAGTTATGAATAAGCATTACAGATCTGAATTATGGAATAATGTTGTTTATTATTAAATGGGAATTACTGAGTATACTGTGTTAATTTCCACCAGTAAAAGTGGCTATATCAAAATAGTGTAATTAATGTTTTACTGCCTGAAGCTTTGATAAGATATTAGATAAATTATAGACCAGGGTGCAGATGATTATTATATTATCAACACTTTTCAGCCTACCTAGCTAAAGTTGGCCATACACTAGTATAAGGACCCATTGATAAAGTCACGTGAGCAGTGACGCAACGCGTCAGAGAGGAGCCAGGTGTTGGTGTCACTTCCGGTCACGGCCGAGACCGTAAATACCCTGTGTTTACATTTGTTTTATGCTATTTTAAATGTAAGTGGATATATGTGTGGAAATAAATGTAATTGTTGAAATACTACACATTGGAGCCCCATCCCTTCTTTCTCTCACCCCATATCTGGAAACTTATTTTGGTTCTGAGATCGGAGCACCCTTTTGGACCCTTTTGGATATCGTGATTGCAGGAGACCGATCGATCGATTGGGAAGATCGGTTACCGATCCAAAGCGCAAGTAGGCCTGTAGGGGCCACTGATAGAGGTAAGAGGGTGGGGAAAATAGGGGGCGCACAGATTGCGGGCGCACTTGTTTACTGCACAGATTGATCGTTTACTGCACTTGCACCATTTGCACTTTATCTCACTGATGAATTAAAAGAAGATTTGATCTCATAGATTGAGAATACTGAGACTTTGATAATAAGTTTGGACTTTTTTTCTGGATTTAAATATTATTTATGATTATTTCACATATCAATGTCACTGATTGCACTTTAAAGGATTATTGCACATTTATTCAAGCCATCGTTAATATTGCACTTTAGATATCGTTAGATATCGTCAATAGTGCACTTTAATTCCTTGCCATTTTTGCACTATAGAAAGTTTATGAATTTTTTATACACTTGAAAACTCTATATACACTTGGAATTTTTTTTTTTTGAAGATATTTATATTTATTGTATAAATTTCATCTGATTATTTTAGGGTATATGGGATAGGTAGCACCACATACCTTTTATTTATTTTTGATTGTATTGTGTGAGACCACCTTATATGTTGGCAGCTTCTTCCAATTTCTTGCTAGTGTGGTTTTGCGTGTGGTTACAACTAGTATAATTTTGTTTGAAATTTTTGTTTTAAGAACATTTTCTAATTCTTAGTGGCATTAATTCAATGTTAGTTTTCAACAGCAGGATGGAAATTTTTTCTCAAAAAAAATTAATTAATTAAGTTCATTCAATCTGAAATCGAATGTTAAAGCCAAACTTTTTTTGAAGTACTTTCAAATTACCCTTTTCAAGTCATCAAATATACTGATGAGAATCTTTGTTCGAATCTTTGTTCGAATCTTTGTATGAATGTTCACATTAACATTTGTTTGAAAATCTACTCGTACATGGCCAACTTTAGACCTGCCTGGCTTCAGTTTGTAAACATAGAGCTATAAACATCTCTCTCAGAGCCGGGTCACACAGGGGCGACTCATCAGGTGACTTAGCCGCCTGACAAGTCGTGCTCCGTTCTGTACAATGGAACCGTTCTAATAGGAGTGACTCAAGTCGCTCCGACTTAGAAAAAGGTTCCTGTACTACTTTGGGGGCGACTTGCTGCGACTTGCATTAACTTCTATATAGAAGTCATTTTGCAAGTTGCCGCTGAAGTCGTGTGCAGGTCGCCTCACAGAGTCGGCCTGCAAGTACAGTACCTGCCACCGATATTGTGTTTCCAGTGCGATTCGATCGCGCTGGAAATCACTGCTGCGAGGCTGTGCCTCTTGCGCTCGCCGCCCCCACGAGATGCCGCTCATCCATAGGAATCTATTGGGGGTGGCGAGCGGTAGGAGCGACAGAGCTCGGCGCTGGCTCCTGCGACGGGGCTCGAAGGTGTCAATCTCGCTGCTAACAGCGGCGAGATATACACAATATAGGCGGCACCTACTGTAATAGGCTGTCCTTAAAACTCATGTTTTGCCATTGTCCAATCTCTTGTAATGTGCCGTGCCCACCATGGAATATAGTTACATAGTAAATGAGGTTGAAAAAAGACACAAGTCCATTAAGTCCAACCTATGTGTGTGATTATATGTCAGTATTACATTGTATATCCCTGTATATTGTGGTCAGGTGCTTATCTAATAGTTTTTTGAAACTATCGATGCTCCCCGCTGAGACCACCGACTGTGGAAGGGAATTCCACATCCTTGCCGCTCTTACAGTAAAGAACCCTCTACGTAGTTTAATGTTAAACCTCTTTTCTTCTAATTTTAGTGCGTGGCCACGTATGTTATTAAACTCCCTTCTGCAAAAAAGTTTTATCCCTATTGTGGGGTCACCAGTATGGTATTTGAAAATTGAAATCATATCCCCTCTCAAGCGTCAGAATAAGTTCAGTGCTCGCAACCTTTCCTCATAACTAATATCCTCCAGACCCTGTATTAGCTTTGTTGCCCTTCTTTGTACTCACTCCATTTCCAGTACATCCTTCCTGAGGACTGGTGCCCAGAACTGGACAGCATACTCCAGGTGCGGCTGGACCAGAGTCTTGTAGAGTGGGAGAATTATTGCTTTATCCCTGGAGTTAATCCCTTTTTTAAAGCATGGCTAACATTCTGTGCTTTATTAGCAGCAGCTTGGCATTGCATGCTATTGCTGAGCCTATCATTTACTAGGACCCCCAGGTCCTTTTCAATACTAAATTCCCCCAGAGGTTCACCCCTTAGTGAGTAGATTGCATTCATATTTTTGCCACCCAAATGCATTATTTTACATTTTTCTACAATAAAACCTCATTTGCCATGTAGTTGCCCACCCCATTACTTGGTTCAAATCTTCTTGCAAGGACAGCAATATAACCCAAGGTTCAAGAATACATCTCCGTTGTCCCTTAATGAACAATTTACATTTTGGCCAACCACAGGCATAATTGTGGCAGAAGGGCTGGTGGGTCTTATTGCCCACATGCCAGACATATGTGTCCATGGGGGCCAAGGTTTCCAGCACAGTCACTAAGATCTCACAGATAGATTCTGAGCCAGCAATCACTGTGATCACTGTGATCATTTGACTTCTGATTACAGTCATCACATAATCGTAAAGTCCATCCTACCTGCTGGCATTAAGACCCGCCTAAAGGGCCACCTTGAGGCTTTGAGAAAAGTTTAAGAAATAGAGGCTTCCGTTGTTTTATAAAAATGCTAGCTGCCTTCCTGTTGTGGTGACGTGATATAATGATGATAACAAGTATTCAAATCAGGAAAATAAATCTGCATGCTAGTTCGGGGCTCTGAAGCAAGAGGGTCAATATGTAAATCATATTCACAGGAGGAAAGCAATTGCAGCCATGGGTGTCCGCAGAACTTTTTTCAGGGGGGGGGGGCATTATCTTAAGGTCACCCATGCTCCGCCCCTTTTCGACTGTCATTATCACGGCCAGCGACTGCAGACATAGTACAGATACACCCAGATACATTACACCCCCCATACACATAGATACATTACCGTATATACTCGAGTATAAGCCGACCCGAATATAAGCCGAGGCACCTAATTTTACCACAAACAACTGGGAAAACTTATTGACTCGAGTATAAGCCTAGGGTGAGAAATGCGCAGCTACTGTAAGTGGAAAATTTGCAGACAAAATTTTGGGTCTCTGGACCCAAAGGGTCCCGAAATGACATTGCTGCAGGTGGACACAGTTGACCGACTTTGGGGTCCTGTATCTCGGGGTCACTTGGTGCTAGGAACCCCATCTTTGGATATGTTGGGTTTGAATACCAAATTTGGGGTTCCTAGCTCCATGTGTCCCCGAGATATGGGGCCCCAAAGTCGGTCAACTGTGTCCACCTGCAGCAATGTCATTTCGGGACCCTTTGGGTCCAGAGACCCCAAATTTTGGGTCGGAAAATGTCAAGCACTTTTCTGCAGCAGAGAATGATATTTTCCAACCGACTTTGGGGCCCCGTATCTCGGGGCCATTTAGAGCTAGGAACTCCATCTTTGGATATGTTGTAGTGCTAGGTCCACTGGATTGGCATACCAAAGTTCCTAGCACCAAGTGGCCCCGATATACGGGGCCCCAAATCGGGTCAGAAAATGTAATTTTCTGCTGCAGAAAAGTGCTTGACTCGAGTATAAGCGAGGGGGGGCACTTTCAGCATAAAAAAATGTGCTGAAAAACTTGGCGTATACTCGAGTATATACATAACATCCCCATACACACAGATACATTACACACACACAATCCTTAGTATGGAGAACTCCCCTCCAATCAATTTCTATATTGCAAGCTTCAGATGACATTAGAGACAATTAAATGGATTACTAACCCAAAAAAAGGCAGCTCAGATGAGACTGGGGCCCCATGCGGTGGGTGTTCTTGGGGCCCCTATCTAGAAGGGAGCGCTGGGCCTCTCACACATGTCCAGGCAGAGCACACACAGCCGGCAGTCTGAGCCGAGGAGGAGGAGAGGAGGGGAGATAAATCATCAGTGATCTGGTTGGGCTGAACATTAGCAGACGCTGTCCAGGCAGCAGGTGAAAGGTAACAGGCAAGCTGCGGGAGAGCTGAGGGGAGACCTCCCCTCAGCTCAGGGGCTGCAAACACCATCACTCCCTGACACTCCATGTTGTGTATGTGACTCCCAGCCCTAGGACATCTAGGGCCCCCAACTGATTGTGCACACTTGCCTATAGGTAGAACCAGCCCTGCCAGGGGGGGGGGGGCACTGGACCCCGCTTGCCCCTACCTGCGGACGCCAATGATTGCAGCATCATGTTTCTATCAAATAAGCTTTCTGTAATTTGCTTGGCAATTTGAAACTGAGTTTAGTAATGGAAGACAACAAGGGCTGAACCAGTGGCAAAAACAAGAATTATTACAATTATAACCCCCTAGATTCCGACTTGGCAAAACCTTCTGTCTTCTGTAACAGACCTGATGTTATTTACTGTACTTGTACATATTCCAGACACTTTGAAACTTCTGCTTAAACCCCTTCCATAACAACAAACAGAGTAGAAGGAGACTAGATGCGTTGTTTTTATCATTCTGCCGTCAGGCTGATGCAGTCAGATTCCTGGAGAAGTCATGCATGCCTTGGGTAGGGGGAATAAGCTGTCCTTTGGAACAGATGGTTTCTATCTAATCAGAATAGCAAATAATTTGTTAGAATGTACAAATAAAAATGCGTTATGTTTGCCTTCAAAACAAAGAGGTTGGAGACATCAAGCAATATGTGCAGTAGATGAAGCTGTTAATGTAAGTGTGAAGAAGAACACAAGAAAATATGCCATTAAAAGTCCAAAGCTATCCTCTGGTGGATTACTATTAATAATATTATTATCAATTGTTGTTAATATTATAATTATAATATTCTAGTGAATACTCAGTGAGCTTCCAGACATTGTGCTTTGGGAATCTTTACTGGGCCTATGTATTCCACTGTAGAGCAATGAATGTGACCCCAAGATCCTAGAATAGTTAACTGAGGCCTGGATATCACACAATGTGATAATAAACTTTACCCACCCTGAACCCTTCTGGCTGGCTCATGCATGCAGACGCTGCCAAGTTTAGCATGAGGGCCATGCACAGGCCACAGCTTATGTATGCAGAATATTTTATTAAATGCAATTTTCTATGCAATGTACACTTCATCTTCCCAACATGTACTAGCTAACCCATGGTATGCCTGTAGCACCCTATAGTAGTGCTGGGTTTAGTGTAGCTGTTAGTGTAGGAAAATGTAAGTTTAGCTCAGGGCTAAGCCTGAGCTATGAATCTGGGTCAGGGTTTATTGACTCAGGGCTCTGTGACTCATCCTTATCTGGTGCCTCCCCCTGTTTTCTGGGACATGGGAGAATGTTCCAGACATAGTGGGTGGAGGTAAGGAGGGGCTGCTTGGAATATTTATAAGGGACTCAGCCAATACCCAGTAAAGGGCTGGCAGGGGGCAGGCCACCTCATAAATAGGCATGAGTCATGCCAGGAGGGCAGTCGGTGGAAGATGGAGATGGAGTGCTGAGGAGGCTGTCGGTGGTCCTTGAGGGGGTCCCTTAATCTGTGGGGGGTGGTGACCTCGGGCCGGGGATCGGGTGCTGGAAGGATCCTACCAAAACACACGAAAGAAGCCCTTCCTGGAGGCAGAGGAGCAAGGAGAGAGGTCAGCAGGAGCCGGTCAGCACATCTCGGAGATCTCATGAGAGTCAGCCGGGTGGGCTGGTGAGTGTCAGTCTGGAGGACTGTGGGGAGAAGTTAGGCTTACTTGTAGGTAAAATTAATATCTCCTAAACCTGCACGGTTTAGGAGATATTCACCTTTCATGCAGTCGCTGACGTCACCGGAGCATGCGCACTGCAGGTCCTGTGGCTCGCGCCGGAACTTACCGGAACGAAGGACTCCCATCATCGCTGTGACTGTCCGGAGCCCGCAAACCTGGAAGAAACACCAAGGGAACATGTCAGCCCCCTCGGCGGTGACCGGGCGAGCTGCGGGAGCCTCGTTCTAAGGAAAGTATTTCATAATGTGCTAGTATGCGATGCATACTAGCATATTATGCTATTGTTTTGCAGGTTTTTTTTTTTTTTTTTTAATTCTGGTGGTTTACTACCATTTTAATCTACACAAAATAACCACCAACAAAAAAAAAAAACAAAGTCAGCACCTTGGACAGCTCTCCGCTAAACACTATGAAATGTATAAAACAGTTTAAAGTCTTCACAATAAAAGGCTGACAACAGGGAAATGTCTCTCTTTAATTCAGCCTGTAATAAAACGGTATAACCCATTACCCGCAAATGTTGTGGCAGCAAGTAACCATTATGCTTTCAAATGAAGAACAGACAACCTCATTATGAGTAAATCTATACATGGCTGTTAGGTAGATTGACACCAGTACAGTCTTCCTGTTTACAGCCTAAGTGCAGTACAGAAAGTGTCGTCCTCTTTGCTTTGTGCTGCTGCGGCTAAGTATACAAAAACTCCATATTTAACCCTTTTTTCCCACAATTCCCTCCTAAATGTGTTCATGTTTTTTTTGTTGCCTGCTCATTAAAGTGACACTAAATAATACCCTTATTCTCCAAAATTGATCTATATACATATACTACTTAAAGAGGAACTGCAGTCTGCTCATATTATTTGTAATAAAAACATCTTTGCCATTCTGAAGTTTCCCTCCAACCACTGTACATATTTTATATATACTGTGATTCAAATATGCTGCAGAAATCTCCCTCCACTGAGTCTGGATGCAACCATTTTAACTGTGGGCAGCTGAAGCTGCTGTCTGTTCACTTCCTGGATTTATATAGACACACAAAGGCACGCCTTCAGCCCTGCCGCTCTCATTGGCCCTCTTATAACTCCTCCCCTTCCCTTCCTGGCAAACTCTCACAAGAGTGAGAGAGAGAGAGCTGTGTATGATGTCATAAGCCTAGGCTTTTTACCAGACAAGAAACAGGAAGTGGGCTGTATAAGGTTTTAACTGGCAGATTTTTTTTTTTTTACTGGAAATTTGAAAAAATTACTGAAGGTCCGCTTTAATGGCCTTTTAATATATTGTTTAGGAAAGTGTTTCTTACTGTATTTTTCTGCCTTGTAATGTCCTCTGTGAGCTCTTGAACCTCTCCTTTTTCTTCTCACTTCTGTTTGTGTAAAATGGGAGGTGCACGTTAGTTGCGGTGATGTGCACTGCTCTATTAACACTACAAATCCCATAGTCCTTTGTCTATCTAGGGAGAGAGCAAGAAAGGGTGGCTATGTTCCTACATACAATGGGGCCATGGGGAACAATTGTAGCCATGGTCTAACAGAGTCCGATCACAGCAGGGAAAAAAAATAGGTTAAAGGGTAACTCCACTTTAGTGGGGTGGGGGGCAGTATAACGGTATTTACGGTGAGGGAAAAAAATATTTGATCCCCTGCTGGTTTTGTACGTCTGCCCACTGACAAAGAAATGTTCAGTCTATAATTTTTTATTTTGAGAGAGACAGAATAACAAAAATATCCAGAAAAAATGCATTTCAAAAAAGTTATAAATTGATTTACATTTTAATGAGTGAAATAAGTATTAGATCCCCTATCAATCAGCAAGATTTCTGGCTCCCAGGTGTCTTCTGTACAGGTAAAGAGTTGAGATTAGGAGCACTCTCTTAAGGGCTCTTTCACACGGGGCGGATCAGTGTAGATCCGCCCCGTGGATATCTGCTTGCTCAGCGGGGATCGCCGGAGCGATCTCCGCTGAGCAGGAAGATGACAGGTCCGTCTCTGCACACAGCGCAGGGACGGACCTGTCACAGCGCCGCTCTCCCCTATGGGAGATCGGGTGACGACAGACCGTAGAGTCCGTCATCATCCGATCTGCTCTGCAGACGGATGAAAAAATAGGGTTTTCCTCCGTCTGCAGAAACGGAGCATAGCGGACACGGACAAGATTGGGTGTCAGCGGATTCTCATCTGCTGACACCCGCTATCCCATAGGGATACATGTATGTCCGTTTTTCATCCGAAAACGGATGGATGAAAAACGGACATACAGACCGTCCGTGTGAAAGAGCCCTAAAGGGAGTGCTCCTAATCTCAGCTTGTTACCTGTATAAAGACACCTGTCCACAGAAGCAAACAATCAATCAGATTCCAATCTCTCCACGATGGCCAAGACCAAAGAGTAAGGATGAGCTCAGGCGTGTTCGCAAACAGCACGTGCAGAGCCCGCCAGGAATTTGGCACTGCACAGCGCTAATCACAAGCTGTGAGACATTCCTCGATCTCTGCATCTGCGCATCGGGACAATGTCTCACTGATTGTGATTGGCGCTGTGCAGTGCCGACTTCCTGGCAGGCTCTGCACGTGCTGTTTGCGAACACTTCTGAGCTCATCCTTACCAAAGAGCTGCCCAAGGATGTCAGGGACAAGATTGTAGACCTACACAAGGCTGGAATGGGCTACACGACCAATCGCTAAGCAGCTTGGTGGGAGGGTGACAACTGTTGGTGCATTTATTTGGCAAATGGAAGAAACACAAAATAACTGTCAATCTCCCTCGGTCTGGAGCTCCATTCAAGATCTCACCTCGTGGAGTTTCAATGATCATGAGAACGGTGAGGAATCAGCCCAGATCTACATCTTGTCAATGTGAGCTCTTTGGCAACAACTCAACTCAACTAAACAACTCCGGGCTGCACAGTGCAAAATCACTGCAACAGAGCAGGTAAGTATAACATGTTAGTTATTTTTAAACAAAAAAAAAACAGGATTTCAATATCACATCAAATGCAGCTTTAGCCAGTGGAATTGATTTACTAGAGGCAAGTGCAGTTGCTCCAGAGTTTAGTAGATGAGGTGAAATGTCCCTTTGCAAAGAATACACAATCCCATGCATGGAAACGAAATGCTTGCACATGATTGGATGAGGAAAGTCAGCAGAGCTTCCTTTCATTTCTGGAGCAACTACACCTGCAAAGTGCTTAGTCTATTTGCCTTTAGTAAATCAACCCCAATACATGCCCCAATGCATTTTCGGTTTGTGTTGGTCAGATACGGTTTGGTTCAGCTTTAAAGAAGCCCTGATGGGATCATGCTTTTTAATCGTGCTTTTTATATGTATGGACACAAATGCGACACATTCAATATTTAACTGAATAGTTGTTGTTATGCTGTCTCTTACCCCTACAGACAAAAACACTCTGAAGAAGACCTAGACAAACTACAGGTCGAAACGCGTCAGATGGCTGCATCATATTGACCCCCCCCTGTTATATCAGTTGAGGTGTTAGATGCTATCTGTTGGTTTTGCCTGTGTGTGTACTGTATATTTCTTTTATATTCTGTATGGGCTTATGTTTTATACTCCACTTGTCATATATATTTGACATAAATAAACACTTTAAACTGATTCTGATATACTGAGTCTCTCACTAAATACCTAATTTGATACAATCTCCGTATAACCATTGCTGCCTAAAAACCCCACCATCCTAGGGGGAACTTTTTTCTTTTTTTTACTTCCTCTTCTGATCCCCGTATAGCCTGCAAAAGAAAAGCATTGCATACTAGCCCATTATGTACCACTTACCTGCAAAAGAATCCAGTGGTGTCCCCTGTGTGGGCAGCATCCATCTTCTTGCCCTCTTCCTTCAGGGCCACGGACTCTGGCTCTGTGACTTGCCGGAGCCGCGTAGCGTCACTCCCGTCATGTGCATTGGAGCCACGACCTGCGGCATATGCTAGGGAAGAAACGGCCTTTAGTTCTGTTTCTTCCCTGCGCATGCGCCGTAGCCATTTCCGGCGGACTACAAGTGAAATATCTCCTAAACGGCGCACGTTTAGGAGATATTTCCACTACCTATAGGTAAGCCTTATTCTAGGCTTACCTATAGGTAAAAGTACAAAAAGTGGGTTTACAACCACTTTAAAGTGATTGTGAAGGCAGAAGGTTTTTTTTTTTTAATCTTAAAGCAGAGCTCCAGTCCCCCCATGGAAACATTAAAAGTCAGCAGCTACACATACTGTAGCTGCTGACTTTTAATATTAGGGCACTTACCTGTCCTGGAATCCAGTGATGTCGGCACCGCAGCTGTCTTTTTCATCAGCTCTCGGGTGCTGCCACCGCCATAGCCTGTAGGGGAAACCAGCAGTGAAGCCTCGCGGCTTTACAGCCGATTCCCTACTGCCCATGCACGAAGTGTGCTACGCTTTCTGAATGGCCTGACAGCAGGGAAGGAGGAGGGGGGCGAAATTCTGACGCACCTCCCCGCTGCAAGATCCAACTGAAGTGGGGACAGGTACCTGTCAAAAACAGATACCTGCTCCCCCCCTCCCACTTGAAAGGTGCCAAATGTGGCAGCGAAGGGGGGGGGGATAAGCGGAGCTTCCACTTTTGGGTGGAACTCCAATTTAATGCATTCTATGCATTAGGATAAAAAGCCTTCTGTGTGCAGCAGCCCCCTCTAATACTTACCTGAGCCACATCTGGATCCAGCGATGTTGTAAAATTGTCTCGGCTGCCCAGGACTCCCCTCCTCATTGGCTAAGACAGCAACGCGGCGCCATTGGCTCCCCCTGCTGTCAATCAAATCAGTCAGCCAATGCGGAGAGGCCCGGGCCGCAGCTCCGTGTCTGAATGGACACAGGGAGCTGTGGCTCGGCTCGGGTTCCCCCCATAGCAAGCTGCTTGCTGTGGGGGCACTCAACAGGAGGGAGGAGCCAGGAGCACCAAAGAAGGACCCGAGAAGAGGAGGATCCGGGCTGCTCTGTGCAAAACCACTGCAACTAAGGAGGTAAGTATAACATGCTTGTTATTTTTAACTAAAAGAAAAAATTACAATCACGTTATGGGTGGGGACTGAAATGCACATCCAAAATTGTTGGTGCTATAAAAAATACTTAGAATAAATATTAATTCCAAGCAGAGGAACCAAAGCCAAAAGAGCGAATTCAGGTAAACAGTTATCTAGTTGCTGAAATTTATGCTGTGTTTTGTGTTCCCCCAAAGCATAACGGGCCTAAGAAAATCTGGTACTGAGACGAGACACAAATACAACAGCCTCAGGCGCAATTTTTTTTTACATTGTGTTGTTTGCAAAACTAGGACAGCACCTTAGATGATAAATTATAGGCTTATCAAACAAAGATATCCCATGGTTTTCTAATAAATATTCCTTTCAATGATTCTAAATAAATTCTACAAGCTCGATGCACATCTGGCCAAATGTCACAACAAAGTTAGGAGACAGACGGGAGGCAGAGTGTGCGTAAAAAGTGTGTTTATCTAAAGTCCTATTCCCAGGCGGAGTCCTACTCCAGCAAGATGAAATGCTATCATGGGCTCAAAGCATGTTCCTGCATTTCATTAATGCACACAACAACCTCTTGGCTATAAAGGGATTTGCCACCATAAATGTGCGCTTTAAGTACAAACACACAATTAATCACAAATAATCACATTAAACGCAGACCCCTCTTTATTACTCATTTGAGTTTCCCTATACAGATGGACTATATTTAGCTCTAGAGAGCTGTCATTAGTGGCAGGAGTATGGTGTGAGTGGATGCCCTCCCCAACCCCCCCAAGTATTTTTTTTTTATACCTGCAAGGTACTGTCATAATGTGCTAGTATGCATCACATACTAGCACATTATGTTTAACTTACCTTAAAAACTAAGCCCTCCAGTGCCGAGATGTCAGCACTGCAGGTGCTCTCATCTTCACCCATCTTGCTTCCAGGTTCACGGACTCCGGTTGTGTGACTGGCCGAATGATGTCACTGGCCAATGATGTCACTCACGCGCATGCGTGCGGGAGCCGCGGTTTACACCTCAGGGCTCTGTCACTGGCTACATGTACAGTAAAGAAGATATTTACACTACCAGTGGCAGAACTACCGCCATAGTGACCCATGCGGGCGCTATGGGGCCCGCAGCCGAGGAAGGCCCGGTGAGCGAGCGGCAGGTGAGCCACGAGCTGCCCGTCTGCTCGGCGCTCGTACAGTCACACTGACTGTACGAGCGGACGCAGATGGGTGGCTTGGCGGGGGGGTGGAAGCTGCCAGCTGGGAGACTCGGTGGGTGGCCAATCAGCGGGTGGCGGAGAAGAGAGATGACATCATCTCGCACCGCCCGGCACCCGCCCTGCTTCCTAGCAGTTCCGCCCTCACTCACTGTGCAGGCAGAAGAGATTACATCGTCTCTCTGCTGCTTGACTGGGAAACAGAAGTAACAATCCCCATTCCCCACCTTAGCAGGAAAGTGACAATTTGCAACTTGTGGCAGGTGATGTGGCAAGTGGACAATCTGCAATGTGTGGCAGGTGACATGGCAAGTGGACAGTTTGCAACTTGTGGCAGGTGATGTGGCAAGTGGACAATCTGCAAAGTGTGACAAGTGACAATCTGCATCTGGTGGCAGGTGACATGGCAAGTGACAATCCGCAACTTGTGGCAGGTGACAATCTACATCTGGTGGCAGGCGACGGTGGCAAGTGACACACTCGGGGCTCCCACGTGATTCTGCATTATGGTGAGTTGAACTATTTCATTTTCTATAACAATGTAATAATAGAAATAATGTGTTTCAATCATTCTGACAATATAACAACCATAGTGTCATGATGATTGAAGCGCCAACAGCAGCCATTGCCCCGATAAATTGCCCCCCAAAAAACGTATTTTCTGGCAGTGCCCCTCCCCAGACTAGACTCTGGATCTGCCCCTGGGTGAGGGTGAGGGGGGTTGGGGGCCCCATACAACATTTTGCTATGGGGCCCTGTGATTTCTAGTTACGCCCATGTACACTACCTATAGGTAAGCCTTATTATAGGCTTACCTATAGGTAAATATCAGAGATGGAAGTTTCCACTTTAAAGCCTAGTACACATCAGTAGTTTTTTTTTTTCATTTAACCCAGCAAACAAAACTAACAGACCAGGAAGAGCCACTGTACTAACTATCCAATGTTAGTACAACAATCTCTCTTGCTGTTCTATTGTGTTCTGACAGGGGGACGATCCCCCTGCCAGAACACTCCGGTCAGCGTTCTCAGCCATTGGCTGAGAGTGCTAATCGGGAGCTGATCGGCAGACCTTTTCCAGTCATGCCCCTTTGCAGGGCTCCCCCTTATAATCCATACTATATACAACGGGTCTGGTATGGATTTTATAAATTTTGGGGTGGTCCTATGTCATTTTTTTTGTGCCCCACCCCCCTCAAAATATATACACGATCTGAAGGGTCTCATATTGATTTTTTTTTTTTTTGGGGGGGGGCACAGCAGAGTTAAAGCAGAGTTCCACGCAATTTTGAAAGGTGGTCTTAAACGAAAGACCACCTCTCCACCCCTCGTTTTTAGATATTTAAAAAAAAAATGTACTTTTTAACTTACATTTTTTGGAAGTACTAAGAGTACTTCCGATCCATCCGGGCGGCGGCCGAGGACGTCACATCCTCTTCTGTGGCGAGCCCCCCGTTGTCTTTTGGGACATGTGTGTGTCCCAGAAGACAAGCTTGCCATTCGCAAAGCGCTGCGTGACTCGCACATGCCTGGTCGGAAACTGGCAGTAAAGGCGTAAGGCTCCACTGACAGTTTCCCTTAGTTGGAATGGCGACGCCTGCACCCAATCTGATGGACAGATCGACCTTGGGGGGCCGACATCGCGGGCTCCCTGGACAGGTAAGTGTCCTTATTAAAAGTCAGCAGCTACAGTGTTTGCAGATGCTGACTTTAAAAAAAAAAAATTGTCTGGAACACCGCTTTAATTCACTTTTCCCTGCAAACTAGCTTTTTTTTGGAAATAGAGCAATGGGGACCCCAAAGTATACATATGACCCTCATCCTTCTTGATAGTCTAGTATGTATTTTGGGGGCTCCAAAAATAAAAGAAGCTTGTAGGGAAATGTGAATTAACAGCATTTTAGATGACTTTATTTCCTTGTGAAAAGTCACTTTACTACTTTGTTTACATTAGGAATGTGACACTTTTTTTTATGGAATAGTGTATTTTTAATGTTGCACTTTCAACATTATTAAATTTTGCAAAGGGTATCTTTTGTATATCTTCTGGGGCAATACACAGGACCCCATGCACAATCCCTTGGCTATTAGCCCTAACAATGGAGAAAATTGATTTGAGGGCCAGCTCACACTGCTGTGATGCGGGAACCCTGCAAATCCACTGCGGGTTCCCTCATCGCATGTCTCCAGGCAGAAGTTCACACTGCCCTATGCGAACTGCTGGGAGTGTCAATTATAAGATAATGACACCCCCAAATCAGTTTGCATATCGCAGTGCGATCTACAAATTCAGACAGGAATCGGATCGCATGGGTCTGAACACCCATGCGATCCAATTCTGCTGCGGAGAAAAAAAAGGGTCCTGTGCGAGTTTGGTCCAAATGCAAATCTGTATGGCTGAATTTGCATCACACGGACATTACATGTGATTTGCACTGCAGTGCGGTGTGAATTACGTGCGATCTTGCAGTGTGAACCGGCCCTGACAGATTTGTCCCTCATTGACTTCAATTGGGTTCGGATTTGTCATTTGAATGTCTGCATCAGCAGAGATATTGCAAAAGGAAAGAAAAACTGCGCTGTCTTATAAAGATATTGAAAAATATATGTATACTAGCGGCCTGCACAACAGGTAACTGTAATGAGTGAATAAAATTTAAATATAAAAAAGTGCGGCGCTCATAGAGCACGAAAATAACAATCAATGTCTAAAAGTGATGATACTAAATAATGATACAGTATCCAAAAATAAAAATTAATATATGAATGTGTGTCACTAAAAATAGTGAACAAACAAATATGGTGCCCAACCCGTGGCCCGCGGGCCACATGTGGCCCGCGGCGCCATCCGAGGTGGCCCGCCACGTCTGGCCCTGAGATGGCGGGTCGGGAAGCCCGGATCGCGGGCTGCCGACCCGCCATCTCCGAGCATCAGCTAGAACGGAGCCGCCGCTAAAGGAAGCAGAGCCGATGCTTCCTGTATAGCGCCGGCTCCTTCACAGGCGGAGTGATATCAAATGCACTCCGCCTGTGACAGGAATGTGTACTGCAGCTGCATGGTTCCTGAGATCTCACAGCAGCCAGCAGTGCCAGAGCCAGCAGTGCCAGTACCAGTACCCATCAGAAGTACCAGTACCCACTACCAGTACCAGCCAGCAGTACCAGTACCCACCAGCAGTACCAGTCACCAGTACCCACCAGCAGTACCAGCCAGAAGTACCAGTACCCACCAGCAGTACCAGCCAGAAGTACCTGCCAGCAGTACCAGTACCCGCCAGCAGTACCCATCACCAGTACCAGCCAGCAGTACCAGTGCCCACCACCAGTACCCGCCAGCAGTACCAGTACCCGCCAGCAGTACCAGCCAGCAGTATCAGTACCCGCCAGCAGTACCAGCCAGCAGTACCGGTACCCACCACCAGTACCAGCCAGCAGTACCAGTGCCCACCACCAGTACTAGCCACCAGTACCCGCCAGCAGTACCAGTACCCGCCAGCAGTATCAGTACCAGCCAGCAGTACCAGTCACCAGTACCCACCAGCAGTACCAGTACCAGCCAGCAGTACCAGTCACCAGTACCCGCCACCAGTACCCATCAGCAGTACTAGCCACCAGTATCAGTACCCGCCAGCAGTACCAGTACCAGCCAGCAGTACCAGTCACCAGTACCAGTACCCATCAGCTGTACTAGCCACCAGTACCAGTCACCAGTATCAGTACCCACCAGCAGTACCAGTACCCACCAGCAGTACCAGTACCCACCAGCAGTACCCGCCACCAGTACCAGTACCCACCAGCAGTACCAGTACCAGCCAGCAGTACCAGACACCAGTACCAGTACCCATCACCAGTACTAGCCACCAGTACCAGTCACCAGTATCAGTACCCACCAGCAGTACCAATACCCACCAGCAGTACCAGTACCCACCAGCAGTACCCGCCAGCACAACCAGTACCCACCAGCAGTACCAGCCAGCAGTACCAGTACCCACCAGCAGTACCAGCCAACAGTACCCACCAGTACCAGTACCAGCCAGCAGTACCAGTACCAGTACCAGCCAGCAGTACCAGTACCCACCAGCAGTACCAACCACCAGTACCAGCCACCAGTACCAGTACCACCCAGCAGTACCAGTACCCACCAGCAGTACCAACCAGCAGTACCAGTCAACAGTACCCACCAGCAATACCCACCAGCAGCACCAGTACCAGCCAGCAGTACCAGTACCCACCAGCAGTACCAGTACCCACCAGCAGTACCAACCACCAGAACTAGCCACCAGCAGTACCAGCCAGCAGTACCAGTACCCACCAGCAGTACCAACCACCAGTTCCAGTCACCAGTACCAGTCAGCAGTACCAGTACCAGTCAGCAGTACCAGTACCAGTCAGCAGTACCAGTACCCACCAGCAGCACCAGTACCCACCAGCAGCACCAGTACCCACCAGCAGTACCAGTAGCAGAAAGCAGTTTCAGCCACCAGTACCAGTACCAGCCAGCAGTACCAGTACCCACCAGCAGTACCAACCAGCAGTACCAGCAGGCAGTACCCAACAGCAGTACCAGCCAGCAGTACCAGCCCTGAAGTACAGCCAGCAGCAGCCACCAGTCAGCAGTACCAGTACCAGCAGCAGTACCAGTACCAGCCAGAAGCACCATTACCCACCAGCAGCACCCCCAGTATCAGCAGCACCAGTACCCACCAGCAGCACCAGTACCCATCAGCACCCGCCTGCAGTACCAGTAGCAGCAAGCAGTTTCAGCCACCAGTACCAGTACCCGCCAGATGTACCAGTACCCGCCAGCAGTACCAGTCAGCAGTACCAGCAGGCAGTACCCAACAGCAGTACCAGCCAGCAGTACCAGCCCTGAAGGTCAGCCAGCAGCAGCCACCAGTTATAACCACCTGGGGAAAAGCAGCAACCAGCTGCAGGAATCCTGAGGAAGAAGTGAAGATATAGGTCAGTTGAGGAGCAGGTAAAGCGCTGTGCATCAGTGTGAAAGCAGCCTAGTCCCCTTTCACATGATCGGTCCGATTGGGTCCGCCTGAAAAACAGACAGGCAGAACCGATCAGACCCTCCAGTCACCTCTATAGAGCGGCAGATGTAAACAGACGCCAATCTGCAATCCGATCTGCTTAAAAAACTGAAGGGGATCTGTCCCCTTCTGTCTGGGCAGATAGGAGGGCCCTTTGGGTAGAGCGGGCTGCATCTGTGTCTGCACTACATATGCAGAATGGACACATACCTGCCATCCGCCCGCTACTGTCATTGTGGCCCGCGACCGGTGACCTAGTCGCTTAAGTGGCCCTAGGTCCTCAAAAGGTTGGGCACCCCTGCTTTTGATTCACAATCCACTTGATTTATCATATTTGTTTGTTCACTATTTTTTGTGACACACATTCATATATTAATTTTTATTTTTGGATACTGTATCATTATTTAGTATCATCACTTTTAGACATTGATTGTTATTTTCGTGCTCTATGAGCGCCGCACTTTTTTATATTTAAATTTTATCAGCAGAGATATTTCCTCACTTCCTATACTTTTGATAACAGTTTTGCCAGACAGGAAGTGAAGGGAAATCTCCAACAAAAGGTCTGTCAGTGGTGCTATCCTCCACATACTCTGCTAAAAGGATATTCCTGTTGGAGAGTTCCTCTCATTTCCCGTCTGGTACAACATTGTCATTAGGACAGGGAATGAGGTGAACTCTTTCTAATAGAGTCCTGGATAGCAGGAAAACCTGACAGGGGTTCTAAGCCTTCCCTACTCCCCAAAGACCTAAGATAAAAATTGTTGGCTGGACATGCACATTAAACAATCTTTGTAACAGTTTATTGACAGTGCTTTGTACCTTATTAGAAGGGGTATGTCAGGGGGGTTGAGTCTAATACTGTTGCTTTGTGCACTGGTCCAAATCATTTGGTGGAGGGGGGATTATGGTGTGGGGTTGTTTTTCACGGGTTGGGCTTGGCCCCTTAGGTCCAGTGAAGGGAACTCTTAAGGCATCAGCATACCAAGACATTTTGGACAATTTCATGCTCCCAACTTTGTGGGAACAGTTTGGGGATGGCCCCTTCCTGTTCCAACATGACTGTGCACCAGTGCACAAAGCAAGGTCCATAAAGACATGGATAAGCGAGTTTGGGGTGGAGGAACTTGACTAACCTGCACAGAGTCCTGACCTCAACCCAATAGAACACCTTTGGGATGAATTAGAGTGGAGGCTGTAAGCCAGTGCTTCTCGTCCAACATTAATGCCTGACCTCACAAATGAGCTACTGGAAGAATGGTCAAACATTCCCATAAACACACTCCTAAACCTTGTGGACAGCCTTCCCAGAAGAGTTGAAGCTGTTATAGCTGCAAAAGGTGGGCCAACTCAATATTGAACCCTACGGACTAATGCCCCGTACACACGGTCGGACTTTCCGACGTAAAATGTACAATCGGAGCTTGTTGTCCGAAATTCCGACCGTGTGTAGGCTCCATTGGACAGTTTCCATCAGAATTTCCATTGCACAAAATTTGAGATCTGGTTCTCAAATTTTCCGACAACAAAATCCGTTGTTGAAAATTCCGATCGTGCGTACACAATTCCGATGCACAAAGTTCCACGGATGCTCGGAATCAAGCAGAAGAGCCGCACTGGCTATTGAACTTAATTTTTCTCCGCTCGTCGTACGTGGTGTATGTCACCAAGTTCTTGATCTTCGGAATTTCCGACAAGCTTTGTGTGACCGTGTGTATGTAAGACAAGTTTGAGCCAACATCTGTTGGAAAAAATCCTTTGATTTTGTTGTTGGAATGTCCGATCGTGGGTATGGGGCATAAGACTGGGATGCCATTAAAGTTCATGTGCGTGTAAAGGCCCAATACTTTTGACAATATAGTGTATATAATATATATATATATATATATATATATATATATATATATATATATATATATATATATATATATATATATATAATATCTGGCAGCAGCACTAAAAAAGGGATACACTCTGTAAGGAGAACAAACATGTAGCCATCCATGCACAGAGCTGTTTTCATTTGAAAACTTATTTCCTTTTGAACACAGGAAGCAAAATCACACCTATTTGTCATTTCTGTAGAGAAAAGTCATTTTAATTACTTCAAAAGCAATTATCGCTTCGAGCTCAAGGTTAATCCTCAGGGTATTTATTCAGCTTTTTTCATAAACACACACCAACCATATTCATCTTTATGCACTTTGCATATTAGTACCGAGTTATTTAGCCCGAAATTATTTTTAACAACTCATTGGCATTTTGCTTACACTGCCCTTATTTTATAAAGACTCTTGAAGATGTTATATTATTCTGGATTTGAATAAAAAAGACCCTTATAATGGAGGTCTAGTACAATACCCAGCATATACCACATTTTAGAAATGGGCTGGGTATCTATTCCCACTAAGCACCCCCTCTTAGCTATTGCCTCTGTTGCAAAAAATGTACCACCAAACACCAAGACAAAGGGGTTGCTTTACTAAAGTCAAATCCACTCTGCACTACAAGTGCACTTGAAAGTGCAGTCACTGTAATTCACTTAACTATAAACCCCATAGTGTATAAGTTGTTTCTCCCGAGGGGCAAAATTATACATGCTGCTAAACTAGGCCAAATGCTTAGTGCCACCTCCCTTTTACTCCATTCAGCTAAATTGCCTTGAAATTGAATTTTAGAAGTCATAGACACAAGGAACTCCGAGTCTAATTCCCCGTACACACAAGCAGAATTTCCGCCAGAAAAATCTTGGATGGTTTTTCCGACGGAATTCCGCTCAAGCTTGGCTTGCATACACACGGTCACACAAATGTTCTCTGAACTTTCTACCGTCAAGAACGCGGTGACGTACAACACTACGACGAGCCGAGAAAATTAAGTTCACATCTTCCAAGCATGTGTCAAATTGTTTCCGAGTATGCGTAGGAATTTTGC
This sequence comes from Lithobates sylvaticus, assembly GCA_028564925.1. Taxonomy (NCBI): domain Eukaryota; kingdom Metazoa; phylum Chordata; class Amphibia; order Anura; family Ranidae; genus Lithobates; species Lithobates sylvaticus. The sequence goes on from CM053027.1 coordinate 575,119,529, forward strand.
ATGTCAAAATTGCTACAGACGATCGGAAAATAGAGAACCTGCTCTCAATCTTTTGCTGGCAAGAATTCCGACCGTGTGTACGGGGCCTTACACTGAACTTCTGCTATGATCACCTGTCACTCACAGCAAGGGGGAAGAACGGACAAAGTTTTCACAGTTTGTCATATTTCACTGAAAAAAGATTTGAGGATTCCTCAGAGCTGGATTAACTCTTTGTGGCAAGACTGGGCACAGAAATCCCATACTCTATATTGTGCCAGACAAAAAGACAAAAAAAATAAAAAAATTTCAGGTTTACATGCACTTTAAGTATCTCCGTTTGTGAGTCTGACTTTCAGTACATGTAATACTAAATTAATATTTGATTTTAATACTATTAAATATAAGCTTAGACTGAACAACAACCAGAAATGGAATTCATAGAAAAACTGACTACAGAACACAATTTTTACCAGTTGCTCTAACTCAACTCAGTGGTATATTAAGCTTTTGGAGTGCCAAAATAACGTACACATTTGCCAGCACACCATACATCTTCAAGTAACGTCCAAAATGTTTTATTCCGCATAAGTTCACACATATGCAATCTCAGACACTGCATGTGATTCGCACCCGCACCACAGGTGCTGATCACATGCGATGTCTGTGCGATGTGAGTTCAGCCATACAGTTGTATGGCCGAACTTGCATTAGATTCGCACAAAAAAAAAGTGCAGGGACTTTTTTTCCCCCGCACTGAAATCGGATCACATGGGTTCTCACCTATGCAATCTGATTCCTGTGCGAGTTCACAGTTCGGACTGCTACCTCCAGTCCAGGGGCCCCTCCTTGGAGGGACTGCTAGCTCCAGTCCAGGGGCCCCTTCTTAGAGGGACTGCTACCTCCAGTCCAGGGGCCCCTCCTATTGTAGGGTGACATTAGAATGGAAAGCACCTGGGATAGTAAATCAGTGCAGAGTGCAGAGACAGTAGTGCAGGAACACTGTGCTCCCCCTCCTGGCAGAGCAGGAGTTAAGGTTCCCATCTGGTGTGTGCCCTGTATGTGGGTCTCACCTGAGCTAAGTTAAGCTCTGTATGGCTCTCCCCTCCTCCTCCACAGCAGGTAGGTATCAGTAATGCGGCGTACACACGAAGGGACAATCCCGCGGGATTATCCGCTGGACTGAAGTCCAGCGGATAATCCCCTCGTGTGTGGGCGCCGGCGGACTTTTTGGCGCCAAAGTACGGCGGACTAAAGTTTGAAGTTTTGTTTTCAAATTATCCGCTGGACTTGGCAGTCCAGCGGATAATCCCGCCGTTATTGGGCAAGTCCGCGGGACTTTTGAAATGAACGGACTTGCGCTCATCGGCAAGTCCGTTCATTTAGCACGTGACTTCAGGTTACGTAGCTAGCGTAGGCAGTAAATGCCGCCGCGCTAGCTCCGTGACCTGGCATGGATTTAAAGGGACTCCCCACGCCGAAAAAACGGCGTGGGGGTTCCCCCCAAATCCATGTCAGACCCTCATCCGAGCACGCAGCCTGGCAGGCCAGGAAAGGGGTGGGGACGAACGAGCGCCCCCCCCCTCCTGAGCCGTACCAGGCCGCGTGCCCTCAACATGGGGGGTGCCCTGGGGAAAGGGGGGCCGTGCGGCCCCCCCACCCCAAAGCACCTTGTCCCCATGTTGATGAGGACAAGGGCCTCTTCCCGACAACCCTGGCCGTTGGTTGTCGGGGTCTGCGGGCGGGGGCTTATCGGAATCTGGGAGCCCCCTTTAATAAGGGGGCCCTCAGATCCCGGCCCCCCACCCTATGTGAATGAGTATGGGGTACGATGTACCCCTACCCATTCACCTAAGGTGTAAAATGTAAAGTAAAAAAAAAAACACCCACACTTTTGAAAAAATAGTTTATTGCACTGCTCCGGGGGTCTTCTTCCGTCTTGGGGGTCTTCTCGCCGGACTCCCCCGCCATTTACCAAGCTCTTTTACTGAGCGGGGGAAGTCCGGCTACCTTCTTCGTCGTCGCCGCCGTCGTCTGGGGGTCTCGATCCGCCTTCGGGGGTCTTCTTCCGTCTTGGGGGTCTTCTCGCCGGACTCCCCCGCCATTTACCAAGCTCTTTTACCGAGCGAGGGGAGTCCGGCTACCTTCTTCGTCGTCGCCGCCGTCGTCTGGGGGTCTCGATCCGCCTTCGGGGGTCTTCCGGGGGTCTCTTCTGTTCTTGCGGCGGTCGTCGTCTTCCGCGCCGCCGGCGCCTTGTCCTTCTTCTTGTCCTTCTTGTTCTTCTTCTTCTTCCGATGTTGACCCGTCGCTGTCTCTGCCCGGAATGCCTGTGCCGATCTGCGCTCGGACTTATATAGGGACATGGGGGACAGGGTCACATGCACATGTCACATGGTGACCCCGCCCCCTTGTGTTGTCACAGTCCCGGAGGATGCTGGGACTGTGACATCGCAAGGGGGCGGGGTCACCATGTGACATGAACATGTGACCCTGTCCCCCATGTCCCTATATAAGTCCGAGCGCAGATCGGCACAGGCATTCCGGGCAGAGACAGCGACGGGTCAACATCGGAAGAAGAAGAAGAACAAGAAGGACAAGAAGAAGGACAAGGCGCCGGCGGCGCGGAAGACGACGACCGCCGCAAGAACAGAAGAGACCCCCGGAAGACCCCCGAAGGCGGATCGAGACCCCCAGACGACGGCGGCGACGACGAAGAAGGTAGCCGGACTCCCCCGCTCGGTAAAAGAGCTTGGTAAATGGCGGGGGAGTCCGGCGAGAAGACCCCCAAGACGGAAGAAGACCCCCGGAGCAGTGCAATAAACTATTTTTTCAAAAGTGTGGGTGTTTTTTTTTTTACTTTACATTTTACACCTTAGGTGAATGGGTAGGGGTACATCGTACCCCATACTCATTCACATAGGGTGGGGGGCCGGTATCTGGGGGGCCCCTTATTAAAGGGGGCTCCCAGATTCCGATAAGCCCCCGCCCGCAGACCCCGACAACCAACGGCCAGGGTTGTCGGGAAGAGGCCCTTGTCCTCATCAACATGGGGACAAGGTGCTTTGGGGTGGGGGGGCCGCACGGCCCCCCTTTCCCCAGGGCACCCCCCATGTTGAGGGCACGCGGCCTGGTACGGCTCAGGAGGGGGGGGGGGGGGCGCTCGTTCGTCCCCACCCCTTTCCTGGCCTGCCAGGCTGCGTGCTCGGATGAGGGTCTGACATGGATTTGGGGGGAACCCCCACGCCGTTTTTTCGGCGTGGGGATTCCCTTTAAATCCATGCCAGCTTGCGGAGCTAGCGCGGCGGCATTTGCTGCCTACGCTAGCTACGTAACCTGAAGTTACGTTCGAAATGAACGGACTGCTCCGTGTGTGGGCAAGTCCGTTCATTTTCAAAAGTCCCGCGGACTTTTGGCCGGCGGATTATCCGCTGGAGAAGTCCGTGCATGTGTGGGCAAGTCCACACCCTCGGAAAGTCCAGCGGACCTAGCCGGAAAGTCCCGCGGGATTGTCCGCTGGACTAGGTCCGCCGGCAAAAGTCCGTACGTGTGTACGAGGCATAAGGCATGTCAGTGTGGTCATAGGGTGGCATGAGCGTTTTCTCTGTGGAGAAGGGAACAGAACTGTCACAGTGGAGCTTGGGGTGGTCCGAGGAAGTGGACGGCCCAGATTCCCAACACATGTCGGCACAGCAGTGGCAGTGCCCCCAGTGGAAGGAAGCCACCTTCTGCAGCTCCGCCCATGTCTCCTGTCCTACAGGGAGACCCGTGCAACCAGGCGCCACGTCCGCCGGCTGGTCGGAGTCCCGAACTACACCGGAATTTGCTTTGATCGGCTCTTCAATGTAAAAATCTGGAAGCGATGTCACTGTCACTTCAGGTTTAGTCGGCTGCCAATGGCGCAGATTTTAAAAAAAAATTCAATATTCAAAAATGCTGATTTTGGCATTTTGAATAAAGTGCAAAGGAGGGATGTTTACATTCCTTGTGACAGCAATAAAAGTGATCATATTTTTTACATTGTTTTAAGGCCCCGTACCTTGCTCGTGCACTCAAGAAAACGCAGACATAAGTCATGACCGCAAATGTAAACGGTGTTCAGGTGTTCATGGCGAGAGCAATACTTCTGGCAAAGTACATCCTCTGTAACTCTAAACAGATAAGCATTAAAAAAAATTTATATATTTTATATAATACATATATACATACATATAATGTTCTTTCACAATATACCAAAAACCTCTGCGCAAATACCGTGTGGCATAAAATATTACAATGACTGCCATTTTATTCTTTATTCTTTAGTCTTTGCTATAAATATATATATATATATATATATATATATATATATATATATATATATATATATATATATATATATACATAATTCATTAAGTTGTCTTTGTAGTCTATTTGGTGTCCAACGTAAGAAAAAATCAGCTTAAGCGAAAAAAAAAATGTTTACACATTTTCTTTAATGTATTCCGTACTAAAATTATTTATTTTTAATCAAGCAAACATTAAGCGCTGAATATCATTATTTTATAATTACCACTTGATCATAAAAACGTATTGCATTGACTACAGAAGAACCCCAGCCAAAAATAACAAGATAAAAATGTATAAACCATTAATACATAAAATATCTACAATATTCAGCTTAAATCTAGATATTTCCTGAACAGTACTTTTTTTTCCTGCCACTTGATGTCCTCAGTCTGATGTCCTGCATCATTCAACCCACTTCCTCCGAGCCCAGGTTATCCTGGACTCACCACAGTCTGTAACTGGACATTGAAAGGAGAAGCAGCAGAACAATGAGATAATCTCTTCCTATCAGCATTCTTCGTTGCACTGATTCATCCTCTTACAATTTAGCCCTTCTATATAGGATATTACCAGATAAAACTCTGGTACTTAAACTGCTTGCATTTTAATTACTGTATGTATTAATGATTACAGAGCTGTATTAGTTTGTGTTTCTTATATCATAAAGTTAATGGACTGGCCAAGCATGTCTCCAGACCTAAACCCTATTGAGCATCTGTAGGGCATCCTCAAATGGAAGGTGGAGGAGCACAAGGTCTCTAACATCCACCAGCTCTGTGATGTCATCATGGAGGAGGAGTGGAAAAGGACTCCAGTGGCAACCTGTGAAGCTCTGGTGAACTCCATGCCCAAGAGGGTTAAGGCAGTGCTGGAAAATAATGGTGGCCACACAAAATATTGACACTTTTGGGCCCAATTTGGACATTTTCACTTAGGGGTGTACTCACTTTTGTTGCCAGCGGTCAGCGGTTTAGACATTAATGGCTGTGTGTTGACTTATTTTGAGGGGACAGCACATTTACACTGTTATACAAGCTGTACACTCACTACTTTACATTGTAGCAAAGTGTCATTTCTTAAGTGTTGTCACATGAAAAGAAAAAGACAAAAATGTGAGGGGTGTACTCACTTTTGTGAGATACTGTAAGTGTCCTAATATTAAAAGTCAGCATCTGCAGTATTTGTAGCTTCTGACTTTAATAATTTATTTATTTTGGGAGGGGGGGGGCTGGAGCTCCGCTTTAAGATCAGTTTAGAATCTGGGTGTAGAATGCAACCTGCATTCATGTTTTGGGGGCTCTTCTCCTGAATCAGGACAACCAAAACAGCAACACAATTAACAGACACATAGCATTTGAACTACTATGCCACACCACACTACAACTTGCCTGCCACATAGAAGTCAAAACACCTGCTAAATGCCCCATTCTGTGAAAAACAAGCCCTTAAAGAGGAAGTAAACCCCCCTATCGTTTTCAGCCAAGGAAGCTGCCATCTTTGCCTCTGTTTAATCTACAACTGCCATGATGCTGCACATGTGATCAGTTACGACACCAGCCATTGGATGGTTTAACAGTTTGGTTGAGAGCACAACCAATGGGAGTGTTACACCGTTTTATGGATGGCTTTACTTCCGCTTTAAATGGTCCCAAGTGGTCTACCAGCCAAAGAAGTGCTGAGACTTGCAGTTCGACAGTAGCAGAAGCTCAGTCTGCAAGTGGGCCAACCTTATTTTAAATTAGGAATGGGCACTTACTGGCGACATGCTGGAACTTTTAGTCCCTTGCAAGCTTACTAGCCCAAGGTTACACCGCTACCTGATTAAAAGCACATAAAACTCGCAGAGCTTTTACATTTTTTATTCTACAGACTATTTTTAGCTTACCTCACTTAGCAACATCAACTCGCCGGCAGATACAGTTTTGTGTTCCCTGTGTTTTCTTCAACTTCCTTGATTAAATTTGACTTTTATTGTCACCAATAAATGTGTGTACTGTATTAGTCTGTTCTCGTAGGCAAAATTCCAGAGCAAGATTGTTCTCCTCTCAGTAAATAAACATGGATTTCAAATCAGAAAACACTGGCGAATGCTAAAAAAGAAAAAAAAAGAAAAGAAAATGAAAGTATTCCACAAAACAAATCTATTTCAAGCAGACGGAAACAAAATGTGCCCTGGGCACAGAGACTTATGTAAACTTCAGAACTTGGTACATACATTTGCATGTTGGTTTCTAGTGTCAAGTAAATATTGTACATCAGAAAACATTGTTTAGGAGCAATAAAGTGGTTACGTTGGCGGAGCATTAACTGATACTGTCAGCTGTTCACTCTATTACAAAATAAATATGCCTAATTTACTTGTAAAATTATACTCAGCTCAGTCTGTTGACTATTATACTGTCGTAGTTTATTAGACTGTCATCTTTGGTTTGAAGTACTACCAGCCTACTGGTTAACAGGCTTATTCAAAACAGTGCATAAATTAAAGTAGAACTTTAACTAAAAATGAATCAAAAGGTCAGTACACTCAAATGATACAGTAAAGCAATTTGAGAAGACTTGGGATCCTTGGGCTCATAATGTGCAAGTCCAGCCAACTTCTTCCCCCACTTCAGCTCCAGCTTTTCAAGACGATCTCTAGGTCTCTCATTTCTTACTTTCCTTTTTTTCTTTTCTTTCCTTTCTCTTAGGTCTTTCTGCCTTTTCTCGTGTGTTTTTTTTTAGGTAACAGCCTTCTGGTCCCTATTATTAACAGGGATTTCTCACACATCATTGCACATACTAATGCCATTCTCCTGAAACACTCCCACTCAGTGACTCCTTACTAAATAAAGGAATGGGAAAGGGATTTGGCACAAGGTTCCCAGGCCCTAACTTTGATTAAATCTACACTCTCACCTATAAATCCCCAGCCTTTCAGAAGAAAAGCTATAAAGTATTTATGCAATGGTACTTTTGCCCCCACGATACTTCACCGGATGTATAGGTCGGCCTCTCAGAATTGCTGGAGGTGTGACCATCCTCAGGATTCCATGATACACACATCTGGTGGGAATGTCCAACCATTCACAACTTTTGGTAACATATTTTTCCAGCATTTACGATACTGTAGTTGATTTCTACACTCCTATGTCCCCTTCAATTGCTCTTGTCTCATTACTCCCAAGCTCTATCTCTCCCACTAAAAAGGGATTACTACGCTTCTTTCTAAATGTGGCTAGAAACATCATAACGAGGGATTAGAAATGGGCAGATGTTTCTAAGATCACAGAATAGATTGCTCAACTCACTTGCATGCAACCCCTTGAGGAGTTGGTAGCACAACTTCATGACAAATTCAATTAAATATATTATATATATTATAAATATAACTGATACATCTGGTTTTCTTTTTGGACTCCCCTTGCTTCTAATCCATTTTCACCTGATTGTGGCATCTCTACGCCCCAGGCCTAAGCTACAGTATGCCCCCCCCCCATCAGTGGCCGCTCCCCTTCCTCTATCTCTTCTCCTATCTACTATTCTCTTTCCTATATCCTCCATCTCTTCTCTCTGTGTTATATTGCCTTTAGGCTCACTCTCTAACTATCTCAATCTTCTACAAAACACTGTTTATTTCAAGCTACTCACTTTAGGCCTGTGGATCTTAGCCACAAAGAGACCTCTGCAACACATTTACTTAGGAACCTCTGGCCCCCAACTTTGTCCACTCTCATTATTATTAACGTTGTTTGTGTTTATATATCAATGACCTCCTAACATGCTCACAGTCCTTGGATGGTCATTCTTGCTTATTATTTTGTTTATGCAGCCATATGCCTTAATCTGGAAAGACAAGTCATCCAAAACACAGCTGCAAGACTAGTCACGGGAAAGAAACCCTGGGAATCCATCTCCCCATCCCTGAGGACCCTCCATTGGCTAACAGTAAAAGATAGGATCACAATCAAGACCCTCTGCCTCACCCACAAATTTACACAAGGAAACGCTCCTCAATACCTATGTGAGAAAATAAAAAAATACATACCTAATCGCAGCCTTCGATCAACAAACCAAAACCGCCTTCTCATCCTCAAAGCCCGCTACAAATCTAAGGGAGAGCGAAGATTCGCAGTCCAAGGACCTCGGCTATGGAACGCTCTACCCACCAACATCCGCTTGGAAGAAAACCATCGGGCCATCAGAAAAAAACTCAAGACCCACCTCTTCTAAATAAGCAGGACAACACAGGACAGACCAAGCGCCTTGAGGCGATTCAGTTCGCATTTGCAGCGCTATACAAATCATTCATTCATTCATTCATGTTGCTGTTCCAGTTTCCTTTTCTTGGCTAAATGTCATGGACACACTTGTGGGGACCACCATGTGGTGATCCTCCCCTACTTGCTTTTTATGTATGTACTCTTTTATGTATTCTTTCAATATATAAATAAAATTGTTTCGCGATATTAAGTTCCTTACATGTGTAGGGAGATTCTGAGTATGCTACAGAAAAATGGCAACCAATTGCACACAGGCCACCAAAACTGTACACAGGACCCCAACTCCCTGTGACCAACTAAACAAGGTAATTTAGGATGGCTTCAGCACTGCTCTTCCCCAGCAGGAGATGTCACTCAGATGGGTCATTGTCTGCCTGAACAGGGAGGAACATGTCCTTTGGGTGGAGAGCAGATCTGAAGACGTCTTACATTACCTGGTTTTGGTCACAATGAATTGGCATCCTGTGTGCATTAGGTTGCTATGTTACTGTAGCATATTGTAGCCTGACAAGCTGTTTTATACAATCTGCACAATGTCATGTTGGCTAATATCAGTGAAAGGAGCATTAGAGCAGTACTTTTTTGTTTGTCTACATGAGGTTCTGAGTATGATTTTATCTCTACTGAGACACTGTACACACTGCTGTGAATCTCCTCTCAAATTGTGTCTACGTTAATTTGGTGCCCCTCTTTTTGAGTTGTCCAAGCTCTACAGTATTCTACTAAATACTGTACCCTTTTGCTTAAACAAAAATATTGAATGTAAAAATTTAATAAGGGCAACCAGGAAGGCTTTTTATTACAGGAGAGACATACCATGCCTCTCACGTGTTAAAAAACACTTACCTGCCTGTTCGCCTTCTTATTGACAGTGCACAATGACAGTGTATGATTTCGACATATGCTGGAATGACTGAACACCCACGCATAGCCAATCAAGATGGCTGAAGCTCCTGAATCTTGAAAAAGAAGACCAGGCAAAGATGTCGATGCCAGCGAGGGAGCTTGCAAACATGCACATTGCTGGCGTGAGTATAGTTCCGCTTTAAGCGATCGCAGCCAACCACATTTCATTTAACTGACTCTGGATCAGTCAATTCAGTGGCTGGAGGTTACAGCACTCTGCAAATTGCTATGTGTGGTGACCTATACAGGCCTTTTTACAGGATGTAAGCAAATGCGGGCTTGTTCTGGGTCCAGGAAGGGTCACAGCTAAAATAATTTTATATTTTAAAAAGAAAATACTAGAAGAGCTGTATTTTGTTTATCTTGTCCTCGGTGTGGGATGCCAGCACAGAAATAGTTAAACAATTTGCATAATGAGGACCTAAATTTACCCCAAAATCATTCATTTTTCTTTAACCTGGTTCCTGTAGCTAGAAACAGTTTCTCCCTGTGCCATCATCACCAAGCTTTTAAAATAATTGCAAGGGCAGCTGCTGCTGGGAGCTCAGTTGCTTTCCCTTTCTTGGTTAGCTAAGACAATCTTACTGGATGTGAACTGGAAATTGGTGGGGCTTAGACATGAGGTCAGGGAAAGTCAGGCCTAATGTCTAAAAAGACTGTCTTAGTGGACAATAAGGGAACTCTTGTTGGATATGACAATGGCAGCCGGTGGAGCTTAGTCATGAAGTCAGGGAAGTCAGGCCAACTTTCAACTAAGACTACTTTAGTGGCCAATAAAGATAATCTTACTGGACATTGACATGAAGTCAGACTCAATTTCCACTAAGACTAACTCAGTGACCAATAAGTACACTCTGGACAGGGGAGGGGGGGTATAGTAGGTTGAGCTTATCTTTGATGTCAAGGAAAATCAGGCCAACTGCCCAGTAAAAATGTCCCAACGGCTAATAAGACCACTCTCAGTCAGCGGTATTGAAACTGGGGGAGCTTATCCATGAAGTCAGAAAAAGTCAGTCTTCAGCATCACAGTGTAACTAAATCAGAGAAGGGCACAAATGATTATTTCCAGGTTATAAAAGGTAATAGCAGGAATTTTAGCAGGAATTTTGGGGTGTCTCCTTTTAGGTAGACTTTTTACTTTCAAAAGTTTAAAATAGAACACTTTATGGATAACAGACTGTGTCCGACTGCAAACATAATTTCAAAGAATGGTGTCCTTACTCTGCACTGTCATTATAATTAAGTGGTTGGGAAACCAATCAGGAGAGGAATGACATGTCAAAATGCACAGTGAAGTGGATGAAGTTATTTACCACAGTGTGTTCTGCTTCTCTGACCAGCCCGCAACCCTTAAAATAATGCACTGTTGTGCTGAATGCAATAGTATTGCGGTTATTTCAGTAAATCAAGAAATCAATAAGAGATGAAAACCAAATGGAGGCGTATAGGAGTCCGTGGAGTTCAGGTGTTTATAAATCTATTACCTGTAGGCTCTTAGACTCCTGGCAAATGTATGATTTAACTGCTACAGTATCTGTTTTATGCGAAGTGCTTGCAGATGGGAATCCAGCCGATGGTAAGAAAAGCCTCTACAAAGAGCATATAGATTATGAGTGTATGATACAATTATTATACTGCTCATTATTGTACCCCTCAGAGACAGAACCCTAAGGGGGTTCACTCTCTCTGCCTGAATAATTTGGTTCTACTTCTTCTCATTGGTAATTCTTACTGGAAGCTAGCATCCTATTCCTAAATTCAAGGACTGTTCCTGGGTTTGGAGCTCTCTCCATGGATATATCCACCATTTACTGTGCTAATTCAAACACCACACAATTTTAATTTGAAAGTTGTATATAAAAACAAAAGCAACCTGCAGCTATTTGTTTCTCATCATCATTTTCATTTAGCTGGTTTATTTTGTATATGCGCAATAAACTAGCTGCAAATTGAGATCAAGCTTGCAGGGGGGAAAAGCTTTTGTGTAAGCTGAATTAGAGTGCAAGACCCTGAACCCAAACTGTGCAAGATACTGCAGGACGAACACGGTACTTAAACAGTGTCCCATAGATCAGGAACATCCCACCATAGAAGGGAAAGGGAGGCCGCTAGACCAAGTTGGAGTCACTGAGCGGCTTCTGGCCAAGCTGTTTGAGGGTTCTTGCACTTGCATGGCTGCCCTACCAACATTGGGGCATTTTTCCTCCCACTGGCCACCAACACTGGGGTATTTTTCCTCCCACATACCACCAATGCTGGGGAATTTTTTCTCCCCCTGACCAGCAGTTAATTATTTCCTCCCACTGACGCCATGGCATTTTTTCCTCCCACCGATACCAGAGCATTTTTTCCCCCCACTGATTCAGAAGGCTTCATTTGGTGCATGTTTTCCAGTTGAAACTTCAAGGTGCTCCCTTTTTTCTCATGTTCTAAAGTTGGAACGTGTATGCAAGACCATTGTGAGGATTCAATTGAAGGCAGTGCTATAGCACAGGCGTACAAGACCTAAAGGCCTTGTCATATTAAAAAAAGCAAGCTGCTAGAGCCCTTTGTCATCTTTAGGACCCACTTTGAGCCATATAGCTATTGCAGAAGTTGAGGGGAAATTAAAAATAAGATTATGATAGAAATTCTAATCCTTCCCCACTTTGGTTGTAGGTGGACTTTAAAGTGGGACTTCAGGATTCCCCCACCCTTCCTTGAATTTGCTATACAATGCACATCAAAGACCTGATACAAGAGCACTATGCTAATCTCTGCAATGAAAAATGGGAGAAAATGTCAAATATAGTCAGCAGATCTACTTATTAGAGGTGATTTACTAAAACTGGAGAGTGCAAAATCTAGTGCAGCTGTGCATGGTAGCCAGTCAGCTTCTAACTCCAACTTGTTCAATTAAACTTTGACAAAAAACCTGGAAACCGGTTTCTGTACAGAGCTACACCAGATTTTGCACTCTCCAGTTTTAGTAAGTGAACCCCAGTGTCCCAACTTTTTTGGAATAAATTTGTAAATCAACCACATTATGTGTACAGTGATACCGGGTATAGATGTAACAGCTCAAGAAATGTTCCTTTCAGGCTCATTAACACTTTAATGCACATTGGATAGGGAGTGTGTTACAGGTAAAAAAAAAAAAAAAAAAAATCTTAAAAAAAAAAGAAAACAAATGCTGCCACTACAACTAAAGACTGGAAAGCTGCAGCATATTACATTTATCTTCTTGGCTTAGATACAACACACTTTAAGAATGAATTTCAACATATCTCCCCTCATATATACAGTGGATTCCTGTGCACTGCGGTAATGTGTGTTATAACATGCATTATTGGACAGGTTATGGCTAGAACAAGCCCATAGAATTGAGAATGCCTCATCATTTCACAAGTTTCCTGTTTTAGAGTGACCAACCAAAATCAATCAAAGCCACCATAATACAAGAAGATGGCCCCTTCAAATGGTGTCACCCTAATTTTTATAATTTGGCTACTCATAACTGGTAAACCATTGAAGCTGCAGATAGCAAATTCCCATGGGCCATTCAATTCTATTAAAAAAATAAAAAAAGACAGAAACTGCCACGTGTATGACCAGCGTGATGCCTAATTTCTCCACTATAATTATCGTATGAATTACTGTGAGATTCAGCCGTGAAAAAAAAATTGCTACATTGTCTGTTCTCCAGTAAGAATCTCTCTTCAAGTTAGACACTGGAATCCATTATATAATTCAGAAATCCGAGGGTGACAAATACTATAATTAGTGATTATTATTTATCCATGGCTAATTTCATAACATCGAACTATTCCTCCCGGAGTTCATTTGTGACAAGAAATAAACACCACACATGTAATTAAAACACGTTTCACTAGACAATCACAAAAAAAGCATTTCATGATCTGTCATAATACACCCATAATACAACAATGACGGCTCTGTGTGTGCGTGTCCCGCTGCCGAAGCAGCATCTATCATACAACAGAATGGTGCCAGCCATCCGCAATTCATAGACAGTACTAAGAATAACACTATGTGACTGGGCATTGCTAACTCTACTTTATTTCTATTTGTTCAAGAGAGAAGTTTTCACTGCTAAAGTGGAGCTCCATCTACATCTTTTATTTTGAGTAGAGAAGGGAAGCATTAGCATCTTTATTAGGGTTTTATCTCTCTTCTCGTTGGGGCGAATGTCACCTCACTTCCTATGTAGTCACTGGGACAGGAAGTGAGGGACATGTTGCATAAAAAGGTTCTAACATTTTACACTGGAATAAAAAAAAAAAGGGAAAAAAAACTTCTTTAACCCTTTTGATAACAAAGCCATTATTTTATTTATTTATTTTACACACGTTAAAATGAACATTTTGAGCCTGAAGATTACTTACATTATATGTTTCAACAGCAAATACACATACATACATTTTAATACACACAAACAAAAAAAAATCTGATATTCTGTAAAATATAAACGATGAGACAGAGTTAGGTAAATAGCTACCAAATATGTCAGCACTCGAAACTGCATGACCCCAACACAATGACAGACTACTTTCCCCAAAACTGTCCATCAGTGATGCTTTAGAAGCCTTTACAGATCATCAATTTAGGAGTAAACCATAAATGATGACCTTATTGAGTTATTGCTCTCATTCTGGTGTGTGCGGCAGTACCCAACACATGTTAGGCAATCTTGGTTTTTGTACAAGTATGCGTGCATATGTGTGTGTGCAAGGGGCTTTAATTTTTTGTAAATTTTTTGGCACTTTTTTTTAACTTAACTATATTATTATCAAGTTTGTGATACAACTTCAGGGTTTACATTTCACAGGAGACATGGAGGAATTAATAGTTCTCCATCTCTAAATGTTTAATATCTTGTTTTCTCTTTTTTCAGTCTCAGGCTCCCAGGAGAAGCAGGTGAGCTCAGGGGCTGAATGAATGAATAACTTATATAGCGCTACATATGCAAACTAGATCGCCTCAAGCCGCTTTTGTCGCCAGTGCCCATCTGGGTCTTCAGAAGAGATGGGTCTTGAGCTTTTTCCTGAAGGCCAGACGGTTCTCTTCCGAGAGGATGTCAACGGGTAGAGAGTTCCATAGCCCTGGTCCTTGGACTGTGAACCTTTGCTCGCCTTTTAATTTATAACGGGTCTTGGGGATGTGGAGGAGGTTCTGGTTAGTTGACCGGAGGGGGGGACCTGGGGTTTAGTGCTTTATTTTGTCACAGAGGTATTGCGGGGCTTTTCCTTGTGTACATTTCTGATTGAGGCAGAGGGTCTAAAAGGCTGAGGTGGCAAAGAGGGGGAACAATGCTTGGACCAAACACAATAGAAGGGATAAGGAGGATGTAAAGTGGGATCAGTTTTACAATACAGTCTGCAGTCTGATTTAAAAATCTACACATACTCACAGTTGCTATTGTGGCTATAAGTTTATTTACATGTTGCTACTGCCACCGACATAGTAGTGAAATCAGCTGTAGTAAGAATGGTTAATGCAGAACAGAGAAAAAGATTGTCTTTAATGTCCCTTCTCCAGCAGCATAGAGGAGCCTATGGGGTGGATTTACTAAAGCCAAATCGACTGTGCACTTTGCAAAGTGCATTTGCACTCTGCAAGTGTAGTTTCTCCAGAGCATAGTAAAGGAGCAGAAGGTCTGCTGACCTCTGTCATCCAATCGTGTGCAAGCAAAAATGCTGTTTTTTTTATTTTTCTGCCACATGATTGGTTATTCTTTGCAAAGTGAAGGCTTACCTCATTTACTAAGCTCTGTAGCAACTGCACTTTGTGAAGTGCACAGTTTATTTGTCTTTAGTAAATCAACCCATATGACTCACTCCATGCTAGTACTTTGTAACTGGTCCTGTGCTATCACACTGAGCGATAAGAGTCCTCTGCCCTATGTAAGCTCCAACTGAATAAGCTTTGTGCTTACACAGGGTTGTCTTTGCTCTCAGCAGCTGAACAGTGGGATGAAAAAATGGTAATGGGGGTGTGGGTAGCCATTATGTCACTGCTGCCTCAAAAGCCTGTAGCTTGTCAATCATCACCTGGTCACACCTAGTCCTGCCCACTACTTTCAGGATTTTCGTTCAGGAAGGATAAAGGAAGTTTTTTTTCTTTACATTATGAGGCTTGAGAAATACATTATACATTATTCAAATATAAAATCCACCAAATCAGTTTTATGATGAAGGAATACAATTTTAATCAATAAACATGGTTCAAGAAATCTCTTCTGCTTTTCACACTAATATGAGCCAGGGCTGCTCCGTATTATGGGATCATTAAGAAAAACAGAAGTTACATAAAAAGATCTAAAATAGAATAGAAAATGCACCTTATCATGAAAACATATTATCTAAAAAAGCTTGACGCGGTACTGCAAGCTGAGGGCTGTCAGGAGTGTCTGTCCCAGGAGCAGTGGTGATGGAGACCAATGGGAAAACCAGGTGCACACACTGTTGCCACAGGAGGATGAGAGTCTCCATGCTAGAATTACTGGTAGTACTCATTAATTGGGTCCAAAGTGTCTTGTGTTCCCACATAAGGTCATGGTCCAAGTGTAGTATGCAATGAGCCCAGGATAAAGGGCTAGCATTCTTGTTCACTCTCTGGTCATCTCTCTCCTCAAATACTGCAACTCCCTCCTCAGTAGCTTAACTTTACATAGGCTAGCCCTCCTTCAGTTCATCATGAATGCTGCTGCCAGACTCATTCACCTTACCAACCACTCAGTGTCTGCTATCCCTTTCTGACAATCCCTCCACTGGCTTCCGCTCACTCAACAAAATCAATTCTAAATACCAAAAAACAACTTACAAAGCCATCCACAACTTTCTCCCGAGTTACATCACTAACCTAGTCTCAAAATGCCAAACAAATCGTTCTTTTTATTCCTCCCAAGACCTCCTGTTCTATTGCTCTCCCCTGATACCTCCTCACATGCTCGCCTCAAGGACTTCTCCCATCCTCTAGAGCTCCCTACCCCAATCTGTCCGACTATCTCCTAGTCTGTCCACTTTTAGACGACCCCTAAAAACCCTTCTCTTCAGAGAGGCCTACACTGCCCCCACCTAACCACTGTACTTTTATTTTTCTCCATCAGCTCATGTCCCACAGTTATTACCTTCGGAATCTCTTGACCCTCCCTCTTAGATTTTAAGCTCTAACGAGCAAGGCCCTATGATTCCTACTGTATTAAATTGTATTGTAACTGTACTGTTTGCCCTTATGTTGTAAAGTGCTGCATAATATTGCATAATATTATAAATCCTGTATAATAATAATAATATTAATAAATATCATTATATCAAAAGCGCCCCATCACATCACAGTCCCCCTTTCACATCCGAAGCTCCCTTTTCTGTAGGTTTGATGAAAGAGTAATGCCACGTACACACGATCGGAATTCTCCTTGGAAAAGCCTTGGATGTTTTTTCCGATGGAATTCTGACTGAATTCCGCTCAAGCTTGTGTTGCCTACACACGGTCACACCAAATTCTGACCGTCAAGAACGCGGTGACGTACAACACTATGACGAGCCGTGAAAATTAAGTTCAATGCTTCCGAGCATGCGTCGGAATTTTGTGCGTCAGAATTGCCACAGGAATTTCCGATAGAAACTATTTCAGTCGGAAAAATTGAGAACATGCTCTCAATCTTTTGCTGGCCGAAATTCCGCCAGCAAAAGCTCTGATGGAGCCTACACACGGTTGCATTTTCTGATGAAAAGCTCTCATCGGTCTTTTACTGGTCGAATTTCTGATCGTGTGTACGCGGCATAAGAGAAATAAAATAAATTTGATAATAAACAGTATGGTTATTAAAGGGACAAACATTTGAGGAGCAAAGAGAGACAGTGGGATTTGACTCCTAAAGAGTGACAGCTTCTCCAAATGATCGACAGCGAATGTATACTATCCATGGCGGTGTACACCTCTGTGTGGGGCTTGATGCATCCCTTTGCTGGTGCAGGAGAGTAAGTGCTGCTAACCATATGGGGCAGTGTCTACTTGGGTTTTTGTTTGATTCTGAACTGCATCTCTCCCCATAAAAATTTATGGGAGTTCAAAATCAGCTAAAACAGGATAGATGCAGGTGAACTGCAGGTTAGATGCAATTGCATTTCATTCATAATGATCTCAGGAGCACCCCAAACCGATGCCAAAAGCATGCTGCAATTGGCCCAACAAATCCTTTTGACATTGGCTTTAACCCTAGCTGGCTGCATGACTTTAACAAATGAGGCTCTGTGTGGTTACTGCAGTACAGATTCACTTTAAATACACTCAAGCATGTCAAATAAATGATGAAGACAAAACAATATAAACTAAGCCTCTCCTGAGATATGAAATGCCCAGCAAGATGAGGCTGTAATATATGCACAGAGCTGGTCTAGATGAACTGCAATGAATTTTCTACCGTGCAATCAGTTTTAAGTACCCTAGCTGAGTACAATCCTGAGCAGCGAGAGAAAGCAGCTCTGAAGACATCAACTCATATTCATCAAGGTGGACGGTGAAGCTATGAGGAGCATTAACTGTGCCAGGGACATAGAAATATACATTTATCTTCAGTAGGAAAAATAATCTCACTACAAGACTGATGAACACATTACATTCCCGAGCACTTTTATGACCAGTTCAAGAGCATTTAGGAAGATCATCAGTGCATGTTACAGTAGACCGAACTGCGCTAATACGCTCATTTCATCTTTTAAAAATAGCCAGCTGTGCTTCCTGCCTTTTTCTGTAAAGATGGACAGTTCAGATATGGGACCACCACTGATTTACAGAAACAAAAGGCTATAAGTACTGGAGATCACTGAGACCATAAGACATGTAAACACATTTAGCCTAAATGTAGCCAAAATCTTAAAGCATAATTAAATCTACCTGTTTCCCCATCTATGCCCTATTGGGGAAATGTTGCTTCACTTTTTGTTGTGTAGACACAACAGGAAGTGAAAAAAAAAAATGTTTTTCTCCAAAATAGAAAAATCTTTGAGAGGAATGGAATGTTTTTTCTTTCATATGTGTTTGCGGGGTGCCAGACTAATGGGTGTCTATTGGGTCCGCAGACTTTTGAAGGGCATGTGACTTGAGGATGAGCTCTGGTTGGCTTGTTTCGGATTGTCCTCGGGGCGCAGAGCACCGCGCCCCCAGCCCTCCCACATTTGATTTAGGCAAATCAATGTGTCTTTTGTGTTTTTGGTCTCATGTGATTGGACCGTTCTCAGCAAGTCTCATTCCCGCTCAGCAGAATGACATTTTGCTGGCAGGTGCCACGCAATGTGGAGGCAAGCGAGGTGTCTCGAGGATAAGGAAGGTTCGGTTTTGTCTTATCAGCAGTGCCCCTTCATGGGGCGTTCGGATGAGGAAGAGGGGAGGATGGGGGAGCTTGGACCAGGATCGACCCAGCTTGCAGATTCGGGAATGTGGTCAGGTGGTCATTTGAGTAATTGCCTTGATTGCTTGGCTCATACTGATAGTACTGCTGTAGGGCTGATACTGATGATAAGGCTGGTAGTGGGCCACATTGAGCTCAGATTCGCTGAGTTTTTGGTTTATTTGCACCCCTCCCATTGGCTGCCATGGCTGTTATTACGCCACTGGAATGAGAGCTTGTTTTAAAAGTGCGTTTATTGCTTTTTCAGACAAAAAAAAAAGTACTTTATGTATTCCTAGTCTGGGCACAAGTTCACTTGAAAAAAAATAAGCGATCTGTGGGAAAAAAAAAACAAACTATGATCTCTCTATAGGGATAATATTTTTAAGTGCTCCAAATAGCAGTCTTGGTAAACAAGTTGTATTAGTGTTCCGTTGTTATGTATAATGATCGGTTCGTTATGGACCAAGTTATTGAGCTCACTGCAACAAATAGCACAATTACAAGTAAGAGTCATACATAAAAGCAGCTTAATAATGAGGACTATAAAGAGCTGCTTTTAAAAGACAAATCTACTGGAAATACATTTTTCTATTCCGGTGTGCTTTTTCAAATGTAGAGATTTGTTAATTTCCCCTCCTCTCGTTTGACCGGTGTTGTCAGCAATGCAATTCACCTTCTATTGGATTTTACTGCCCTTAGTAAAAGGTGAAAATGTATGATTAATGACTTTGGGTTTAAAATATTCCGCTTCAATGTCTGTAATATAATAGCTACTGATGCAAGGCTTTGAAATTATGTAGCAAACAAATGCATCAATTAGCACCTAATATCTTTATACAGCAACATTAAATATTAAAGATAAAGAAATATTATCAGTCTACTTTCAGTGCAGCTCGGTATCTAATTATTTTGGATTTATTTATAATTTTATGTAATTATTGTGACCTTATTGTTGTCCCTGTTGTAAAAACTTGCTTTGTTCTTTTCTTTTTCTTGAATCTCCTTGAAATAATGTCTTTAAAATAAAAATAAAATCTTCTATTAGAGAAGGCAAACACACAGTTTAAAAATTTTAATATAAAAAAATACACACAATTTGCACGTAAACTGGCCACAAATAATGTGCAATGTCAGAAAAACAAAAGTCCTTTCTAGTAATATGTAATAAACTGTCCCAAAGTTCAGTAATCCACATCAACTATTTTTCCATTACTTGTGTCCAGTTATTAAAAGTTGATTGGCTGGTTTTGCAGTTAGGTTTTTTTATTTATAAAACAATAATTAAATGTATTTTAAAATGCAACTAATTGGCTAGCTTTATTTCATTAGACAGAAACCCTATATAAAGGAATTGCTGGAAGACAGCATCCAGCAGAAATCTATACTGTCAAAAGCAATGGGGTTGATTTGCTAAAGGTGTTGATTCACGATTTCTCCTTATAACCCCCTTTTATATAACAAATATGCACAATTTGCATTTAAACTGGCCACATATAATATGCAATGGCAGAAAACAAAATCTCTTTCTGGTTTTATTTAATAAACAGTCCCAAAGTTCAGTAATCCACAGCAATTATTTTTTCATCGCTTGTGAAAGTTGGTTGGTAGGTTGATAAATTGATAGGAGAAAAGAGAGAGAAAGAGCAGCGCCGCTCTGAGAGTAGTGGGTCTGATTACAGTGGGAGCTGTATGTGAAATTAAAAAGAAAGTATGTACTCACATTTTGTTTAAAAATATCAGGCACGTAGCGGTATCTTTATTTTGTCTGAAGTCCTCGGCCGTCCTCCGGTGTCATGGCTATGGTGGGGAAACGCACCCCGGTCCCTTGCGTCTCGTGGTTCCAAGGTGAGTGCGCCCCAGGATAGGCACGTCAGCAGGATTGATGACGTTGGTAGGCGTGGTTGGAAGCGCAGGCGCTTCCAACCACGCATTGGCGCAAACGCTTCCAACCACGCCTACCAACGTCATCAATCCTGCTGACGTGCCTATCCTGGGACGCACTCACCTCAGAACCACGAGACGCAAGGGTCCGGGGTGCGTTTCCCCACCATAGCCATGACACCGGAGGACGGCCGAGGACTTCAGACAAAATAAAGATACCGCTACGTGCCTGATATTTTTAAACAAAGTGTGAGTACATACTTTCTTTTTAATTTCACATTCAGTTCCCACTGTAATCAGACCCACTACTCTCAGAGCGGCGCTGCTCTTTCTCTCTCTTTTCTCCTCTACACCAGAGTCTCTTCTGCTCTATGGAGCCGGCTGCCGCATCTTACAAGCACACACTGTTACTCCTGGACTGAGAAAAAAACTGTCCAAAAAAACACATCACAGTGTTTCTCCTCTTCAGCCCCCACTCTCTCTCGCCCACCCTCAGTGTCACTCCATCTGTGACCCCCCATACTCGCTCATCACTAGCTGTCATCGGCGCTCCATCCTCCCCCTCTCCACTGATAAATTGATAGGTTGGTTGGCTAGTTCATATGGGTCGCTACATGTTCAGCACAGTCCTTTAACCTCCCTAGCGGTAATCCCGAGTCTGGCTCGGGTTCAGTTTTTTCTGCTAGGAGCGGTAACCCCGAGCCAGACTTGGGCTTGCGTGCAGGATACAGGGGGGAAGTTACTTACCTTTTCCCCTGGATCCTGCGATGTCTCCCCGCTGTGTGAGCGAGCCATCCGCTCGCTCGATTCACACAGTGCCGGGTGCCGCCGATCTCCGTTCCCTGCGACATTCCGACGCACGGGAGCGGAGATCGGCGCCAAATTTAAAAAAGTTTAAAAACACAACACACATACAGTACTGTAATCTTACAGATTACAGTACTGTATACAAAAAATACACATCCCCTTTGTCCCTAGTGGTCTGCCCAGTGCCCTGCATGTCATTTTATATAATACATTTTTTTTTTTCTGCCTGGAAACTGGAGATTGTCCATAGCAACCAAAAAGTGTCCTTTTATGTCAAAAGTGGTTTTAGACCAGCTAGAAAATACCGATAAAAAATTAGAATCACAATTCATCATCAAACAATAAATTTAATGACAGCGACTATTCTGCAAGTGAGCAAATTTCAGTGTTTTTGATTTGATTACATTATTGAATCATTTTTATATATATTTTTATTATATTATAATTTATGATTTTGGGTTTCAAACTTTATCATACCCGGGATGTCTACTAGACTCTGGTTCGGACAGATTTAAGTGAGTTATTCATAAGAATTGCATGCCTACAATATAAAAACGCCAAATTTCCATGCAAAATAATTGTACCGCTTTCAGCACTAAATTCCGGACAGAATCATACCGCCAGGGAGGTTAAGTGATATTAAAGGTTTTGTGGGTTTTAAAAAACAAAAAAAAACAAACATGTAATGGTTTTGCACAGAGCAGCCCTGATCCCCTTCTTTTCTGGCTCCCCGTCGGCGCTCCTGACTCCTCCCCCTTGACCAGTCCCCCAATAGCAAGCTGCTTGCTATGGGGGCACTGTTGCATCCTCGCTCCCAAGCCCTGCTGTATGCCTCCATTAAACACACAGAGCTGCGGCTCTGCCCGACCCCTGCTCTCCCCTCATTGGCTCACTGGCAGTGAGTTAATGGCTCCCATTGCTGTGTCTTAGCCAAAGAAGAGATAGAGACCCAGGAAAGCCGAGGCTCCTGTGCACATAGCTGAATTCAGAGGGGGCTCAGGTGAATAATAGGGGGGGGGCTGAGGGTGGAGATACCAAAGGTTTTTTTACCTTTATACATAGAAGGCATGAAGGTAAAAAAAACTTTGCCCTTTATAACCCCTTTAAAGGGGTTGTAAAGGTTTGTTTTTTATTTTCTTAATAAGTTCCTTTAAGCTAGTGCATTGTTGGTTCACTTAGCTTTTCCTTCGATTTCCCTTCTAATTTTTTTTTTTCTTTATCTAAATTTCTCACTTCCTGTTTCTTCTCAGTAAACTTCACACCATCATCCGAGCGGTGTTTAGTCAGCCAGAACAGCTTACTGAGGAGGAACAGGAAGTGAGAAATTCAGACAAAGAAAACAAAGAAAAAAACATTTAGAAGGGAAATCGAAGGAAAAGGTAAGTGAACCAACAATGCACTCTTAAAGGAACCTATTTAGAAAATAAAAAACAAACCTTTACAACCCCTTTAAAGCTAAACTTCAGGCATACAATGGTTAACATCAATTAATGCAGTTATACTTTTTTTTATTAAACAATAATTAAATGTATTTTAAAATGCAAGTAATGCATTCAGCACAGAGGCTGTACGTGATGTCTCCTTATAAAGCCCAGCTTTTCCAAAAATCACTTGCCTTACCCTCCCCCATTTTTATATATATAATGGCTCCCACTGCTTCATAGTTTCATAGTTAGTAAGGTTGAATAAAGACATCAGTCCATCCAGTTCAACCTGAGTGAGTGTCTACAATTGTCCCTATCCCTGTACATTGCACACTCACATCACATGTCCCTACCCTCAAGGAGCCCACAATCCAAGGTCCCCATTCATATACTAGGGCCAATTTTTGGACAGAAGCCAATTAACCTACCCACATGTCTTTGGATTGTGGGAGGAAACCAGAGCACCTGGAGGAAACCCACACAGGCACAGGGAGAACATGCAAACTCCAGGCAGGTAGTGTTGTGGTTGGGATTTGAACCAGCGACCCTTCTTACTGCTAGGTGAGAGTGCTAACCACTACACCACTGTGCCGCCATAAGTGGCTGTGTCTCAGCCAATGAAGAGAGAATGACCTGGGCAGTGAAGGCTCCTGTTCACATCGCTGGATGGGGAGGGGGCTCAGGTGAGTTTGAGGGGGAGCAGCACACAGAAGTTTGTTTACCATGCATAGTAGAAAACCTTCAGTCTTTTCACTTAGCTTAAAGCGGGAGTTCCGCCAATTTTTTTTTTTTTTTAAGTCAGCAGCTACAAATATTGCAGCTGCTGACTTTTAAAATATGGACACTCACCTATCCAAAGCGCCCGCGATGTCGGCTCCCGAAGCCGATTTGTCCCTCAGCTCTCGGGTGGAGGTTCCGCCATATTCGGTAAGGGAATCAGGAAGTGAAGCCTTGCATCTTCACAGCCTGGTTCCCTACTGCACATGCGCGAGTTGCGCTGCACGATTCCACTGGTCCCTGCTGTCTTTTGGGACCTGTGTGTCTCCCAGAAGACAGCATGGGGGGGACGGACGGACAGAGAAAGCGCCGGATATAGCATAGATATCCGTGGATAATGCGGCTATCTATGCCCGGAAGTGGGAGCAAATACCTGGATTATACAGGTATCTGCCCCCCCCCTCCCCAAATGTGACACCGGAGGGGGGGGGGAATCCGAAAAGCGGAAGTTCAATTTTTGGGTGGAACTCCGCTTTAACTTCAGGCATAGTTATTATAACACCAATTAATGCCGTTATATTTTTATTTATTAAACAATAAGTACATTTATTTTTAATGCAAGTAATGCATTCAGCACAGATCGAGTCTGTACATGATTTCTCCTTATAACCCTTTAAAGTACAACTCCAAATTTTCCAAAAATCACCTGCCTTACCCTGCCCCATGTATGTGTATATATATATATATATATATATTATACATATACAGTATATACTTTTTTTTTCAAGGGTCTTCTGCTCCAGTGATGAAGTACAGCATCATCACGCTCCAGAGTAGCGTGATGATGCACCCCATGTGGTGTGTCCATGAGCCTGAGCCCAGAGGAAATAGGTTAAATGATGATGGCCTTAATTCAACCTGGAAGACTGGTGGCAACTAGTGGACTTAGAGTGGAGCACAATGGTACATTTAAAGTGCTCAGTAAAAGCTTTGCTTTTAATCTTACTTGTTCTGTTTTTTTTATTTATTTCTTTATTTTACCTGGATTTCTGCTACAAAAAATTACATGATATGCAGACTCTACTGACAGACACATTCTCTATAGCTTCTTATCTCTAAATAATATTATTGATCTTTTCTTTGACACTTGTAGTCCCACATTATGTATTATTATTATTATTATTATACAGGATTTATATAGCACCAACAAGTCAACCTGAGGGTCAAGAGTCAACCAGAGAGGCTAGAGTCATGGGCAGGCAGCCCGAGAGGTGCATGGTTTGCATTAATTGCGAAATGTCTTTGCACCGTTGAATATCTTCTCCTTTTGTTGCTGAGCTGATTAGTTTATGGCTGATCTGCTTCTGCTTACGCCTCTCAAGTCACTGCAGATGGCATCCTTATTTTAGGACATGGGGGGATAAAAATCTGCTGATATAAACAATGATCTAAACAACTTAATCAGTCTGAATTAATGTATTTGAAATTTTAGAATGTAAACGGAAAGATGTTGACATTGCTTTAGGGCTGTATTTACTATAATGGCATTCATGGGTCAGTTTGTAGCGAGCTAGGATCATAAGGGGCAGCTTTAATGTGGTAGTAAACTCTGTTCTACAACTTGTACCTACAGGCAAGCCTATAGTAAGGCTGACCTGTAAGTACATTGAATATCTCCTAAACTTGCACAGTTTAGGAGATATTTATTTATTTATTTCAGGTACTTATATGGCGGCGTCAATTTACGCAGCGCTTTACATATACATTGTACATTCACATCAGTCCCTACCTTCAAGGAGCTTACAACCTAAGGTCCCAAACTCACATTCATACACTAGGGCCAATTTAGACAGAAGCCAATTAACCTACCAGCATGTCTTTGGAGTGTGGGAGGAAACCGGAGTACCCGGAGGAAACCCACGCAGGCACAGGGAGAACATGAAAACTCCAGGCAGATGTCGTAGTTGGGATTCGAACAAGCAACCCTTTTTGCTGCTAGGTGCTAACCACTACACCACTGTACTGCCCCATTCAGAGTGCATGCAGCTGGTGAAGTTATCAGTGCATGCGCTCTGAAGGTCCGGCATACGGTGCCGGACCTTCAGAGCCCCGTGCCAAAATCGGTGGCTCCCACACACATGTGCGGGAGTGAGGTCATCGCGCCCCAGCCACTCATGTACCAGGAGAATGCAAACCCGGAAGGAAGACCGCGGAAGATGTCAGCCCTCTCAGCGGTGACAGCGCGGTGCTGGAGGGCTTCAATCTAAAGTAAAGCCCCATACACACGGTCGGACAATCCGCGGACCAGGTCCGTCGGACCATGTCCGTCATACTTTGTCCGATGTTGGTTTTGCGTACACACGGTCGGACAAAGTTGTCGGAAAATCCGATCATTCTGAACGTGGTGACGTTTGTTGCCTACGACGGGACTACGTAGAGGCTAGTAGCCAATAGCTTTGGTCTTGTAATGTGATCTGAGCATGCGTAGCACTTTGTCCGGTCGGACAACCGTACACACGATCGGATTTGGTGTGATCGGACCGGGTTGACGGCAAATCTTTCCAGCAGGAGATAAGACTTTGTCCGACGGACAAACCGACGAACACTGTCCGATGGTGCATACACACGGTCTGATTTTTCAACAACCTTGTCCGATCGGACCAAATTGATGAAAAAGTCCGACCGTGTGTATGGGGCTTTAGTCTCTCATAATATCACAATAACTTACAATCTGCTTCAACACGGAACAGGAGTTATCTAAAATCAAGTGTTACTAAACCCAGGACTGGGCATTCACTATATCTGGTCTCCCACAGTACACAGAACATGGAAATGCAATTATTTTAGTAAATATAAACTGCTAAATACCTTTTCTCATAAGCAGTATATAGCAGTCTTGTGACTTCTATTGGTGTCTGGTTAAAGCTTGTAGGCAGAGTTTTTATTCTCCTCTGACTGTCCTATGAGGCTGCAGGACCCCTGATTCTCTGTCTGGACAGTGCTGATTGGCCCTGTGCTGATCACATGCACCCTTCCAAGAAAAGAAAAACTCTCTAGCAATACACACCAAACTGAGCATGTGCAGAGTGACTTCAATGGCTCTGTATTATCAGGAGATGGATTGGGGACAGTGAAAGAAGGGGAGGATCCGAGAAGACAGGATCAAGCAGCCTTTTTACACAATAGGGAGTATTAACCCCCTAGGTTCCACAGTGAGTATAACAAGCATGCTTTACTGCATATACAGACTGATTTTACTGTTGTGGGTTTAGTAACACTAAGGTTAGTAGGTCTTATTTGTTTACTTACCTTATCACAAGTATGCCGGTATTGTTTCAAGAATCTGTTGCTGCAATAGCACCATATAGTAAAGATGGGAAGAAAGTAAATAGGAAGTACTTGAATTTGTCACACGTGACCATACTAACAATAAAAATGTCAATGAGTTTTCCTGAATTTGGTGCAAGGTTTCTGACTAGATACACACTACCAGATGTATGTAGTCAAGAGGCTTAAATAATTGTCTCTCTACCTTGTCTGAAAGTAGAGAACATGTAAAAAAAAAAGAAAAAATTGAGTTGCAAATGTTTATGTTGCATGAGATGTGTGCAACTGTTTTTCAAACCTATATGTGCAGTAAACATAATGGGTTTGATTTACTAAAGGATATTGAGTACTGTCCGTGATACTTTTTTTATTTGCACTAACACTGTATTCAAGTATTTACTAAAGGCAAATAGAATGCACTTTGCAAAGGAAAGTTGCTCCAGAGCTTAGTATATTTTTAAAAATGTATTTTCTTTTTCACCTAACTTTAGTTAGGGCTGACCTCTCAGCGCATTAGGCATGTGAGGAAGGGGTCCTGGGTGGCCCTGAAACATCAAAATGTATTATTGTGATGTGATTGCTTTAATAAAGTTTTGGATGATATTTTGAAGATGCATGTGTGCTGGTGATATATGCTTTGACTTATGTTTAACCACTTGCTGACCGCGCTATAGCTGGATGACAGCTACAGCATGGACAGCCAGTTGTTCAGCATGGACAGCCAGCCATGTTCGCGCCCACCACGCGCACGCTGCGGTGTGCCAGCCGCACGCTCTGTGATCACAGTGTCCTCTGGACACTGCTGATCACAGATTGAGATAAAGAGCCAATCAGCGGTTCTTTACCACATGATCAGCTGTGTCCAATCACAGCTGATCATGATGTAAACAGAAACAGTTTTTTGGCATTTCTTTCCTCACTCTGACAGTATGAGATAATCAGCTTCTGTAAAAGGGACATGTTCACTAATAACCAGGGCACTGATTATCAGTGTCTTGATTATCAATGCAGTCCCAACAGTGCCCACCGGTGCTGCCAATCTGTGCCCACTAGTGCTACCAATCAGTGCCCATAAGTTCAGCCAATCAGTGCCCATCAGTGCATCCTAATTAATGTCACCTATCAGTGCTGCCTACCAGTGCCCATCAGTGCCACCTATCAGTGCCCATCAGTGTCACTTATCAGTGCCCACCAATGCTACCCATCAGTGTAATCTCATCAGTGCCTCCCCATCAGTGCTCACCTGTGCCGCCTCATCAGTGCCCATCAGTGCAGCCTATAAGTGCCCATCAATGCCCATCAGTGCTGCCTCATCAGGGAAGCCTATCAGTGCCCCTTTAGAGCAGCCTCATCAGCGCACATCAGAGAAACATTTATTTATTTTTTTGCCTCTTCGAAAGTTCCGAACCGAACCAGGGGGTGTTTGGCTTATACTTAATTAGGAACTATAACAGTGTGGTCAACTAGAAGAAGACTGGTATTGAGAAACATATTAATTTATAGTCCACAAATAGGTCAATCAACCCATGGGCCTTACATCAGGCCAACTTTGCACATTCGGCAGAGGTGTCAAGCAGGACAGCACCTACCCACTCAAATCACTGAGGCAAGCTATAGACTAAATAATGGAATTATAACAAACATAGTGACCATTGTGTCATTTAACATTAGACTTATTTATCCTACCTTAAAAAGGCAGCCATAATCTGATAGCTGTGATCCCAGAAGTGCTCAGAACTGAACACTTCCAGGTTCACAAAAAGTAGGAGGATGAGTAAACAGACCTATCATTCTGAAATACAACACCCTGTGTGTTACCCCTATGTGTTACTCGGGATCGGTACATGGAAAGCATTTACTATGAGTAACACTAGGGAATAACTGTTTATACATAGAATTTTGAACTGGAGTAATGTGTGGGGTTAATGCTTTGTAGGTAAAGTGGCCCTTTTGCTTTGACGTAAATGGGCAAAGTACAGGTACACATTAAATCCCCTGCAGTATTCCTAAAGTGCAGCTTTCTGGGAAAACATGTTAAAAGCTATTTTTTAAAGCCCACACAGGCATGTTATATCCTGCCTACATTACTAGGCTCCACTATATCTCATGATTTAAGACTGCTCTTAAAACAATCGTGTACTCTTCACTTAGGAAGGAAAGAGCAATGCCGGGAGGTCATGCTTTCTGGAA
Organism: Lithobates sylvaticus; assembly: GCA_028564925.1. Classification (NCBI taxonomy): domain Eukaryota; kingdom Metazoa; phylum Chordata; class Amphibia; order Anura; family Ranidae; genus Lithobates; species Lithobates sylvaticus. The sequence goes on from CM053027.1 coordinate 575,148,742, forward strand.
CAAAATAATACAAGAACCATAAACAAAATAGTACACTGCATATTTGTTAAACCCTGCAAGTGTTTTTACTTGTTCTCCTTACAAAGTTGAATGTAAGGATGCACTTAGCCCTCCGCACTTATTTTGTATTTTGCTTTGCCTTGCTTTTATTCGATTTGCTGCCCTGCATTAAATGAAGCCATGAATGTATGGCTCAGGATATAAGCAAACAATGGAATACAATATTAGTTGTGCTTAGTGTCCTCCAGCAAAGCATGATAAATAAACTGGAGACGTTTTTTTCTTTTAAAAAGCCAAGTGGAGCACGTTGAATGCAATGGGAATCAGAAGCAGGGCCGATAATCTACTTTGTTTTTCAATGAACTGGAAGGATAGTGTGTGTGTGTGTGTGTGTGAAATTGAAGGAAGATGAAATAAAAGAGGGGGAAAATCTGGAAAACCCACTAGAAATGGAAAATAAATATATTGTGCCTTCTGAATAAATGCAGCTCGCTGAACAGAAAATCCATGATGGGAGCCAGCCTGGGAGATATTAGCTCTTTAGTTAAAAGGAAGCAAAGTAATCCTTTTCTCGTCTTTTGTTTTGTTACGGGTGACTCTAGAATCTCATTTCTGCTCTGAATAGACAATGAAGATTACTTTACCCTGTGTCACCCTATTCCTGCCGGCGGCAGTGAACCATGGCAAGCCGGTCCTGGGGAATTAAAGGGCCAGTAACCTTGTTTAATGAAAACGTTTATGAAAATGTGTATTTTTATTAGTGGAAGAAATTACGCTGGTGGGATGTAGACAATTATTTTGTGCAATGGTTGATTTCACATCGGTGCTGTTCGGGTTTTTACTTGCTATTGGAAAAAAGTGCTTGTTCTTTGAGTGGCTAATTCAGAATGCTGTTTTATTTATGTGTACACGTAATTAGTTTTGGATAGGGGGCAGAGTCATGGAGGTTTTTTTTATAATGCCGCTGGACCAACTGTGTATCTAGAACTAATGGGACAAATACAGCTTAATATGGAAGTGATGTGAGGTAAATACCTTCCGTAATAGGGAGGCTTTATGTACTTTACTGGGGTCAGTGGAAGGCTTTTTGGTTGGTCTTTGACAGGGAAAACAATCTGCTGACAGGTACGTAAAGTGCACGAATGTAGATTCCCCTCCCCACTGTGCCCAGTTTGTGGGTCATTCTGGTCAGACAAAATGCAAACCCTTCTGCCCTGTACACACGAGCAGATTTTCCGTCTGAAAAAACTTGAATGTTTTTTTCGACGGAATTCTGCTCGAGCTTGGCTTACATACACACGGTCGCACAAAAGTTCTCTGACCTTTCGACCGTCAAGAACGCGGTGACGTACAACACTACGACGCTTCCGAGCATGCGTCAAATTGTTTCCGAGCATGCGTAGGAATTTTGCGCGTCGGAAATTGGTACAGACGATCGGAATTTCTGATCAGAGCTTTTTACGAGCGAAAAATTAAGAACCTGCTCTCAATCTTTTGCTGGCAAGAATTCCGCCAGCAAAAGTCCAATGGAGCATACACACGGTCGGAATTTCCGACCAAAAGCTCACATCGGACTTTTGCTGGCGGAATTTCCGATCGTGTGTACGGGGCATTACTGGTAGCATTGGAGCTCCCTTGCTCAAACCCCCCCCCCTCATATATTTCTATTAGCCAACTATGATGGGCTGCCTCACTGGCCAAATAAGATGTAAAATGCCATTCTCTGCTGCAGAAAAGTGCTTGACATTTTCCGACCCGATTTGGGGCCTCGTATCTCAGGGCCACTTGGTGCTAGGAACCCCAAGTTTGGTGGAATGGTGGAGTTCAGTGGAACCAACACTACAACATATCCAAATTTGGGGTTCCTAGCACCTAGGAACCCTTAACTACCAAGTTTGAAGTTCAGGGGACCTATGGCAGCAAATGGGCACAGTGAGGCATGCAAATGGGCACAGTGAGGCTGCAAATGGGCATTACTGACCCTCTTTTCCACTTACAGTAGCTGCGCATTTCTCACCCTAGGCTTATACTCGAGTCAATAATTTTCCCAGTTTTTTGTGGTAAAATTAGGTGCCTCGGCTTATATTCGGGTCGGCTTATACTCGAGTATATACGGTATATGTTGTTTTTAAGGTAATTTACTATATTTTCAAAATCTGTACTCAAGCAGGTGGCTTAACGGACAAATTACTGACGTTTGAAGTTATAACTTCAAACCAGTAATTTTACAGTAAATAGATAAATAATAAATTATTAGTTATAGCATAGCATAATAATATATGATTTAGCTTGATTAAACCAGTACCTTTTCAGCAGTACAAGATTGTCTTTCTCCCTCTTAACTGTGTGAGAAAAACACTGCAGCCAGAGGACAGCCTCCACTGCAGCATTTTTATTGGACAGCTTGGGCCAATGGTACTTTAATATTGGTCCAAGGCTCCAAGCTGTCCATTGAGCTCAGTGCTTCTGACAAGAAATGAGGAGAGGCTCTGTGAGTTCATCCTCTCAGTCTGGGCGTATCTCCGGAACCATAGGTCCCAGGAGCCCCAAATTTTCGGTGGTGGGGTAGGACTTCGGGTACATAACCCCCCCCCCCCCCCCCCCCCCCCCCATAAAGCAGTCCTTTGGGGCCACTGCATCGCACTCACCTCCGCCATGAAAAAAGACACTAGGGCCACCAAGTTACAAACTGAAAGGGAACTTAGGGCCCTCGAAACTCGGCTACAGATATCTCCATCCCTGCCCTTACTTAAAAAAAATCACTCATCTCCGACACTCAAAGACCTAGCACTAGGACAAGTGGAAAAAGCCCTGACTAGACTAAAACAATTATACTACGACAAAGGTAATAAAGCCCACTCCCTATTAGCTAGAAAACAGTCTGACCATAGTCACATGACTACCCCACACCAAATTAAAAATAGATCGGGCTGTATACTATCCCACCCTCAAGACATTGTCCATTCCTTTTTATACTCAGTGTTATATAATAACCCCAGGATTCCTCATAACCCCCCTCTGATTTCGCTGATGGCATAGATCAATACCTGCAACGGAGTGGAATCCCCCAACTGCAACCTACGGACCTTCTTCCCCTCAATGGACCTATCACTGAGGAGGAACTTGAGTCGACCGTAAAAAATCTACCTACACGCAAATCCCTTGGCCCAGACGGCCTCCCTTACGAATACTACAAATCCTTTCTCCACCTCTTGTTACCACATATGTGTAAGCTTTTTAACGCTTTCCTTCAACAGACCCACATACCTTCAGATATGCAGAGATCCTTCCTCACTTTAACCCAGCAGCCAGATAAGGACACCTCTCTCTGTGCTAGGCTACAGGCCCATAGCGCTCCTGAACTCAGACCTGAAAATCTTTACTAAGCTACTCTCGATTCGCTTGAATGTGGTCCTTCCCTCCCTAATTCACAAGGATCAGATGGGCTTTGTCGCTCTCCGTCAGGCAGGTGACAACACAAATAGGGTCATAGACCTAATCAAGGTGGCGAACAGGGAGGGTCTGGGGTCCCTAATACTAAGCTTGGATGCGGAAAAGGCTTTTGACCGGCTTGGTTGGCTCTTCCTGTTTGCCACTTTAGATAGGATTTCAGGGACCATTCCTACAAGCCATCTCACACCTTCATAATAACCCTACATCCCAAGTGAAGACCCCTTCGCTCTATCCTCCTTCTTCCCAGTCACTAATGGCACCCATCAGGGGTGCACACTCTCACCCCTACTGCGATATGTGTTGAACCCCTGGCAGCATCTATCCGCTGAAATCCAGACATTCGGGGCATACCAGTCAGGGAGTTTAGGCTGTCACTGTTTTTTTTTCAAATCTTTTTGTGGTAAAAATTAGGTGCAAGCGGTGGCTTACGGACAAAATTACTGAGTTGAAGTTTCACTCAGACAGTAATGTTACGTATAGCATAATAAGTAAATTTTAGTCTGAGCATAGCTAATAATATATGATTTAGCTATGAATGTAAAGCAAGTACCTTTTGAGTCAGTACAAATTGTCTTCTCCCTTTAACTCGTGTGAGAAAACTGCTACCAGAGGACAGCTCCCTGCAGCTTTTTGGACACTTGGCCAATGGTACTTATATGTCCAGGCTCCGCTGTCCATTGAGCTCAGTGTTTGACAGAAATGAGAGGTCTGTGAGTTCTACCTCTCAGCTGGCGTATCTCGAACCATAGGTCCTTGGAGCCCATATTTTCGGTGGTGCGGTAGACTTCGTACATAACCCCCCCCCCATAAGCAAGTCCTTTGGGGCCACTGCACTCAGCAACCATCCGCATGACAAAAATGGACAGGGCTTCAAGTTGACAAATGAAAGGTATCTGGGCCCTACGGAACTGGTGCTACGTGTATTGTCTTATGCCTGCCTTATTTAATAAAAATCTCATCTCCGACTCTCAAAGACCTCACTAGAAATTGGGAAAAGCCCTGATAGACTAAAATCATAAACTTGCATCAAAGGTATTAAAGCCTCCTATTAGCTAGAACGTTGACCAATAGTCACTGACTCCCCACACCAAATTAAAATAGATGGGTGTATACTATCCACTCAAGACATTGTCATTCCTTTTTTACTCAGTGTTATATAAATAACCAGTATTCTTCTATGACCCCCTTGATTTCGCTGATGTCTTCATCATCCTGCAGGAGTGGAATCCCCATGAAGCCTACGACTCTTCCCTAATGGACTTCAATGAGAGGATTAACTTGGTCGACCGGGTAAATTATTAAGCAATCTTTGGCCAAGACGCCCTTACATACTACAAATCCTTTCTCACTCTTGTACCATAGTTAAGTTTTTAAGTTTCCTTCACGACCACATACTTGCGGACAAGAGCATCATAATACACCATGACCCAAGCCCAGTGATGTTCCTTACCTAATCTGCACGCTTAGCTGGACACATAAAGGTCCCTCTCGGGGTATAAAATGAATGTGTCCAAATTGGAGACCCAGCCCAGGATTTCCTTACCTAATCTGCACGCTGAGCTGGACACATAAAGGTCCCTCTCGGGGTATAAAATGAATGCGTCCAAATTGGAGAAGTCCACCACCTGCAAACGAGTTTCCCCTATAACTGGAAGACCTTGGCCATGAAATACCTAGGGGTTCACCTCACACCGACGTTCGCCACCCTATACCAAGCAAATTTCCCCTCTCTTTTTCACTCTATACGGGAACTATTACAAAAATAGAAGTCTCACCACATATCCCTTTTGGGGCGTGTGGCTTCGGTCAAGATGACCATTCTCCCTAAACTCCTATACTTATTCCAAACACGAGCAAGCAGATCTGATACTGGTTGGTGGATGTGGAGTAATCAAGTTCACGCTTTATTGGAATTGTACCTTTCAGCTTGGGCAGATCTCTAAACCATAAGCACATTTCTGGTTTTGGCCTTTAATGGTCAATTGCATGGGATAGATTTACTATACTAGATTTAATATTTACTACTCTCCTGTGAGGCAACTAAGCACTGCGCCCCTTCTTACGCTACATGTCCAACACACAGATAGGTACCAATTCCTGCTTGTGTGATTGGCTTACTGATTTTCCCAGAAATCTTCACTTAGATACACATCAGAATTTTAGCATCCCCTGCAACAAAATGCCATTTTTGGTGAGATACTCTAAAAAGGAAACATCTAAAAGGAAGCAGGCCTTGCCAATGTCATCATTAGAGCCCTGCAGGTGCAGCAACTGACTGATAATTATAAAACCAGTCCCATTCTCCTTCACTTTGCACATGGGCACAGACAACCAAATAGCTGTATCTTCAGAATAACAAAAGGTAGTAATCTGCAACCATGTTTATTAAAATCTGTGCAATGTACATAGGTCACACAGAGAGGAAGGTTTTTTTTTTCTCAACAAAGGTGGAGTTACGCTTTAAATTATCCCTGAAGAATTGAAGTGCAGTTCCTGCCTAGGTACTAATGTTCTATAGCATCATAGCGGTAAATCTGTTGTCTGAGATTATCTAAGACACTGCTACCTCTGACTGCTAGTCTCATGAATGAGAATGGCAATGAGATTTGGAGTCATAACTATTGTTCTGCTAGCCTTTCTCCTTGCTGAAGAGGAAGCTGTACCTGAGGACCTGCAGTGCATGCATCTTCCTGCTCCTGCTTCATTCACTCGGTTAAACTATGTTTTCTCTACCTCTCCTGCTGCTTCCTGAATATTACCTTACCAGTCATTTGGTTGCCAAATTTGTCATGAAGAATCAAAGTCCTGCCTCCACCTCTACTCAGAAACACAGTGCAGGACAAAGCATGGTAAGTCTTTACTGACAAAAAAGGTCATCTGCGGGGAGGCACGGGCAATATTGGTGACTAGTTGTTATTTGTCTTTGGCCTGCCTTTTTTTTTGGAACAGCTTCCACAGTACAGGTCCTCTTAAAGACCCCTGTAAATTGGGAAAGGAACCTAAATCATCAAAGCCTTTGCCCATCCATGAAAGTGGTTTAGACATCAAAAAAGATTAGCGATACAATAGCCCCCTCCTCCCAAAAATATAATATCTAATCTGTTTTTTTTCAATGAATATAAAATATAAAAAGTTTCTTTCCTATGACCCTTTTATCTATTCTTCCACACGGCTGAGTTTCACTCATGAAGCCCGACACATGTGATGAGTTCTAATGAACAGATTAATTCTTTCTGGGTTTTAGATCTTTTAATCAAACAAACAAAAATTAATTTCCATTAGTTTATTTTTCATTTGACTTGACTAATCCATGCAGAAATCGGTCACTTTGAAAGAAAACAACGTGTCTGTTTTGTGCTCCAGAAACTGTTATGCCGTGATTTGCCTTATAAATGTATGACATTTGGAAGCTCCATATGTCTGCTAAGTTACAATTGTGATCTTCAAAAAATGTTTGAAATAAATGACAGTGCTACCCACAGCATCAATCATACACACATTCGTTCTCCAAAACTTTATGCAGTGCTATTTTGGCTCTAAAATATTGCTATAGAACAACACAAACGGTTCTTATTTCACGCTTTATTGTGTCCATCTTTTTTTTTTTGTACATTGCATGCTCATTCGGGCAAGGTTTCAGAAAATGACGGGTAAGGAATAAAAGGAGGAATACGATTGGTTGCTATGGTTTTGTCAGTTGAGATAAAAGATGTGACCAGAAAGCATTTTTAGGGGGTGTGATTTTCCGGGGAGAGGTCTAGGCAAGTTTTATTGTGGTGAATAAGGTCCCTCAAACCAATTGAGCTGCTTTAGTCACACACTCACACGGATGGCACCATAACACTAAACTAGCAAAGGAATTACATTTTTTTGGCAACACATTTGTCAACAAATTGAATTTGAGGAATTTGAATTTGAGGAGAAACACCCATTTAAATTGGCACCACATCCCAAAATTGAAAATTAAATAGAGAGGATGAGGAAAATAGGTATTTTGACGGTGCTTTAGATAGAGATTCCAATGAAAGGGTAGCAATTTTTTATATAATTTTTTATTAAAGTCAAGGTTAAAAAGTGGTTTATACATAAAACATGCAGTGGTTTACATATATGGTGGTCTTTGAGGTCAACAGTAGATTGAAAGAGAATGTTTGTTGCACATTAGCCCGGTTAGCCTGGGCTAATAAACATCTGTAAAGAGGTCCACTCAACAGAAACTTCAAGCCACCACCGGGGAAGACATCAGGTTTATTTTCCTCCAACCGTGACATCAGGTCATATATACCCCAAATGAGAGACACACGCCACAATAGTGGAAAACCTTTTTTACCAGGATTTACTGAAGGTAATACACTTACATGAAAAGATGGTTAAAAAAGCATGTACTGGACACAGTGGTTTCAGAGGTAGATTCTCCAAATGCGATTACAGGAAATCACTCTATTGCGATAGCGTCATTTCCTGTCATGGAGTTTATATCATTATATAATTTATTTACTGTTTATTTCATTTAAGCGCAACATACTTGTCCACCTATACAACCGCTTTAACCATAATACAGACACTGTGCGGTAGACAGGAGATCTCTTTTTGAGTACATACCTCTTCTACACGCCTATAGTATGGTTGCCACCTCATCCCTTTACCCTAGGTTCACACCTATGTGTTTTTTAGTTTGCAGAAACGCACTACAGTTCATTTAACATGGTTTCCTATGGTACAAGTTCACATATGTGTTTTGCGGTCGGTGCTTTTTGGAAAGGGTCAGGGACTTTTTTCCCACAATTTGCGGGTAATAGACTTCAATGGAACCATTCACAAGGGGCGGGATCTCTGAGTGATGTCGTTGGATGGCCACGCCCCATGGCTATATAAGAGATGCCACACAGCGGGCGACAACACAATGGAGGAAGGCAGCCACAGAAGAAGAGGAGGGTTTTTTTTGTTTTCAGGTAACTGGCGGCGAGGCAGAAGACAGCATCAAGAAGAGACAGCGGTGGGAAAAGATGCTGGCTGCATGAAAACTACATGCAAAAACACATAAAAAAACAAGGGTTTAAAAACGCAAAATGCATTGCAAAACATCCCTGAAAATGCATCAAGCACAGCTGTATAGATGTGAACCTAGACTTAAACCCGAACACATATTAATCACTTGCTGACCGCTGCATGCCGATATACGTTGGCACAATGGCAGCGGTAGGCAAATGGGCCTACCTGTACGTCCCCTTTAAGAGGCGGGGATAGCAGGCGTGCGTGCCCGTGGGACCGGCAGACTCGATATCCACCGGTCTCCCGGTGGTCGTGACACGGAGCCATAGAACGGGGAGATACCTATGTAAACAAGGCATTTCCCCCGTTCTGCCTTGTGTCAAGACAGAGATCACTGCTCCCTGTCATGACTGGAAGCCCATCCCCCCCACAGTTAGAATCACTCCCTAGGACACACTTAAACCCTTGATCGCCCCCTGTGTTTAACCTCTTCCCTGCCAGTGTCATTTACAAGTAATCAGTGCATTTTTATAGCACTGATTGCTGTATAAATGACAATGGTCCTAAAATAGTGTCAAAAGTGTCCAATGTGTCCGCCATAATGTCGCAGTCACAATAAAAATCGCAGATCACCGCCAAACATTATAATAAAAATGCCATAAAACTAATTTTGTAGACGCTATAACTTTTGCGCAAACCAATCAATATACGCTTTTTGCAATTTTTTTTTTACCAAAAATATGTAGAATACATATCAGCCTAAACTGCCGAAAAAAAAATGTATATATTTTTTGGGGATATTTGTTATAGAAAAAAGTAAAAAAATTAGAATTTTTTTCAAAATTGTTGCTAGTTTTTTGTTTATAGCGCAAAAAATAAAAAAAGAGGTGATCAAATACCACCAAAAGAAATCTCTATTTGTGGGAAAAAAAAAGGACGTAAATTTTGTTTGGGTGCAACGTCGCACAATCGTGCAATTGTCAGTTGAACGGACGCAGTTCCGAATTTCAAAAAGTGCTCTAGTCAGGAAGGGGGTACAATCTTAACTACACAGGTTCTGAGGCAAATTTAATGCAGATGAGACACAGAGTGAGTCCACCTACCACCATAATCAGCCACAGAACCTGTGTAATTAATATTTGTTTGGTTTTAAAGGGATGAGGTGACACTGGCAACCCTAGCCTCTAGAGACGTGGTGGAGGAGAAGGGAAAACAGGCTCATCCATCAACCTTCTTCCTCCTCTGCTCCAGCTTGGTGTATAAGTAGTGATGCCGATATCACCGTTCAAGTCAGCCAATAGGAAGGCGGACTGAAATCTACAATTTGGGAATCAGAGACTCAGTAAAAATATCGATTGGCCAAAGGCAAAAAAGGCTAACACGTGAACGTTCCATGGCCTGCCCATGACCTACACTGATGAGACAAACTTCATAAGGGCCTGTGCCGAAGGGCTTTTCTCTGCATACAACTCTACGAGGATGCAAAAGAAGCTTGAAGCAGGTCAAGAGATGAACTGTAGGTGAAATTCACCAGTAAATTATTTCATAATGATCGCAGAAGCAGCTGAAACTGTAGGCTCATAGAAACAAACAGCCCAAAGCCAATTGACATTGGGCCTAACCCAGACTCCATCTATTTGCCACCCAAACCGAGACACATCGGCAAGACACATTCTCTTTCCCAAAGACAGGTAGCAGGTCAAGCCACTGGCCAGCTGTGGACGAAAGTCACTCTGTAATCAGCAGTCGTGACTATGTTTCAATATTACACAGATTTTCATTATTATTATTATAGGTTACAGCACAGCGGGAGGGGGCAAACAAACAGTAAAGCTTGAGTGTAGGTCCATTTTACCGGCAGCTGCATTTTTATTGTTAATGTTTTTAAATACAGTTTCCATTCAGAATAGAGTAAAAAGCCTAATAGTGTTTCACAAAAGCCAGACATGCAAATCATAGCCATTTGGTCTCATCAGCCCTCATCAGTGTAACGTTGTCTCACACACACCAAGCCAGTGAAGCGATTCTGCACTAACAAGCTCTAATTGCAATCGCATCAGGAGCCTTTGGTGCCCAGATCTCAGCATAGGACCATTATCTCTCATTGCTGATAGCTCTACCATCTGATGCCACACAACCCTCTCTCTCTTCATGCATGTCATATGGCAAACTGTGAATGTGTCATAGGCTTGGCTTTTATATAGAAGGGGGGGGGGGGGGGGCATGCCTATGAACTGATTGGCTACTAGAGTAGATTCTGGTGAATATAGGCTGGCCCTCCAATGTCACAATAAATGTGTACATGGATGCAAAAATCACACAGATATCAATGCTGTGGGTCATTCATTATTTGTGAACATTTGCCTTAAGCAAAGGTTGTATTCATAGAGAATTCGTATTCGTGTGGATCTCTGGCAGCCACTAAAATTCAACTTCTGTGCTTATTCTATTTCTTCAGTTTTAAAAAAAATAAAAATATAGGCTAATATAAAAGACAAATTAATATAGCTCTTTAATCATTAATACATCATTAAATGTGTTTATTTTTTTAATTACAAACAGTTTAGGTACCTGAATTTGACCTGGTATCAGCCTCTTGCAATCGCCTATGAAGCAGAACTCAGACTGAAAGCCCCAGTGCTCATGTGGTCTAATATAATATACCTTCCTATCTATAATGTTGGCAGCGTAATGGTTAATGTGATTGTAAAGTCAGAAGGTTTTTTTATCTTAATGCATTGTATGCATTAACCACTTAAGGCATGGAAGATTTGCCCCCTTAATGACCAGGCCATTTTTTTGCGAATCGGCACTGCGTCGCTTTAACTGACAATTGCGCGGTCGTGGGATGCTGTAATCAAACAAAACTGACGTCCTTTTTTTCCTACAAATAGAGCTTTCTTTTGGTGGTATTTGATCACCTCTATGGATTTTATTTTTTGGGCTATAAACAAAAAAAGATCGACAATTTAAAAAAAAAAAACAACAATATTTTTTTACTTTTTGCTATAATAAATATCCCAAAAAAAAAAAAAAAAACAATTTCTTCATCAGTTTAGGCGAATTTGTATTCTTCTACATATTTTTGGTAAAAAAAACACAATAATGCCCCGTACACACGGTCGTATTTTCCGACGGAAAATGTCCTATCGGACAATGGAAATTCCGACCGTGTGTAGGCTCCATCGGAGTTTTATCTCCTGCTCTCAAATTTTCCGACAACAAAGTCCTATCGGACTTTTTCCGATCGTGTGTAGCGAATTCCGACGGACAAAGTGCCACGCATGCTCAGATCACATTACAAGACCAAAGCTATTGGCTACTAGCCTCTACGTAGTCCCGTCGTAGGCAACAAACGTCACCACGTTCAGAATGATCGGATTTTCCGACAACTTTGTCCGACCGTGTGTATGCAACACCAGTGTCGGACAAAATCTGTCGGAAAAAATCCGATGGATTTTGTGGTCGGATTTTCCGACCGTGTGTACGGGGCATTAGTGTATACTGATTGGTTTGTGCAAAAGTTATAGCCTCTACAAAATAGGGGATACATTTATGGCATTTTTTATTATTATTATTTTTTTTACTAGTAATTACTAGTTCTAGTTTACTAGATCAGCGATTTTTAGCAGAACTGCAACTTTGCGGCAGACAGATCGGATACTTTTGACACATTATTGGGACCATTGTCATTTATACAGCGATCAGTGCTATAAAAATGCACTGATTACTGTATAAATGACACTGGCAGGGAAGGGGTTAACACTAGGGGGCGATCAATGGGTTAAATGTGTTCCCTGGGAGATGTTTCTAACTGTGGGGGGAGGGGACTGACTGGGAGTACAGAGAGATCGCTGTTCCTGATCATTGTGAACTCCCCTGTCAGAACGGGGAACTGTTTACATTGACAGATCCCCGTTCTGGTTCTCTGTGGAGCGATCGCGGGTGGCCGTCGGCCACGCGCATCGGCTCCCCAACCGCGGGCATGTGCGCTGTAGCTCTTAAAGGGGACAGCTACAGCGATTCACGGGAACAAGCCAACCTGCCGCCGTATAATGACGGTGGCTGGTCGCCAAGTAGTTAAGATAAAAAATCCTTCTGTGTACAGCAGCCAACCAGCCCCCCCTTATACTTACCTGAGCTCCATCTCCAGCATTATTGATATTTAGCTGTCTGGGACTCCTTCCTCATTGCACCAGTGCCATTGGCTCCTGCTGCCGTCAATCAAAGTTAGTCAGCCAATGAGGAGAGAAAGGGGGTGGGGCCGGGTTGCTGCTCCGTGTCTGAATGGACACACGGAGCTGTGACTCGGCTCAGTTGCCCCCATAGCAAGCTGCTTAGTGTGGGGGGACTTGGCAGGAGGGAGGGGCCAAGAGCACCAAAGAGGGACCGGAGAAGAGGAGGATTGGGGCTGCTCTGTGCAAAACCACTACACAGAGCAGGTAAGTATAGCATGTCTGTTATTGTTACCTAAAAAAAACGAGACTTTACAATAATTTTAAATATAATTAATGTTGATTGAAAGAGTTTAGTTCTGCTTTAAGTTACGTAGTGGCATAGGATTTATCTATAGTTGCCTATATTTATGGTGTATTGACAATTATTAACCCTGTTTATCAATTGGCTCATCTCTTGCTAATGCCCAATTACAAACCTCCTATGTGGCTGAGCTCTAACACAGCAGATTGACGCATAATTTGCACATTTGCTCTGCCGGAATGCAGTTTCAGTTATAGTAGAAAGATTCAAAACACTAAAAACAAGTCTTCTTAACCGCAGGACACGGGGGGATCTCAAACAATTTAAACAATTACTAGCAACATCCTAGTGGTAGTTGGCTTGTACAACAATTTATGAGTTCCTGATAAACAATCTTATTAAACAATGAAGAGTTGATGTTTATTGGAATTGAAATATTGTGGTAATAAATTAAACAGACAAGATTGATCCAATTAAGTTACAATAGGCAATAGTGCAGATAGCTCATGTATGGATCTGTATATATTAACATACAGTAAGGGGCCCTAAGGATTTGCATTGTTGTAAATGTGTACATTATATGGAGGCACACATTCATAATTCCATAGCTAATAACGTATGTTATACGAGTTTGGGTAATTATTATATACATGGAAATTGCTTGAGCAAGACCCCGATAAGGTGTATATTTCTTGTCTAGACTCTGATTAATTACATCAGTATTTCGATGACATCAGCAGCTGGGTCTCTTTCCTATTATTTATGATATCATTATTCTACATGAGTAAAGAATATTGATGCCTGTTAGTCATATCATTTATAAATAATTACATATAAGATACAATTATAGCTCATGATAAATATATCTACCACATTATTTATTCAGCATAGCTTTTACGCTTTTATAGCTTTTATGCACACCAGTGTTTTTTTTTTATGTTTTATGTTATAAGAATTCTTCTCTATATTATATTTTTTTTAAGGCTGGGTTCAAACTAGTGTGAATTGGATGTGGATTTCCCCGCATCCATTTTGCATGTCAGGAGATTGTGACTGGCTCTCTATGGAGCCGGTTCACACATCTCCGTTGTGGCTCCGGAGCGGATTGCACAGGAGTCCTGTGCGTCTTTGGCTCCGTTTCAGGTCCGAATTCAGGCGAAAATTCGGGCCTGATTTGTCCCTAAAACGGAGAACAGAGACGGACCGGACCCCTGCTGTGAACCGCATGCGGCTTAGATGTGAACCCAGCCTAAAGCTCATAAAGAGCAGAGTACTTATGATTTCCTCTATATATTTTTTCTTCTAGCTCTGATGAAGAGGGATTCTTGGAACCCCCAAAATGAATTTGGTTTCTATTTTTTGAAGCTGAATTAACTTTTTCTTGACCCAATACAATAGTGTGGCGCTTTCCTCTCTACACTTACATGATGACACATCGGGTTGATTTACTAAAACTGGAGAGTGCAAAATCTGGTGCAGCTGTACATGGTAGCCAATTAGCTTATAATTTCAGCTTGTCCAATTAAGCTTTGCCAAAAAAAAGCTGATTGATTTCTAAGCAGTGCGCACCAGATTTTTCACCAGTTTTAGTAAATCAACCCCAATGTCTAGGGCAACAGGCTGAAGGATCAAACTGATGCCTGCTCCAGATGTGTACCCCACACTAAATGAAAAGTACTTCCTATAAGGCTAGGTTCACACCTATGCGTGTGGCTGTGGGTGCGGAAATCACATCTGTTCTTGCACCACCTGCAGCCAAATCGCGCTGCTCTTAGGAGACATGCTGGGCTGACATTCATTCTGAATGGCGCCCTCACGCATCTCAGCACATTTGCAGGTGCCGTAACCGCAGGGAAATCACCTGGTCAAAAAGACCAGGCGATTTCCCTGTGGCCCTGTTTTTGAAAAGGCGCGTGTACCTTTTTTTCCCCCGAAAAGCGGGCACAGCAGCCCATTCAAATGATGCCCGTGCAAACACGGCCCTCACAAAACGCGGAAGTGTGAACCTAGGGTTACTCCTCACCCCTTCTTTTCCCCTTCCCTTTGTTACTTCTCTCACCTCCCTACCTTATCTTTCTCATTCCAATTTCACTCAACCTCCCCTTGTTTCCCTCTCTTTTAATCTCTTCTCTTCTATATATACATATATATCTATATAGATATATATACATATTTATACAGTATTTACAGTACATATACATATATGTTAGGTATATCTACATAAATACCTTTGCCCTTTTGCAGTCAATACATTAATACATTCATTTGTTGCTGTTTATAGATTTTAAATATATTGAAAATGAGGGTGTTTTCGATGGGGTAATTAGACCAACATTCCAAGTAAATAGACAAGATGAAAAGCAAACCCCTAGCATGCATTTAAAAGGCCTAAGCATAGTAGCAATCCATGTATAAATTAACACTGGTCCATGGGAGAGGCCGTGTGGACCCCCCCACCCCAACTGGCTGCAATTTGTGTCTTATATATTAGACCAAATTGTTGATATTTATGCTCCCCTCTTTCTGGCATGCACCCCGGCAGGTCCTGTTAGACTTTCCATGGGGTACGATACATCACTGGGCTACCTTCTTCCCCGAAACTGGGATGAATACCACTGACTGTCTTTTAATTCTCTTGGCTCATGTATAAAAGTTCTATTCCACATAAGTGGTCTGTTCTATTAATTTACACACACCTGAGGAAAGAATGCACTTCTGAAACGCGTCTGTGTTTTCCGTGTATGCTTTGCCACTGTGTCCTTGTCGTGGTACTTTCGGAATATGTAGAACTGTATACATTTATATGACTCGCACCATGTTGGCTTTTATTCCGCACCAGCCAGAACCTGCTTTTAATGATTTTTGTCAATAAAATTTATACTTGAGATTTTTTTAAACATTCTCTGGTTAATTTATACTCTACCATGGATTTCTACTATGCTGTCCTGCTAAATGGTTGCTTTTCTCTTATTTATAGATTTTAAAGGTATTATAATAAAAGAACAATGGTTTTGTGTGGTTTGGTTACTGTATATTTAATGTGTATTTGGGAAAAGTGAATTAACATTTCTATACACAGAGTGATAGAGTATATGAATATGAATATGGTATATGAATGTTTTACCCTCACACTCTGCCTCATTTCTGTAATAAAGTCCATTCTGGGTGTAACACATTAGGGTGTAGTCTAGACAGGGGGAATGCTATGCACTTTGACCAATAAATCTACTTTCTGGGATGTTTTGGGGTGCAGTAGCTTTCTTTTGTTCTTTACTGGATTTACTGTTTGATAATAAAGGTAATCATATAGGGATACAACTAGGGTTCTGGTATAACCTGGGTTCAAGGCGAACCTAGACTGTTCGCCATTCACAGACCCGCCAAACTATTATGGCTATTTGTGGCCATTCACCCGTCCAAACTCCCAGCACTGCTGTAATGTAAACACAGTGCTGAGTTCCGATGATCTGGATGAGGGGAAGAAGCCCTTGTTCCTGAACATTCTTTGTACCCCTTTGCAAGCTACCCCCCTCTATGTTGAATGGGTCAGGAATGGGGGGCTGCATGCTCACTACCTTCTCTTTCCTGGCCACCAAGGTTGCAAGTGTATTTCCAATGTTGCCTTTTAATATGCAAAAAGAGACCCTCTTCCCATTAAACCATATCCATGCCATTTTTCAACATTAGCTTGCCAACTATCCCTAAAAAAGGCAAGAAAAAAATTGTTAGCTTTGCCTCTCATAGGCTTTAAAGTGGTAGTAAACTACAGTTAAAGAAAAAAAAATTCCCTGCAAGACAATGTCATATTGTGTTAGTATGCATCGTATACTAGCACATTATGAGAGACTTACCTCAATACGAAGCCCTCCGGCACTGCGCTGTCAGAGCTGAGAGGGCTTTCATCTTCTCCTGGTCTTCCTTCTGGGTTTGCAGCCTCTTGCTACATAAGTGGTCAGGGGCACGATAACATCACTTCCACGCCTGCGCGTGGGAGCCATCGTTTACGGCACGGGCTCTGAAGGTCCGGCACTGTATGCCGGTCCTTCAGAGTGCATGCGCCGGCGACATCACCAGCTGCATGCACTCTGAATATCTCCTAAACAGTGCAAGTTTAGGAGATATTTACAGTACCTACAGGTAAGCCTTATTAAAGGGTTACCTGTAGATATAAGTCGTATTACAGAATTTACTACCACTTTAATGGGTTAGGCGTTAAATTCAAGGTTCACAGACCTCCCATTTGGTTCACAGAACCAAGCTTACACCAAACCCCAGCCATGTTCATAATCCAGATAAAGAAGGTTACTTTATATATTGCAATACATTAACTATAGATGCTGCAATTACTGAAGTACATGATCACAATTCAACTTTCATAAATTATAAAAAAAAAGTAAAAAATGATATTGAACATAAATATGTTATATATATAGCAATCAGGGCCCCAACATATACCACTTTTTTTATTTTTTTCAAGAAAATCTAATAATATATGTCTAAATTTCATAACAAATTCTCCTCCATGGTATATCATCCAAACAAACATTAACTTAAAAGTCCATATTTAATTATCTGCCACTTCAACAATCATCTACGGTAAATCCCCAAAATAATGCATCACCAATCAGTGAACATTGTCCACAGTTGTGCACAATGCAAGTAATCACAATTATTAGTTATTACAGTCTAAAGTCCAATTTTTTTTCCATATATGCTGCTGTGACATACCGTATATAACCTGGTTCCCAGGTTATAATGATAGTCTGAAAATAGATTGATCTTTGTTTTTTATTCCAACATTTTACCCACTAATGTTCCTTATACTTGTATAAACTTATACTTATATTGGTTGGATCCTTGGTCGGCTAATTCCTTCTATTGATTTCCATTCACAGCCCAAGTGGTAGCTAATAGGAAATCAAGACACCATACCAGACATAGCTAGGTTGCAGAGATATTTCATAAAGGCTCAGTTGTGTTCCAAAAGATAGTCAAGGCCTACAGACAGATATATATCAGTCTCAATGACCAATATTAACAACAGTGTGTCTCGAATACATGCCATTAGGCATCTACAGCTCATAGAACATGAAGGTTTTATTTACAATCACTTTAAAGACACATATGAATCTGATAAGGTTGTGATCAGAGTGAGGAACAGGGGTGGTAAAAAGGTTGCAAGAAGTGCAGAGAGAACACAAGGTCAATGCTGCTACCATCATAGTTTGTATACGTGTGTCTATTGTGTAAGGTCAAAAGATGATGTTAAGCTGAGAAGTTGAGAGGTAGCTGGGGTGTTGGTATTAACATAATGAACAATAGTGGGTATTTCAGAGGAAATAAAGTAGGGTAGCCAGGCAGAGAAGTTGTGAAGGATGCTTGATGCCGGTCCAGGAGGCTGATAAATCACAACAATTTTCTGAGAAACGGGAGAAAAAAAAGATGAATACAGCAAGCTCTTCAGAGAAGAGTGATGGATATTGGTTGCCTGTTCCATTAGTGGTCACCAAGAAGTATACCCCACACATTTGTGGTCAGTGGAAAGAAAAAATACCCTTGCAGTGCTGGGCCACATACACATATTTACTTTTACTGTTTAAATGTATGCTTTGGTGAGGCAGAAACATTTTGGACTTGCTACTAGGATGGATGTTATCTGAAAATTGGAGAAGGGAACAAAAACTAGAGCTGTGTTTAACAGCAGGTTTATAAATAAGCAGAGGATCAGAAAATAGCTATTGTGCCACACATGTTGGGTTAGATTCATATAATTCTATGATTATAGTGTATGGACACCCCACCAAGCACCCCTCACGACATAATTGTTGCTATAATTCAGAATGCATTTTGGTTTTAGGAATAAGTGTTTTTGATAGAGGTCAGTTTAAAAGCAAAATGTCAAAAACTGGAAGTATAGATATATTTTAGTTGAAGCTAAAAGATAAAAAAAATGTGAGTTTGAAGTCCAACTGAACTCTCAGTGTGAATCAGCAAAATACTTGCAGGTGCATCAAAACAAAAGGTGTTTAAAGGGGTTGTAAAGGTTGTTTTTTTTTTTTTTTATATAAAAATAACAAACATGTTATACTTACCTGCTCTGTGCAAGGGTTTTGCACAGAGCAGCCCTGATCCTCCTCTTCTGTGGTGCCCCGCCGACACTCCTGGTACCTTCCCTTCATTGGGTGCCCCCATGGAAAGCAGCTTTCCATATGTTCATATGTTCAGTTCCATACTCTAATGCCATGTACACACGATCGGAAATTCTGCCAGCAAAAGTCCGATGAGAGCTTTTGGTCGGAAATTCCGACCGTGTGTATGCTCCATCAGACTTTTGCTGGCGGAATTCCAGCCAGCAAAAGATTGAGAGCAGCTTCTCTATTTTTCCATCGAAAAAAGTTCCTATTGGAAATTCCGTTCGTCTGTATGCAATTCCGACGCGCAATGCTCCGAAACAATTTGACGCATGCTCGAAAAGCATTGAACTTAATTTTCTCGGCTCGTCGTAGTGTTGTACGTCTCCACATTCTTGATGGTCAAAAGTTCAGAGAACTTTTGTGTGACCGTGTGTATGCAAGCCAAGCTTGAGCGGAATTCTGTCGGAAAAACCATCCAAGATTTTTCCGACGGAAATTCCGCTCGTGTGTACGGGGCATGATTCTGACAGCTTTTCTCCCCCTAGTTGCGGCTTGCAATTTACTTTCGCCATCTTTTCCCTGCCTTCCTTATTGATTTCATACACTTAAAGCCTATGCAAACGATCTACATAAAAAATTAAAACCATCATGTACGTAAAAGCCTAAAAGCAATAACTAAAATAGTTAGTTGCTAGAACAGTTAAGCCCTATACACACTATCAGATTTTCTGCTGATTTTTGTCTTCAGATTTACCAAAACCATGTAGTTCAAGGGCCTGCCTGATTGTATACAAATTGAAACTCCTAAGGTTTGACCTCATATTATATGGTTTTGGTAAATCTGAAGACAAAAATCAGCAGAAAATCTGATAGTGTGTATGGGGCTTTAGTTGCTAGCATAGTTAGAACACACAGCAACGTGTGCTAACGTCACACATTGCTGCCATTCAGCATCTTGTGTTGCATATGATAACAACACATGTATATTGTACATTAAATATTTACAAGGATACTGTTTATAATTGAATAGATTTCATATATGTGAAATATTTAACGTAAAATCACCTTCATGTGGTGCTTCATTTGTCCTTGTGTGGTTTTATTTTTTGTTTTTGCTTTTTCAATTTTTTTGTTCTTGTTTTTCAATATCTATATCAACTAATATATTGTTTTTTGAATCTTTAGTGATTCTATATGCAGTATAAACATTCAATGTCCTGAAGAAACCATAGTCTGGCGAAACATGTTGAGAGAAAATACTGCATGATCATTGTATTGTATCAGAACATATGGATACTTGTTTTTTTTACTAATTGTGTTGGCACCTTTACAGTCCCGTTTCAAACCTCTTCTATTCATTGTTGCTGTGTGGGATTTGGTGCCAGAGTTTCTCAGATACGAGATATTTTTTTTTTTAATGACGTACTACACCAGTAGTGTGTCATAAACATTTTAGTGGGTGTGGCCAAATTGCAGTGGGAGGGTCTTACGGGTGCATTTAATACCAATATAATTGCACCTGTAAGACCCTCCCACTGCAATTTGGCCACACCCACCATTTGATGCATTGAGCTCTACCCCGCTGGTTGAGTTCTTGCACCTGTTCTCTGAGATAAAACACTATAATGCTAAATTCTAAGCTGCTGATACAACTTTGTAATGTTGAGACACACCTCTTTTACGACCACATCCCTAAGGAACAACCACGTCCACAATACTCAGGTGGGCACTGCTTGTTCCTCAGGGATGAGAAAGCTCAAAATATTTTTCGATTTTTCAGAGCTGTCCAAAAAATTAAGGTAACTGGTGATTGATTGTTCTGGGTTATCACACTTTGTCGTGTTAAATAAGCTGATGTGCTTTAGGTTAATTACGTGATAATGAGACACGCCTCTTTTAAGACCACACCCCTAAGAAACAACCATGTGTTGTGAGCATTGCTTGTTCCTCAGGGATGTGGAATCCCATTTTTTTTTAGATTTCAAAGCTGTCACAAAATTAAAGGAAATTGGTGATTGGTTGCTCTGGGTTATCACAATTTATTAAATAAGTTAGCGTATGTTTCGTTAAAACTGTTTAATTGTCGTCATATATTTTAAAAATCCATCTATGATGTTCGGGAAATCAGCGTGTGAGATTCAGTGATGTGTAGAGAATCGCACCCTTCAGTAAGTAGAGAATAAAGTGCAGAGATCAGAGCGTGATCTTAACTTGTGCTGATGTGCAGATGAACTCATTTTAAGCTGACTTTCACAATGTCATTTGCGAGGCAGCTCCCCGGTAGTTTCTCTCCTCCATGAATAAATTCTGCTGAGATTCAGGAAGGGAAATCTTAGTCATTGTAACAGTTCAGTGACTACATTCAATGGATATAATGGAGTCACGTGACATATCCCAACACATACAATTTTAATCTGCAGGGTTGTGCTGGAAACGGGGTGTCACAGGAGATATGATGAGTTAGGTCTCGTTCGTCAAACCTTATTCAGAAAATAAGAAAAGCCCAAAAAAAAGGTCAGGAGTCCTCCCACTATCTCTTAAGGGAACCTATCAGATCATAACCTAGGAATAGACACTCACCGGACATTTTATTAGGTAAACCTGTTCAACTGCTTGATAACATAAATTGCCAATCAGCCAATTACATGGCAGCAACCTAATGCATTTAGGCATCTAGACGTGGGTGAAGACGACTTGCTGACGTTCAAACCGAGCATCAGAATGGGGAAGAAAGGGGCCAGACATGCTGGAATGACTATTTAAAAAACTGCTGATCTACTGGGATTTTCACGCACAACCATCTCTCAGTTTTACAGAGAATGGTCTGAAACACAGAAAATATCCAGTGAGCGGCAGTTGTGTGGAGGAAAATGCTTTGTTGATAGTTTCATAGTTAGTAAGGTTGAATAAAGACACCAGCCCATCCAGTTTAACCTGAGTGAGTGTCTACAATTGTCCCTATCCCTGTAAATTGCACACTCACATCACGTCTCTACCCTCAAGGAGCCCACAATCCAAGGTCCCCATTCATATACTAGGGCCAATTTTGGACAGAAGCCAATTAACCAACCTGCATGTCTTTGGAAATGTGGGAGGAAACCGGAGTACTCGGAGGAAACCCACACAGGCACAGGGAGAACATGCAAACTCCAGGCAGGTAGTGTCATGGTTGGGATTTGAACCAGTGACCCTTGTTACTGCTAGGTGAGAGTGCTAACCACTACACCACTGTGCCGCCCCAACAACAGATGTCAGAGGAGAATGAGCAGACTGGTTTGAAATGATAGAAAGGCAACAGTTTTGCCGCGTACACACAACGGGAATTTCCGACAGAAAAAGTCAGATGGGAGCTTTTCATCGTATATTCTGATCGCGTGTATGACTTTTTACGTCGAAAATTCTGAGGGACCTAGAAAGAGAAAATGTTCTAAATTTTTCCGAAGGAACCAATTCCTATCGGGAAAATCGCTCGTCTGTATGCTGTTCCGACGTACCAAAAACGACGCATGCTCTGAAGCAAGTACGAGACGGAAGCTATTGACTATTGAACTTCCTTTTTCTAGTTCTGTTGTACATGTTGTACGTCACCACGTTCTAGACGGTCGGACTATGGTGTGACCGTGTGTATGCAAGACAGCTTGAGCGGAATTCCGTCGGAGAAACCTTCAGAGTTTGTTCCGACGGAAAAAACGCTTGTGTGTACACGGCATAACTAAAATAACCACTCGTTACAACCAAGGTATGCAGAGTTAAAAAACAAAGAAATCAACAGCCCCCTTTCTATTCTCTATAATAGCGGGTTTTGTAGTTTAGAGAACAGAGTTGAGAAGGCTCAAAACATTGTTTGCAATTTCATTTCAGTACATAGATACATACAAGGCCGCTGGAATTTGGGCAATATCAACAGGTATGCTTATGTATTTGCAGAAAATGTACTTTGACTAAAAAAAGAAAAAGAATGTAGTCACCCCATCCAAAGACCAGCACACTGCAATATATTACATTATTGTTTTTGGATTTCATCCCATCTTGTGGAAGTGAGGAGATGCTCAGTAGTCCTGTCCCATAGCTCCCAACTGTCCCTGATTTTGAGGGACTGTCCCTGATTTGGAGCAATGTCCCTCTGTCCCTCGTTCCCCATCATTTGTCCCTCATTTTGGACTGATCTATATAGTTGTATATAAAATGCACTTTTTATCTTTCAAAAGTGTTTCCCAGTGCTAAACCTTTCATCCAAATTATAAATTGCTGCATTTGTACATTTTAAAAGCCAATATAAAAGAATAGTAGAGGAAAAAAAAAAGCCCTTGTGGATTTAATGAACCTTTTATTATGGTTAATTCTCCTTTAAGGGGGTCGTGCAGGGGGTGTGTCCTATGCCTACATACGTTTGCTAGTAGGTGTCCCTCATTCCCATCTCAAAATGTTGGGAGGTACGCTGTCCTAGAGTGCCAATGCTGCAAAAAAGCCACCGTTTATGGCACGGGACTCTGAAGGAACAGCCCAGGTGCTGGTGGTGCCACTGGCTGCATGTACAGTAAATATCTCCTAAACGGTACATGTTTAGGAGATATTTACAGTACCTATAGGTAAGCCCTATTAGAGACAACGCAGAGGCCCATTTTTCCTTCATCACAAGATGGAGGAAAAATTGGAATTTACACACATGTCAGAAAATTTACATCCATCCTGTTCTGATCCAAATCAGATCTCCTTCTGACACGGAACAGAGACAGTCACGTAAAAGGGGCCTTAAAGCGGTTGTATACCCGTTTTTAGTCGGGTTTTTTTTCAAACTACCTGCAAGACAAAGTCATAATGAGCTAGTATGACTAGCATACTAGCTCATTATGCATCACTTACCTTAGATCAGGGCCCCCGACGCCGTCCTCCTTTCCCCCTTCGGCCGCATCCATCTCTCCACAGATACCCTTTTGGGTATTGCTGCTCCGGCCAATCACAGCGCCGCTGCGGCGCTGTGATTGGCAAGAGCGGCGAGGACGTCGCTCCGCGCATGCGCGCGGGACACTTCAACTGCGGTGAGCCGCAGTTGTGAATGGGGATTAACCCTGTAAATGCACCGTTGTCTACAGCGCGCATGCGCCGTAGACAACGTTGTAAAACGTTCTTTGCAAATATACCGTGCAGGTTTAGGAGATATTTCTTGTACCTACAGGTAAGCCTTAATCTATGCTTACCTGTAGGTGCAAGTTGAATTTAAGGGTATACAACCGCTTTAAAAATCAGTTGTTGTGGCTGCTTAATAACCCTGGAAGTAATATAGTTTGTCCCATGCCCTGTCATTGTCACTTTTGCTGGACTGGGTGGTGGTGTACACAAAAACCTTGGATTGAGAGTAACTTGGTTTGAGAGAGTTTTGCAAGACCAGCAACATTTTTAAATACACTTGATATACAAGCGATGTCTTGATATACAAGTAGTGTCATGTCACAAATGAGTATAAAAGAGAAGAGAGGTGCCTCTAAGTGTAGCAATATGGTTACATTAAGGCCCCTTTCACACTGGGGCGGTGTGTGCGTTGGCGGTAAAGCGCCAATATTTTTAGTGGTGCTTTACTGTCAATTTTGCGGTGCTATTCGGCCGATTGTGGGGGGCCCTTTTACCCCCTCTAGCGGCCACGAAAGGGTTAAAACGCCCTTTGCCGGCGGTATAGCTGCGCTGCCCATTGATTTCAATGGGCAGGAGCGGTGGAGGAGCGGTATACACACGGCTCCTTCACTGCTCCAAAGATGCTGCTAGCAGGACTTTTTTTAGCGTCCTGCCAGCGCACCGCTCCAGTGTGAAAGCCCTCGGGGCTTTCACATTGGAGAGACAGCGGCGGCTCTTTCAGGGCACTTTGCAGGAGCTATTATTAGCGCTGTAGCGCCTGCAAAGTGCCCCAGTGTGAGAGGGGTCTTAATGAAGGTACAACATTTAGCAACATATAGCTACACTTAGAGGTGCCTCTTCTCTTTTATACTCTGTAGCTCCTGCTGGATTTTGCTTAGAATCCCCTTGTGGAGGATTTTATGGTTACACAACCTGGTCACATTGCTATAATCTTTTTGTATGGACTATAAACTGAAAGACCTATGAATAAGTGGAATCATTTGAATTTCCATTATTTCTTATGGGGAAATTTGCTTTGATATATAAGTGCTTTGGATTACAAGCATGTTTCTGGAACGAATTATGCTCGCAATCCAAGGTTTTACTGTATAGGTAAATTTAAATACTGTATAATAAATAAACTGAAAAAATATATATAAATAAAGACCTGAGAAATACAAAATGGAATCCATATACTGAATATATCACATACAAGAATAATATCATGAAAAATATAATATTGTTCATAGTACTGGTCCTTTAAGTACCACTAGTGGCCAAATCACTGCCAATATGGCTGAAAGAGTGAGCTGTATCATGTTCCTTTTTTTTTTTAGGAACGTCATTGTGATTACATCCTTCAAATGTATGTTGTTTACACATTCTACAAAGTTGCACGATCCACTTTATTTACTACAAATATGGTGAATGAGAAGCCTTAACCTATTCAGGTCCTTCTTACTTACACTGCTTTTTTATCGCACAATTTCAAAGCCACATTTCAGCACGACTTCAGGTGCGACTCGGCTGACATCTGTGCGTCTTCATGCACAGATGTCTAGGCACCTGAAATTACCAAAAATAGTGCAAGAACTTCTTTTTCAAATCAGTGCAGCACTGCAAATTCGATTTGAACAGTTCCATTGCCGACAACAGGGTGCGATTTGGACCCGTCAAATCGCACGCCAAGTTGCACGCACCAGTGTGAACGAGGGCTTAGGGAAAAACAGCGAGTAAACATTTTTTAGCAGAGTGGGAAAAGGTGCTGTGATTTTTAATTTTTTTTATATTAGTACTTTTGTCCCTGTCCCTCTGTCATTGTGACCCCCATTCCTTGTCCTGGTTTCATACATTTCTAACATTTCCCCATGCTACTGAAATAGATTTTAAGTCGTTTTGATTGCAGTCAGGCTTAAAACACAGACTCAGAAGAACAATTTATCCACATCATAGGTGATTCCAGCTCCTGAAAAGAAGTTTTAGCAAAAAAAGAAGGTAATAGTGCAGGTCGCTATGGTGATTTGATTACTGAGGTCTTACTGGATTTGGAGCCTAAGACTTAACTACTTTGTTTTTAAACTCATATAGTGCACAGATATTGCAGTGCTCTTCCAATCTAAAATAACAACAAAAAATATATAATAAAATTGTTAAATCAATACCCTTATTGCGCAAACATTGAAAAAATATGAAATAAATGAATATCAACGTACTAAAATCATAAACTGTCTTAACTATAATATATACGCCAACGCCAGTATTAGCCACCATCACGTGACGCCAAACTTCAATGATGCCTAAAAGCTATATAAATATTATTATTATTAATTGATGGCATAACTATCAGCCCATCTCCACATTAGACATGTGTGATTAGTTTCGTACGAATCGGAAATTCATACGAATTTTTCGAAAATTCGTACGTTCTTACGAATCCGAATTACGAATTTTTACGAATACGAATTCTGTACGAAATAAGTAATTTCGTTTACGAATTTTGGATCCAAATTATCCGAATCCAAACTACCGAATGATGAATTTCAACTAATATGAAAGAAATTATAGCGGATATAACGAATGATTCGAATGAATTCGAGATTCAGTATAAAGAATATCGACACTCGATATAATAACGCGAATAATAACGAATTATCCGAAAACTTATTAACGTTACATAACACAAGTCTATTGTCTATTGTTCACCAATCACTCAGAGGAAGTACGAAATTTCGGATTCGTAAACGAAATTTCGTATTGTGATTGGTGAACAATAGACAATAGACTTGTGTTCTGTAACATGCTCGTCTCCAGGACTTTTCCAGAGCCACTCCAAGCCTATGGAACTCCTTTCTCCAATCTGTCTGTCTATCTCGTACTCTATTAGCTTTTAGACAATCCCTGAAAACCCTTCTCTTCAGAGAAGCCTATCCTACCCACACCTTACATAGTTACATAGTATGTGAGGTTGAAAAAAGACACAAGTCCATCAAGTCCAACCTATGTGTGTGATTATATGTCACACCTAACAACTTTATTTTCATTTTGTCCATCTAATCATCCCCCAAAGCTACTACTCTTTGTTCCACTTGACCCTCCCTTCTAGATTGTAAGCTCTAATGAGCAGCGCCCTCTGATCCCTCCTGTATTGAATTATATTGTAATTGTACTGTCTTCCCCGACGTTGTAAAGCGCTGCGCAAACTGTTGGCGCTATATAAATACTGTATAATAATAATAAATATTATACAATTAAATTTTCTATACAAAACCAAATTGCTATTCAAATTTTGTAACGAACACGTATATGCTAAAAATAAAAAATAAAATATATAAAACAGTTTAAAAACAAGGCTTAATTTACAAAGCTGTAACACAAAGATAAGGATCTTTGCATCTTTATTTTTGTCATTGGATCAAACTTTTCAAATCTCAGTGGACTCAGTTAAAAATAATTATTTAATAATAATTATCCTTATTCAAGTGTTTAAGCTTCGTAAACTGAGCCTATATAGGTGTTAAAAAAATAAAATAAACATAGTGCAATACAGATGCTGGTTACTACATAGATATAGATGTGAATGATTTCTATGATATTAGGTTTTCCATATTTGAGACCCCTAAAATATAATAATTGTCTACAACTGACAGATCCACTGTCACCACACTAGACGGAATGATGTGATGAGAATAAATAGTACCATTATTATGACAGCTGATTAGTGTTTCTCCAAAAATCTAATGATAATATACACTGAACCTTAAACATATTGGTTTTCCACTATAAAATAAGCACATTAAAGTAAATTGTTGCCTAAAATTGCTTCTTATCGGTTCCCAAAGCTGCAGTCATTATTATAACATAAAATGTTTATGAGCTGAGATAATGCTGCAAAAATATATTTCACTGGTAATCTTTAAATTGATTTTCTAAGTACAGTTTACGTCGTTTTGTGATACCCGATATTTAAAACTGTTCATCGCAGTCGGGAGCTTAGAAAAAAGTGTCAATTTTCTTTCCTACACTCAAATTAGTTTCAGATTAAGCAAAAGCTTGTACAGGTTTAACCAGCTGAATATATAATGTCTGGGAAGACAGCAATAGCACATTAACACCAAACAGGTTTTCTTATTTTCATTGATAAGACTTGAGCTCCACAGGATGACTTGGCCGTGTGCTCTCATGTGTATTAGTAGTGGTGAGGTTCAGAATTTTTTTACATTCTCTCTACACAGATGTAATAACTCTGGATGAGTGAAATTGAGAGATTTAATTTCTTTGAGAGATTTTGAAAAAACATGAGCCAATCGGGAAGGGATTCATTGCCTTCTTAAATATCAATTTTGATAGTTTAGATGAACATTGACCTTTATCAGTAAAGACATGCCAGCACATATATATTTTGCAAATAGAAACTATTTATGACTAGGGATAAGTGGAGGGATTTTGCCACAAAATTAACGATTTTGCCATCGGTGATAACCAAAACTCAATTTCACTCATTGAGCAGTGTAGGTGACATTTGCTTGAGCATGCCCTTTAAATAAAGTACAATGTTTTTTTTCTCAAGCACATTCATTCAGCAAAGTCATTCAATTTGTGGCAATCACTCCACTAATCCTTACTTAAATTTCTATGTGAAAGAGATATATAGTATGTGTTGGAATGTCTTACCGTATATACTTGAGTATAAGCCGACCTGAAAATAAGCCGAGGCACCTAATTTTACCACAAAAAAAACTGGGAAAACGTATTGACTCGAGTATAAGCCTAGGGTGAGAAATGCGCAGTTACTGGAAGTGGAAAAGAGGGTCAACAATGCCCATTTGTAGCCTCACTGTGCCCATTTGCAGCCATAGGTCGCCTGAACTTCAAACTTGGTAGTTAAGGGTCCCTAGATTCCCCCTAGCTGCAGCCAAAATTTGGGGTCTATGGACCCAAAGGGTCCCGAAATGACATTGCTGCAGATGGACACAGTTGACCGACTTTTGGGCCCTGTATCTTGGGGCCACTTGGTGCTAGGAACCCCATTTTTGGATATGTTGTAGTGTTGGTTCTACTGGGTTTGCATACCAAATTTGGGGTTCCTCGCACCAAGAGATACGGGGCTGAAAAATCGGGTCGAAAAATTTAATTTTTTTCATGTCAAGAAAAGTACTTGACTCGAGTATAAGCCGAGGGGGGCACTTTCAGCACAAAAAAATGTGCTGAAAAACTCGGCTTATACTCGAGTATATACGGTAATTAATAAATTATAATAATTATGCAGAACTATTCTTTAACCACTTCCCGCCTGCCATATAGCAAAATGATGGCCAGAAAGTGGTTCTGTTATCCTGACTGGGTATCATATGACGTCCAGCAGGGTAGACCACGGTGGATCGCAGCACAGTGATCGACCGGGTGGTGCGTCAGTCTGACACACCGCATCTACGATCATGGTAAAGAGCCTATGATGTAGGCTCTTTACCACGTGATCACCTGTGTCTAATCAGCTGATCACAGTGTAAACTGGAAAAGCCTTGTATCAGCTTTTCCTCTATTCACATTGACAGACGCGAGTAGAGGAGAGACGATCGTCTGCTCTCCTGACGGGGGGGGGGCTGCGCTGATTGATTATCAGTGCAGCCCCCCCAAGGATGCCCACCCGTTCCCACCAGAGATGCCCACCCATGGCCACCAGGGATGCCCACCCATGACCACCAGGGATGCCCACCCATGACCAACAGGTAAGCCCACTAAAGGGAATACACATATATTTACATATTACTGGCTCCAAGTGCCCGACTTCAGGGTAGAGAAGGGACAGCCGACAATGTATGCTCCATCGTAAGCCTATGGGTGACATCACGGCCTAGGCATTCCTTTCTTTGTTGGCACTCTCTACTCTCCCCTGAAGCTGGCTGCTGGCAGCCAATCACATGACCAGACCAGAGTGCTCTGAGAATAGGTATTTTCCTTCTACAGGGTAGTTAGAAGAGGAGTTGCATTTTAAATTATAAAATTTCCAACTCTGATTTTATTGTTATTACAAGCCCTAAATACCTCTCTTTCTCAGTTCACAATGTACTGGTAATAAAAAACTGGGTTGGAATGGGTTGACGTTTGAAAGACCTAACTCGCCCTGCTTACCCAGACTTTTAATGGTTCATAGGTAGCAAAAATAAATACATTTGATTCTGGCTTGATGTGTTTTAGACTGGTAATTAACTGGAGGGAGAGACCTTTACAGCAAACAGTTGTTGCTGCTCTAGTGCTGTAGTGCCTTTATTATGTTTAGAGTGCTGGTATTACAAAGTCTATATTCCTCAGGGACAGGCAGTATTTATATTATGTACCTGCCCTTGGTTCCTAGGCATTCATTATGCTAATATATGATTTTTTCTCCGACTGTGAAGCTTTAGCCCACCATCTCCTTTATCTCTCGATGAAAGTGCTTTCCCCAGAGAACCAGACATTGCAAGAGATTGAGATTCGTCAAAGATCCAACGCTTCAACATTGGAAGTTTCCGTTTGCTCATTGAGTATCCTGGATTTTGGGATTTGGCTCTTCGGAAGCAAACTAAGACAAGTACATGCACCTCTAGGTGTCTATTATGAACTTCTGTTGTAAGTAGTGATATATTTACTTAAAAGATTTACTTAAAAGCCTAACCTCAGCCACAATTGGAGGAGTAGAACCTCTGCTACATTTTTACCCCTAGGAACAATACATATTAATAACCTGCACTGAGTGTGCAAGAATAAGTGAAAACAACAGTCATCAAACACATAAAAGAAGAAAATATTTTTTCAAAAACAATATTCTATACTACTGGAATTTAAAAATACATGTCCTTTACATTACACTGGAATACAAACCACATATCAAAAAGACCACATGTGCCAATCCCCCATAAAACCTATTAAAATCCAAACCTGTATTGATCAACAAAAACCAGATCATTAATAAACCATAACATCAGCTACTTAGGTGATTTAATGTGAATCCCAAGCTGAGTTGATCCAGGTCGGAATGTGTGATAAGATATATGAGCCAAAAAACTGACAACTGACAACAGAGCAAACAGTAAAATAACAAATAAGCAATGGAATATAACAAGTATTCAATGGAATATAACAAGTATTCAATGGAATATAACAAATGGTATATAGAAGAGTGACGGCAGTAATACGACCAAGTAATACGTAATACGACCAAGTGGTCCACTGAGTTTGCCCCATTTATATATATATATATATATATATATATTTATATTATTATTATTATTATTATTTTTTTTTTTTTTTTACTATAGATCCATGTTTGTCCCAGGCATATACGAATCCACTTACTGTTGACTGACTCACTACCTTGGTTGGAAGTCTATTCCAAGAATCAAATACCCTTTTAGTAAAATAATACTAATGCCCCGTATACACGAGCGGAATTTCCGTCTGAAAAATCTTGGATGTTTTTTCAGACGGAATTCTGCTCAAGCTTGTCTTGCACACACAGTCTCACAAAAGCTCTATGAACTTTCGACCGTCAAGAACGTGGTGACGTACAACAGCTGAGAAAATTAAGTTAAATGCTTCCGAGCATGCGTCAAATTGTTTACGAGCATGCATGATTTTTTGCGTGTCCGAATTGCATACAAACCATCACATTTTCGGATAGGAACTTTTCCCGACTGAAAAATAGAGAACATGCTCTCAATCTTTTGCTGGCTGGAATTCCACCAGCAAAAGACGGATGATGCATACACACGTTCGCATTTTCTGACAAAAAGCTCTCATCAGTTTTGCTGGCGGCATTTAGGATCGTGTGTACGTGGCATTAGATTAGTTTTGAACTTTCTTCCTGCTAGTTTGAGGTCACGCCTCCATATTCTTGATCTTGAATTCGTACTGAAAATACTGCCCTCCTGAACCACACGGCTTAATATATTTAAAGCTTATCATTGAGCTTATTGAATCTGCCATGTCACAGACATTTTTCTTTCAGACATATACAAAGTATACAAAATTGTATATAGCGCATAATAGATCAAATCTTTATAGATATTGGGGGTTATTTACGAAAGGCAAATC